>JAYKAV010000001.1:2111161-2508553 GCA_035582835.1 Phoebastria nigripes
TTTTTTTGGTTTTTTTTGTTTGTTTGTTTGTTTGGTTTGGTTTTTTGGGGTGGTTTTTTTTTGTTGTTGGTTTGGTTTTGTTTTGGTTTTGTTTTTTGTTTTTTTCTCTTCTTCCTTTTACACATACCAGAAGAGTTGTATCAGGGTAAGATATCTATTTTCCACCCCAATTAGAAATCCCAGAATGGAAAGACCAAATATAGCATCAAGTGTGGCACCTAGCTCTCAGTTCATATGCAGGATCCAAGCATGAGATAACACCTCCTATAAAAAGCTAAAGAGCAGAAAACACAGTCTGAACAGAATCAGCCAACAATAACTGATAAAATCACCCTCAGCCTGTTTTACTACTTTCTGATTTTTAAAGCAAAGTTGGAATGAATATTACTGCAAGTTAGCTTCCATAGTATAACACACCAACATTTTTCACTCAAAAAATTTCCAAAGCACTTAAGTTTCTGTTGGTTGTGTCATTCTAAACTGAAACACAGCCACTAAATATAAACAAATATTTAGCTTTTACAAATGGAGAGCACTTAGTAAGTCTGAGTGATTTACAAGAGGACATTATGTCTCCTTGAATAATCCAGTTGGAAATTACTTGTTTAATAAGAAATCAGTTCAGTAGCACAACTTATACTAAGATTCAGGTATCTTTACCCTGTTCTAGCATGCTCTACTTTTCGCGAAGCAACTAGTTTGTAACACGTTATCATACATTTATTTATGACAGCTCTAGTAAACAGCATTCCACCATTTTACAAAATCCTCAAATTTCTAAGATGGAAAGAGCTCTCCTTTGGTAAATGTACAACCAACTGCACATTGTGGAGTCAGAAGACTAGCCAGACAATTCTCTGTAGAACAGCATGAAGCTGGCAATGCTCCTATTTGAGGCTAAATTCTAAAGAGGAATTTGCATTTGAATGCAAGATGTAGCTAATAGATCAGCTACCATTTACTGTGAGATCCCATGCTTTAAAGTTAGCAGTTAAATCTTGCACGTTTCCCTAATCCAGGTCCTAGCATTTAATTATGCAGTATCAGTACACTTCATTTAATCATTCTGATACAGATTTTTACATAAAAACACAGAACAACAGACAGAAACAGCTTACCTTGGCTGCATAGATGGAGTTGATGTAGAATCTAAAGTTGACTGAGTTTCCTGGGCACTGCCTTCTGTGCACTGAACCGGTAAGGACTCAGTTATACTACTGACAGAAGTTGCTGGAAGGAAGACACTAATGTAAAATGTGTTACGCTACTTCCTGGGATTACAAAAGTTATACAATGCAATTATTCTTCGACCCCCATGACACCAGCCAGGAAAGTAATTGAATCTCAGCCTACATCATAATGAAACACAATTTTACAAAAAGTAATTATGTTTGGCTGTATTTTGATCACGTTCCAGCCCCAGGCCCCCAGAAGTTACACAGCACAAAATTTTGAAGCTGGAGCTTTAAAATAGTTACTATTTTCTGCTAATTAAAGCATCTACAAACAGCTTTCTCAGCATAAACTGCAGTATTCTGACATGATAAGCTTGTCTTCTGTTTAAAAAACCAAGATGGATCTGTGAGAAACAATAGYGTAGGATCCTAATGCCAACTTAGGATCCATGTTGATGTTGCAGAACCTAGATCTCCAGACTTCAGTGGAAGCTATTGCTTCAATTTTAAAAGTCAAGTTTAATACTAAAGTCAAGGAGGGAAGTCTTCAAGAGCACGCCATGAGATTCCTTGCTGTCAGCATTCAGCCAAGCCAGAAGAGACATTTTAGAAGCTCCAGGCAAGCACTCCCTAACCCTCCTTCCCCCAGCAGAACATGCTGAAGTTGAAAACACCGGCATGAACAGAGCAGAGAAACGGTTCCTCTTGCCGAGGCCACTACCATTAATTTAAAGGGGGAAAGAGCCCTCTAGCTTTTTCTAGAGAGCGAATGTAGGAAGACAGCACTTATTTCAATGGGAAATTGGCTTTGTAGGAAAGACCATAGTACTTGGGGCACTGGGCCAAAAAGAACAAAAAATACCTCTATCTGAAGTTAGGAGAAACTATTCTTAAAAAGTGTCTACAGGTTAATCCTTCAGCATCAGGCTGCAGAAATTGAATACCTGTATTTTAAATGCTTTTCACAAACATTCCCCAAGCTAAAYGTTATCTCTACTGTCAGTAATTTCAGGAAAAATATGTTGCTATAGTCTTTTTTCTGCATTTTTATATCTTCAAATTGGAAACACTCAGATTAATACAAAAGGTATTAGCAAGAGTCTACTTCCAAGCAGATTAATCACAGCATGATTATATTTGAGCATTTCATCCAAGCTCATTCCATAAGGTAAGATACTTGAATAAAATGGTTTGCACTAATGCTCCTATACTTTTAGTATTTGGACATGATCAGGAAGCAAGTTGCTGTCTTACTGTGTCATTCTGAGTTGTTCAGACATACGTTAGCGTTACTTACCAGGAGGGCTAATTCTACCATTACTGTTCTGCCTTTGAAGATGTTCTTTGTAGCACACTGAACACATGCCATTTGTACGAGGATTCCCATAAAATCCGCAACCAGTGGAACAAAGCATAGGCACTTGGCTACGGTTAGTTTCTTGAGCCATTTTCCCTTCTTCTATAAACCTGAAATTGATACATACAGCCCATTATTTAGAGGCCTGAGAAAACCCTTCTTTTACCRTTGACATGTGAAAATATGGAGTTTCCTATAGCTCAGCAGAAAGATCTTCTAGAAAAGACACCTTACGGGTAACTCAATGCCACTTCCTAAAAACTCTATAAAGTCTGCCCAATAATACAAATACAGTCATATGTATGCTTTGCATGACCCAGTCATACAGACCCTTCCAGCCCCACCATTTTATGGTCAGTATATAGCCCACAAAGAAAAGTCACTTTAGAAAATACTRGAAAACTTGCTGCTAGAAGCAGTAATACAAGGGGAGGTAGGGGAGGGGGACACCTATGCTGACCTCTTCGTGAAACCTGAACACCTGATACTGTGAATGAGAACTATAAAATGAAAGACAAGCATGGTAACACATGCTTGCTTACTGCATAATAATTATAATTAACAATAGTCACATGAATTCACAAGTTACTGTTTAGTCACTGCATCATTAGTGAAGGACAACATAACTACTTACCACAAAACCTGTATTATGATTTTTCACACGCACAAAGAAAATCACCCTCTTAGTCAAAAATATTAAGACTAGGTACACATACTTCCTATATATCAATTTTGTGTGAAAATATACTAAAAATGAGAAATAAGAGATAAATATCAAGGCAACTCATATAACATCCTTAGATTTATTTTTCATAAACACTGTACAATTTGTATTTTTTGTCCCTGGCTTGTAAAGATCTGTAAACCTTCTTAATACAAGAAAATTACAACAAATGACCATTTTCAACAGTGTTCTGAGCCTCCTAACTATTCTCAAATGGTCCAACTTGTAAATCAGTTCTTGACATCTGTCACTTAGTGAGATAAAATTAATTTTCCATTTTTTGCCCCCCTCCCCTCCATAAACATATTCTTGCCCTTTTTTGTATCAGTTTTTAAAGAAAAAAAAAAACCTTCTCATTAAGAAACTAAGTATCTCAAGGTATCAATTATTTCGTTCAAGATCAACTTAGGTCTACCATTTTATACTTCCTGATTAAAAATGAGGCTGAAGAATGGATAATTTTAATTCTTGCAAGTCAAACCAAAGATAAGCAATATTACTGGAAGAAGAAGAAAAAAAAAAAAATCAATCTTTCAGGTAACATGAGTATATATTTCAAAAGCAAAGCAAAGAAAATCCAGAGGGGAAGGGGTTTTGAGGTATTCGAATACTTCACCAGTTGCCAAGTTATAAAACTAGATTAAACCACAGTAGGAAGTACACCAGGGTAAAAAGATTTCCTTTTACATAAGATGTATTTGAAGCCAAATACAAACAAGTTTCCCATTATTTTGGTTTTAGACAAATATCCTCATCTCCTCTCACACCCACATCCATTGCATTTTGTTTTTATTTCCCCAAAGCATATGAAATTGATACCTCAAAAGCAAACCTCTAGGTTGCAAAGCTAACAGCAACACAGAAATGACAGTCAAGTCTTCTGTTCACAGCAATAAGGCATTCTAAGGATGAGAAAGTACTCAAGATATAAGACAAGGAAGATGTACAGGCAGGAAGACAAAAAAAAAAATCTCTGATAGTATCTTATTCAGCTTCAACCTGCAATTAAGCTTATTTCAGCTGTTTGACTGCACTCCCCCACCCCAATATAGAAGCATTTGCTTTTGACATACAAAGCCCCCATTGACCTCAAACGACAGCTAAATTTGATTTTGCTGAAGTACTGTACTTGTAGCTGAAAGAGCACTTTCATTCCTGCCTTTCTCCAGACAGCCCTTTAGAATGAAACTGCAAGTAGCGCATGTGGGAATTTAATTCTTATGCTGGGCCCAAGATTCAGCGAAGCCATTTCAGGAGAGCATAAATGAACACGACTTTTCTGTGCTTTGGTAACTCAAACCAATTTAAAAAGATGAAACCTTACACAAGTCACTCTTGGTATAGAATGTTTAAGATTGAAAGACTAATTAAAAAAACACTTTGGACAGAATATTTCAAGGGCTAATAGAGATTCAATGTCACAATACAAGTATTAATCCTTTTAATTTTAGACAGCAGCACATTAGAAGAACCCTACCACACTAACTTTCAAAATTTACCRTGATTGCCTTTCTGTTCAATAGTTAGCTTCAAGCAGCACGCAGGAACTCAGTAACAGCACCAGTTACTGCTAATTTTCTTATTCCCCAACATAACCGCTGCTGAAGGGACCAGGTGCTAATGCAATCACAGCATAACAATTTTTAACATGGGCATAAAAAAAAAAGTCTGCTCCAATTCAACAAACAAATTGTGAAAGGTGCACAAAGATGCCCAGAAGAAAAACAAGAAAAGCTGGACTAAGTTCCAGCTAAGCCAGTTCCCAAGTTCATTAACCAGTGGATCCCGCCACCAGCCAAAGCACAAGCCACTGGCATGAGGCTCCAGAACACTTAAATCTCCAAGGGGAAGTGCCAGGGATTCTTCTGAAGAGTTTTAATAAAAGCCACAGGAAGCGGAAGATCCTTCATTGGTTGCTAATATTTGGGAATAAAATGGTGAAGAGATAGGATCAAACTGATGCAATGTTGTGAAGTCAAATGAGAAAGAATTTGAACCAATACAATAGCTTGTTGCATTCAGAAGGGGGCAATCGCATACAATCCCCCACACCAGCTCCAGTGCTCAGCTGGACCCTCACCGACCCAATTAGTTCCCTGAGCCACCAAAAAACCCCACCAGGAAAAAAAAAGGGCCATAGAAAAAGTTTTCTGACAAACCATAGAAAGTTTTCTGACAGTTCAGTGAGCTCAATCAGTTCACACACACACACAAAAAAAAAACACCAAAAAGAAAAAAGCACAACACAGGGGAAAAACTCTGGAACTGATGCGAGGGATGACATGTGACCAGGAGGGACAACACATTTTAGCAGCCTGTAAGCTGCTGAGGTGGTTGAACTGATCTATCTGATCCCTAAAGCCACAAAATGCCAAACCAGTATAATAAGCTCTTGCTCCCAGCTTCTCACTCCCTCTCCCTTGCTGTTCCCTCCCTCTCAGTGCTCACATGCACCGAAATGAATCGAGGAAGTGATCAAACTTAGAAAACCAACCACTCCATCTTTTGCCAATTAGTTTTAACATAGACTGGTTTCTGAGTTTGTGTTTGTCACATGTGCTGTTTGTGCATGAGAGAGGGTCTAGCTGAAGACACGTGTGGAACCACTTGTTTCAGCAGCAGAGCAGGCTTAAAGCATTAGGAGAACCACTAGCCAAAAACAGGCATTGAAAATATAAGGGAACAGAGATCCAACTGCTGGCGGTTCCTGCCACTGCACTTCAGACGTGCCTCTCCTGTACACATCCACTACTGCACGAGGGCAAAGGCCAAGATGACACAGCACTGTGCCTCAGGGACTTTTCTTCCTCACCGCTCAGGCAGGAGTCAAACAGTCGCAAGTAGAGCAGCCGGACTCTGTCCCCATCTCAACAAATATGAACAGCAAGAGATCACTGAACAGATGTTTTGGGGGGAGGGAAGACCTCCCCTCACCCCAGTTCTTGGCTCAGCTTCAGATGATTTGTTTCAAAACTGTCCATAACTCCTCATGCAGGAAGATCCGTAGTACCGATGAGCCCAACTATCACATAAGCCAGTAATGGTGGGCTGTCACTGAAATTGCAGCCTTGGAAGTGCTGTGAAAGGGGTGAGCCTGCTCCCGCAGCCCCAGCTGCGCACCCACACCCCTTCCTTGAGTCAGATCAGTTCGTTCATCTGATGGAAAAAAACAGGAATATTTATTCTGGTGGACTGGAGAGCTTGCTGATCTGACAGAAGATCAGCTCTAGAGAACTGACATACAGTGCAAAGGGAGTGACAAGGCTAGAAGTAGGACGACCCTTTTCAGGGGCAGCTAGCCCTTGCTGAGCATCAAGCCTACTGTAAAATATATCCCAAGTGCATACCCTGTCCGTAGTTTCAAAACTGGTCTCCTAGCTTGGCTTCAGTACAAAACTTGAAGCAACTTCATAGCTGAAGTGACAGCAAGGTCTTGGGATCAACATGGCTACATGAATGTCCCACTTGGTTTGAGGCATCACAAAACAAACATGGAGCTTGTAAAGCTGCTGGAAATACCCCTGGGCTCTGCCTGTTCCCCCTGAGCTGTGCTTGCACAATGTTCATAGGGTCATCCTGTTACTCTGAACGCAGAATTGATTCACCTTRAAGGAAAAAAAAACCACCAAACTCTTTACAGTATTTTAAGCATGTTCCCTGCTTTGCTTTACAGTATAGTTGTATAACCAGTTGTACAAGCACTAATGAGAAGGAAGCATACTAGAGGGAAGGACAAGAGCCTTAAACAACCCCCCTCAACACAACCCCAGAACATCCACTTCATTGGAGACTGTAGAATAAACAGCCTCTTTTTATATTAGCTAAAAATTGCTAAGCTTAAGCCGAAATTACCTCTGATAATTTTCTTCTCAAAAATGTTTATTGCCACTAGAAGCATGGTACCACACAGCTCTGCAGGCTAAGTCCTTCTTTTCCCACAAATTTGGTGCTTTAAGTCTACCCATTCCTGTTACTCCTGTCATACACAGACAACTTCATGCAAAAACCACAGTAAATCATATAAAGGACATTCCTGATTATAAAATGTATAGAACTGAAGCTGTAGAAACACTAAAGCAGAGTCTTTTGGACATCAGGTTCTCTGGGAGAAGAGCCACCTCTTCCAACACTCTGCAAAGCAAGTAACAAAATACTTGCGTATATCCCTTCCCCACAGAGCAGGCATCACGATACTGGTCTTTCCCCCCCCCCCCCCCNCCCCCCTCCTTTCCCCTTTAATTAAAATGTTTATATGCTACTAGTTTCAAATAACCAATACCCTAGCTTTATAGGCTTCAAATGTTGATCAGTAAGATCAGAGAGAGCAGCATTTAGCAGGATTAAACACACAAGGTTTAGGAATAATCTCTTTTTCCCCCCCGCTTCAACAAGAAAARAAAAAATCCACACAGAAGCCAGCCTTCTCTTCATCTGTCTTCCCCAAAGAAAAAGGTCTTCTGAATTCTAGTTGTCCTCATACTTCAATTTGTGGTAGGGAAAGCAAGCAGATCCTCACATCCGCTACCCCAGCTGAAGTACAGTCTTGTGTTCTGCAAACACTCCGAAAATTCATGACTGGTATGGGAAGGATCCCTCCCAAAAGCTAATGCTGAAGCAGAAGAGACCACCCAAACAGCATTCTGCTACAGCCGCAGTACCAAACCAGACACAGTTTGAACCATACTGATGCCAGCTTTGAAAATGCTCCTCAAAAAGAAAGCAGAGCATTTAGCATAAGCTACTCTCTTCACTGTCAAAGATCAACGCACTGACACATTTCAGCTGACACTCACCTCAAAGGATGAATCCAATTTTTAACAAGTGATTAAAATATTCCTTCCTCTATCATAATCACCTTTATAATGAAGCAGTTCAGCACTGATTTAAGTAGCACCAATACTAACGGTCATTTTCCCTTTGTGCTAACGAAGCAAGGAAGAAACTGCAAAAATGGTAATTTGTGCCACTTAAACATACAAAGCTTCATCCCAGGCACAAATAAAAGCAAGATATGAAGTTGTATAGACAAAAATACATTTCATTTTAGAGCATGTACTGGTACGGATATCCGATACCACCTGTATCACCRTACGAAAAGGCATGTTGGTACAAAAAACAATAAATAGGAAATGCATTCCTCTGCAGGCTTATCAAAACAAATGGCAAATAAAGGCCTAAGAGCAGAGCTCTGTTGAATCTTGCTGCAGAAGTTACCAAAGCACTGGCTGTGTTCGAGGATACCACTTCATAGCAGAATTTGCAGAGACACAGCTGCTCAGGTGTCCTGTTGGAAGCAGGACTCTATTCAGGGTATAAAGCACTAGACTCACAAATTAATAGCAAGTTACAAAACGGTCCTGTTCTCTTTTTACTCCATTGCTCTCTCCCAAAAGGCCCCAATTTACATTCATTGAGCAGTCATTTGTAGCTGCTTTAAGGCATTACCATGTCCCAGCAACTTGCTATGGAGCCAAGAAGAACTGGCAGATTTGAATAGGGGCCTCAGTCATTACAGTTCAGCCCAGCTTGCTGGTTGCAGTCAGACATGTCATTTCATCTACAGCTCACCCTGGCTGAAACACTACAGCTGGTTCAGATTTGCCAGCATAGCTACATGTGTAGTTACACTCTGACCCAGTTTCATCAGAATGCTTTGAGTTAAAAAAAGTGAATATGGTTAAGGACCAACTCTGCAAGCAGATCTGTAAGGGCAGTGACCTCTTTGTTCCTGTAGCAGCAGAACACACAGCTGCTGCATTTTTCAAAACACAGGAGTTATCCAACTTCCTCAGCACCAAGAGAATCCATGCATTTTAAAGCTTTCAATTCATTTCAGTAGGCCTCCAGTTTTCTTCCTGCTCACAACTAAATACAGTTTTAAGTTGCAATTTGAACTACTGAAGTAGAATTTATATAATGACAATATCGAAAACAAAATATTCAAACTAGTGACCAAAGACTTACATAAGATGTTCTCTCAACTCACTTGACAAGTCATCCAATATCTACTTATGTTCCAGTCTATTCCTGTTGAACAGCTTTTTATTTTTGTTTCATGCATAGACTTATTTTAGGCTAAAATCAAGCACTTATATTAGACACTCCTAGCAGAAACTTTACAAAAAGATGGAAAGAGTTACAGAAGTCTTTTCTTGACTTCTAATTCTAAGTAGTCAACAAGTTTACACCCTTCAGTACACGAATTAAAATATAAATAAAATTTGGACCCTCAAGAAAGCTACATTCCCCGTACAGTGTAAATCCCAGATTTAAGATGGCAGAAAGACTGTGAAAGAATCATGCTGGTGGAAAAAAGAACTGCACACATGAGAGAAAGTGCAATGGGCAGAGAAGAGAAAGTTCAGGTCTTAGGAAGGGAAGGAACATCAGCAACTTTCATAACTAATCTGAGCCAGAGTATCATACTACCAATGTTACATCATTATACAACCCAGGAACACTTGGTATAGACAAAGCCACTAGTGTTAAAGCATGTATATCGCTAACTACAGCTGTCTGCTCTTGTACTCAAGGTTACACAAGGAACAAGAGAACATTTCACTATGACATCTTCATTCTTACTAGGCAAGAACAAAGACACACAGATTCTATACTGGTATCAAGAAGATCACTGATAATAAGGATTCAGCTTTCTATGCTTGTCTGCATACACTATTAATAGATGTTACTTTGAAACTGTAATTACTACTCGTGGCCACGCTCAACCTTTGCAAAGCACAGATTACTAGAACCAAAGATTAACTGTTGTAAAACGGGGTACCTCAGAAACTTTCACTCACCTCATGCAAACGCATCAAATTACCTGCAGTGACCACTTCAAGTCTACAAACAAAAACCAGAAGTATAAGCAAGTTTTTCTTACATAATTTCCAAACTTTTTAGTACAGTCACCATACCAAACAAAGGGGCAATTCCATGAAGTTCACTACTCTACTGAAGATTAATCAAAAAAAAGCCACGAGCAATGTAACAGGTACATTTTATTGACTAGTAGGAGGAATCACATTTTGTTTACGTGGGATTTCAAAGAGGCAGAGTACAGACAAAAGGAGTTTCATGAAAGTGTTGGAATTCCAGAAAGCTGCCACACAGAGCTACCAGCTTTCACTACATGATGGTGGGGTTTTTGTGGGAATGACCACTACTTTATGCTGGAGCATCTCGTAACCGCTGCGGCACGTAAAAGACTAAATGCAGCACTCTGTATAAAGCCTTCAAGAATTTTCCTCCTATTTATCATGTATTTCAATTTGAGCCTAAAGCAGGAAAATACAACTCAAGATGCCAAGGATTATCATTGTTAGTACATTTAAGCATGTACATTTGACTTCTTAGTTGTTCAAGACTGACACTGCAGCACCACTAGAATTAGGCTCTTGCATATGACAGTATCCAAACTTTGTGAAATTCAAAGAAACATCATTTTTTCTCTGACTTAGAAAACTTAATAGCCTCTTATTTACTTCTTATTCCCCAGCAGCACAATACATTTGTAGGCAACTCCAGCTAACCCAGGAAACTCCAGCCCAGAGAAGTASGGAGATGCTTTCAGAAAGAGCACTACTAGCATGTTCTAAGTTTCCGTCTCTTCAGTGATGATTATCAGAAAATCTAAGCTGACAAAGCTGCCTTTTTCGAGAGGTCAACCTGAATGCAAGTGAAAAAAATAAAACACCCCCCCCCCCCCCCAAAAGTCACTTCTTGGGTTCAAGAGAAAAAACAGCAAGTAACACTTGGAGCTGGACACATTTGTTTACAGCAAGATACAACAGGGACCTTCAATAAAGATAACTAGTTAAACATTAAAAGCGCTGAGAGCAACACAGTAACTATAGTTGTTCTGTACAAAGTAAAGACAATTTCTGAGTGAATTATAGACCAAGAAAAGTGARCATGAGAAAAGAGCATGTCACGTGTTTCAGGAAGCTGTTTTTGTACTGGTATCTCTGGGAGAGTCATGGTGAGAGAAGTCCAAGAGGTATATCTGAGGAATGCAAAGAGGACACTGGCCAGCCACCCCACTGGTCATGCTGTCCTACCCAAAGCTCTGTATGTCCATACACAAGCCAGAGGAGACACCAAAGCATTTTTCTCCCAAAATCTGAGCTTGTACTTACTCAGTTTAGCCTTAAATCTTGGGTGATCTGGGTAGGCTAGAGGCAGGCAGGCTCAGCATGTCCATTTTTGGAAGATGGCTGTGTCTATGACAAGCTTGCCACAGAAACCTTACATGAAGTTACGCTTGTGATAGAACATGCAACTACTAATAAAAGAGCATACTTTTAGGTAGTGCTTGCTCTGGCGTCTCTGCTCAAGAGGAATAAAAATTCAGGAGTTACACCCATTAGAAAAATCAAACCATCTCAGTAATCACTTGTCAGCAGTCTGCTACGTCAACTCGCACAAACCACACTTTCCATGTGTCGAGCTGCACTAGCTGCAGATACTGCTTGAGGAGTCCTTTACCTTCCTCTAGAGTTTGTGCTATCTCATAGCTGTGCTTTGGCATTAAGGTGCCTAAGCCAAAGACTGCAGGAATCTTCAAGTTGCTCTCCGTATTTCTACACAGCCCTATAAATTTAGAGTTCACTTGAAAACTGTCAGATTACAGAAATGCCTTCTTTTACAATGCTCTATAAAAGATAAGGAAGCTACTCTGAAACAGACAAGACAAGGCTACATTCTGCTTGCTTTGGCATCATATATTGAAGTCAGCCATTTCAGAAATCAGAGGTTGTGTAAAATCAGAATCAGGAGATTCTAAAATTCTGTACATTCCCTTAAGATACCAGACCCAAAGTTTAAGGGATGCAGAAGGAGGGCAACTCCATAAACTATCTTTGATGCTGTATTTTAAAACAGGTTTGGCTTTACAAACTGATGAAAAATAATCTGTAAGAAGGATTCAAACACTTACAAGATTACCCATATAATTACTGAAAGAATAGATACAGATTCAGTGATCACTTCTTTTGAGCTTCAGTAAATAAGTAATCTTCTCTCAATACAGCATAGGTTTCACTTATTTTAAGCATATCAAACCCAGAAGAGATAAAAGCCGCTTTAACACGAGTTCCCAAAATAGACAGCTTCTTGTTAACAAAACACCTGTTGCTGAGAACTGACAGTAAGCACAAAACACATTATAATTTGTTTTTGTAAACAGCACTATGTAGAATTTTAATTAGCTTATAATGCTGCAGTTCTGCGTGGGCCTAATGCTAAGGGAGGTCCTGCTCTAATATCAGGGTTCCTAGCTGTTAATAAATAAGACGATCATCATCATCATTTCTGGCTAGGGCATCTTGAATTCAACTTAACTTCCAAGAACATTGTGATTATCATGCATGATGTGTTGCTCTATTTAGAATTATGCACTATGTCTAATTTAAGTGTTCAAAATTATACAATACTCTTACCGTGGTTTGATGGGGAACTTAACCTAAAGCTACAGCCTGACCAAACAAAGAGGGTATTTAAGGACAAGTTTTCGGCAGAAGAGGTATAAGTATGACRTTCCCTGTGGCAAAGCTGCATTCTTCATCTTTTGCAATGCACTTAAATTTAGCCAAAGGACTCAAAGGTGCTACTTTGTTTTAACCCTAATGCTGTTCTAGGGGGTTTTGTTGTTGGCATTTTTTTTTTTTTTTTTTCCTAATTATTTCAATCACTGGGGAAGCCAGGTTACATGATCCCAAACAAGTTACTGGATGTCCAAATACTAAAACCTATCACCCTGCACAAAGCATAGGAAAGTATTATACAGTTGATCAGCAGCCACCATGCCAGGCAACTGATATTTAGCCATCACTTTAATACACTGTCAAGTTTCACTGAAGATATGAATGTACCAACTGGTCACACTATGAAGTTTTGCATCTTTCCTTAGTTTCCTCTCAATTGTCACCTTACGCTGCCTGAAACACTGCAACGTGTAAACGTCCAAGTGCAACCAATATACATGCATCCAATATATATTTATGTGCAACCAATGCAATGGTTTCGTGATACAGGTAATTTGGGGCTTTAGATACTTCTGCCACAGTGTTGCTGGGCCAGGAACTGATCTACCTTGAAGACTTCATTCTTCAAAAGCTTGGATTGGTTCTTGTATCTGGTTTATGGTGCAGCTCTACAGCTCTGTGCCAGAAGAGTCAAGGTTAATAGCGCGCTGCAGGAGGAAGGTGAAACTACCTAGTTAGTATCAGAACTGAACTCCAAGGCATAGCCTCACTCACAGTGTAAGCCAAGGAAAAATGCACGCATCACCAAGAGGTCAGAGTAAAAATTAAGTAAGAGTTGCCTTGTGTCAGGCTTATCTATTAGTCTGACACTATCCTGGATAGTTAAGTGGCTAAGGAATGATCAGAAATTTGTAGTGTGAGACACTGCCCTTTCTGAAGGTTTCCAAAACTATACCATTTGCTTAGATGGAGAGGTCATTACACTGCTTAGGAAAAGCTTAAAAACTATTGGAAGAAACTTGTTTGAGGACAACTGGCATTTTTCCCACTGTCATCATGGAACAGAAAATAGGGTTTTTTTATACTTCTTTCCTAAGCCCATACAGAACAGACTGCACATATTTCAGTTTCTCAACTGACGAGAAAGCCAGAGCTGACAGCTTTTGAGTAAAAGTCTGCATTGCAAACATTGTGCTTTAATCACCAGGGCATCCTTTTTACCTACTAATACTCCAGGTACAACTCTGTAAACTGCCTTTCTGATAACCAAGTTCGCTATTCATTCTGTTTTCAGACAAGATTCAGCTATGTGAGCATGCATTTCTAGTACAATGTCTCCCCCACTTACTGCCCAGAACACTTAGATCAGCAAGTTAAGAGCACAATAGCCTAAAAATAGCATGGCTGGATGCCACTGTCTCCCATTACGATGGTACCTTTGTACAGAGTTCTTTCTACAATTCTACATAGAAAAATACAGCCATAAATGGCTTTAAGGGAGGGACTTGTATCCAAAAGGGCCAAGCTTTAAGCAGTGCCATGGGATTCCCCCTTTTTCCTCAAGCCACATAAACAGAAATTTGCATTTTTAGAAGCATTTTGAACAATAACTCTTTAAGTACATCTGACTTCTCTTTTTATCCTCTTGCCATAGTGATCGTATTCTGCCAGAGAACCGATTGACACGACAGAGTAACAGCACTTTCTAGAGAACGGAAAATTCATGATATAAAGGAGAAGTAGACAAACATAGAAAATGCAAGCCAGATCTCTTTTCAATTATTTTGCTTGGCATATTAAAGCCTGTATCACACTTTAGAATGGATGAAGAGGGAACAAAATCTGCTCACAAGATATTGAACCTCAACTGTCGGCAAGGTGTGGCTTTCTATCATGATGCTCATTCCCTTCCATTCACAAACACTGGCCAACAGGGCTTCTATCAGGGAACAATGGAAAAAGAGCACAATATATTCCCTTTTATTATGGTATAAGGTCAGAAACAAGAGGGAGATCAGCAAGACCAATGCCCTTCAGCTTGGCCTAAAGATGCATTCACAGGCACCGCAGCTTCAGCTGCTGTATTAYGCTAGGCTAATTCCACAAGTACCATGTCCTTGCTATGGCTTGAAAAACAAAAGCCCAATGCCCTAACACTGTCTCCCAGAAATCTCTTCTGTCTCACACTCCTTTTGTGAAGACAAAAAACCCCACACTACTGTTGAAGAATATTTGTATCCCTTACATTAAAAACCACTAATTTTAACCCATGACCCTGGGTTTCAAGAGAAGACTTTCCCATTTTAACAACTGACTTGATGCTGCTTCAGTAAACCCAGCAACACTGCAACACGCATTTTACACTGTATATGCCACCCTGTGTAAGTTCACCAGATAGAGCTATCAGGCCATAAGTTTCAATAAATTCTTCACCTCAGGCCTTGCCAGTCTGAGAAATTAAGGTGTCAGAGCTGCAGCAAGGACAGAGGTATTCCTCAACAAAGCAGACTGATATTTCAAGCATTCTGATTGTGCAGTGGGGGATCTGAGGTAGAATATAGAACGATAAGTAGGTAGCAACTAATCAGGGATTTATTTATATACAGAATGACTAGGTATAAACTTAGGACCGTGGGTCACAGTCACATTATGACTTTGCAGAATAACAAGCTAATTCTTGCAGTAAGAGAGACCATAGGTAACAGTCAGAAGTTTCATAGACACCAAGTTAGAGAAAAGCAAATGCAGGAAGACAACACAATCAACTAAGTGACCAGAGTGTGAAATTAGATTTTTTTTTGTTGTTGTTTTCCAAAAAATTTTTTAAACCCAGTCAATTACTCCAGTGCTATGCATAGGAGTTTTAAATCGCAATCAAAGCACTAAGTCAAGTTTGACTAGCATTATTAGGAAGGCAAAAAATTCATGCATGGCTGCCAGGCCAGTCTACAACAAATCAAGTACTCCTTGATCTCAACACTAGTCTCAGCCCCTGCATGGTTTGTCACACTCAGCTGACAATTTGTTTGTTATGTAACTAATAATACACTTACTTACTTGACCTATTGTTACTAATGCTGCCTTCCTCCTCTCCCAGGATACTTTAAACAAACCCCATGAAAATACACTGATATTCAAAACAATCCTGTTGAGCAATTCTAAAGTCTCTTCCCTAAAAAATATTCCAGGTAAGTCCCTCCATATTGCCACAATTTTTTTTTTTTTCTTCCTTTTTTTGCAAGTTAGTAATCAAATGTTTTTGATATCATGAAACACTAAAATAACTACTTTTCTAGTTACTTTTCACCAGGACAATAACAATTGTTTGATAATTAATTCTAATGAATACCTGCAAAATCACTTTATTCAAGGCCTTAACACCAATATCCAACAGTACATCATCATACTAGCATGATATTTGGATAGCATAATCCCAACATAAGTAGTCTGGTGAAGTTTACTTGGAAAAACTCTCCTGTATCAGCAACAAAAGCTACCTTGTAAGCTTCTTACCTGATTCTGAAGGAGATAGGCAGGAAGAACAATCTCCAAACGTTTAACACTCAAAACACAACCACTTCTTTTGCCCCTACCTTGATAATGGTGCAGATTTCAATGCAAGGTCATTCTGTCACACAGAAAACATTCTGCTACATGATAACATTACATTGCACTAAGGCCTTGATTCTATATAGGATTTTATAAAAACATCYTAAATTCATACAGGGGGTAGTAGAGAAACAATTTTATGCTTCTTTGCAGTCTCGTATCTCCCCTGCCACCCCATCCTCAAAAACAGCAGGATCAACAACTCGTTAAATGTTTTCTTCTGACAATCTTACTCAAAGACAGCCTTGTGTATAAAGAGGCATGAATATGTCCAATTTAGGTACAGAAATTCTACATTTTTGCCTGCAGAATCGGGTGGTTCTCTCTCTTGCCTTTCACCTCCAAATATAATTTAAAAACTTTAGTGTAAAATATCTGCCTTCCCCATGCAATATTCTGCTTTCATCAGCCCAATTATATTCAATGGCACACACACAAAAACTGTCTAGCCTCCTGCCTTGTTCAAGCTAATGGTGAAAACTTCAGTCCTTGTTTAAAAAAAAAAAAAAAAAAAAAAAAAAAAAAAAAAAAAAAAACAAAAACAAAACAACAACACAAACCAAAACACATCCAATGCAAAACATTTAAACAAGCTGAAAGCACCTCACTTCTATCCTCAAAAATACTGCTATTAAGCTCCCACTCCAATTTCATTATTAAGTTTATATTTGTTTCCCTAATCCTTCACATAGATAAAAATGCATTAGCATTGTGAATCATAGGACACACCAGTGCAGTGTTGTCTTAAACCCTGGGCTAGTTAAACTGTTCAGGTGGTTGCCGGGGCCTGCCAAGTCAGCCACACTGTTTACAGTTTAGTTCTCCAGATACAGGATTATTACATTTCAGACTGACAAATACTGTATCCTGAAGGTTAGAGTCCTGTGATACAAATACATCCTGACAGGGCAGAATGGCTGAGCAGGGGTGGTCTTCAGCGTGGAGACAGTTTCGGCTTCTGCAAGATTGCTGAACCATTAAGTTAAAGGAAGCTGTGCGTTTAATAAAACTGCTGCTTAAAAAGGAGCTATTTTTAGGAAATACCCAAACACGAGTGTTCATTTGTCTAAGGAATACTCAAAAGATTGTCTTAAGTTGATCTAAATGGAGCAGAAGATGGATCAAGTTCGGATTTAACTCAGTTTATCTCTTAATGCATAATTTAATAGCCAAAAAAGTTACTTTTCAAAGGAAAAAAACTCAGTTTCTGTCAACAACTGGAGAATGAGCAAGAATACACAACTTGATCGAGGAGAAACGATCTTTGCACTGTCAAAGCTTTGTTTTTGCTAATCTCTATTTAGCTCAAAAGCCCTATAAACACAGTTGGAAGAAGGGATCTGTTAAAAATATATCACCCCACCCCTTCAATTAAGGGCTGAGAAGCTTATGACACATCTGAGACATCCAACAAGAACAGGGAAGAAGGACTTAATGTTCCTGATATTTCTGAAGGTAAAAAAAAATAAGCAGGTTTAAAAATCCCAAACGTTTCATGCCTCTGTTAAATGGATTTTAAAGCAAGAACAGATCCAAGCTATTTTTATTCCTTTGTAGGTCATGTGTAATTAACTACTTATTTTCACAAAACCTTATTACAGTGTAAACATCACTGGCCAGATCATCTGCCCCACCCAGACTGAGCTCCACACCACAGGAGGCCAACTATCTGTGTGAGGAGTCCTTGTATCTGCATGAGAGGGCTGTCCCTCCAGTACCAATCTTCCCTGTAGCGATCCATAACTCCTGAGCTCACCCCTTCACCGCGTCTTTCCTAGAAACTGCAAGCAAACTAGTTAACAGGTCTAACCCCACATCTAAAACTATAGGCAGATGTCCCTTTTTGGATATAGCTGAAACTCYCCAAGATGACATTTCTCTCCCCGACTCCCTTCTGCCTTGGGCACACAGCAATTAGCAGAAATGATCACTAAACCACTTGGGAAATAGGGGGAGGAAGAGGAGGGAAAAAGAGCCAGTTGGGTTGGCTTGAGCCACTAATTTAAAACAATTTAAGCTAGCCTACTTGACTTTGCCTCCAGCGCTCACACAACCCACTCTGCTGGAAGAGTGGTAGGAGGCCCCTGCACATAGCAGGGGGCACTCAACAAGCAGGGATCTGAAGCCCACGTCACTGTTTGCAGGATGGACGTCTGCCCTCCCTAAGGCTCCGGGCACGTTTTACAGAGATCATCCCATGGGAGGCATGCAGCCTTCTCTAAGTAGTATTAAACAGAACCAGAGCACAGAATTACCGTCCCAGCACATGGTGGGCCACCCACTTCACGACACTGGGAAGCGCCACCAGCAGTTGGTGGACCATAGAGCGCAGATCCCCTTTGCCTCATAAACAGGGGAGATAAAATTTGGTCGTGCATTTTGTACACAGGTTTACAATCACTTTTAAGAATCTCTTATTCACATCAGAGATGTATATTCCATCCTGGCACAAGAAACAGACACATAAATCCCACAGCACACAACACATTCACAGTGTTTAAGATCTGCAGATGGAGCATGTGCAGGAGAAGGTTTTATGAACAAGTAGTGCTGGAACAACCAATCCTCATGCGGGGACAACACGGGTCCTGCCAGCAACGGCTTTGAATGCAGGCAAGAAACATTTGCTGTAGCCTGAATACAGAAGTTGTACAGCTGTGCCAGCAAAGTGGTATGTTTATCCTTTAGGGCAGATTTGCTTTCTACAAACAGCCTGCATTAGAATTGTATACATGTGGTGCGAGTTGAGCATTTCACTTTTGTGTTGAATAAATCAGGAAAATTGGTCCCAGATAAATCATCTTTCCTAACTAAGTTGGGGGGCAGAGGGGACCCGAGAAGAATGGCCACTCAGTCATCAAACAATACGAACCAAGTTGCCTCATGTATTCAGCTTTTTTCCTGTTCTAAGCAAAACCAGCTTTTGGCTAAACATAGTATTTAATAGCACACAAATACTTAAGGTTGCTTCCTTTTGTTTAAGCAAGTCTAATATACATACTCATAATATAAGTTTATAGAAATTATAGCAAACTATACTATCCTTCTTGCCCTCACCTCAGACATCTGATCTAGCCACTCAGTCTAGGCCTAGCATCACTTGTAAGTTAAGAAACGAATCAAAATCCAGGTATTTAAACACTTACACATCCTGGTCTTAAATATCTCCCCCGATACATGAGATCTGGCCCACCTCTCAGCTATATAGACCATATAAGACCATCTATAGTCACTGATTATTCTAAAGTAGTATTTCCAGGGTTAAGATACAATCTAGAACATTAAAAAAATGCTATAAACAGATAAAAACAGATAGCAAGAGTAAATTAGTAATTCAGACCTATAAGCCACTGGATCATGGCAAGATGCCAGCGTGTCAAGACACTCTGACTTACATAAAAGTAATCCATTCACAGCATTTGGGGAGAAAACAAAATGGCTCAATGTAAAACTGAAAGAATAAGGTATACTTTAATAATCACACTTGTTTACATTCAGTAAAGGTCTAAGCAATTGCTTTCCACTGTCATTTGGAAGATTGTTGCTCAATTTTCACATCCATTCTTCTATCATCTTGACTAATCATACAAAACCCACCCATCAAACTCCTTAGACTCAACAAGTATTAGGGCCATGAGTATTTCTTTCCAATTCTCAGGAGCAGCTGTATATAGACATAAGTGTTTTTATAAAAAACAGGAAATATTTAGGGAAGTAAGAAAATATATTCACCATTCTGAAATTATTGTTCTGTACGTGGCCTCATCTAATATACTTGTCAAAGATACAGAAAGGATGACAATTAAAAGAAAGTCTTCATTCTCATTAGAAACTCCCTGCTTCCTGACTCTCCACTTCCTCCTCTCCTCCCTCTCACCCCATCCCATGCCACCCATGGCAAATTGTACTTTTCCTGTTCCTGAAGACCTTTCAGATGCAGAAAGTGTCACTAAAAATACCATATATGATAAACCTGATASAGAAACTGAAAATAATCTTCCCTCAAAGAAAACACCTGCTATCATCAGGCAATATAGGATTCAAAAGAGATTCTGACCAATTCCAAAGACAAAAAATCTCCCCCTCCCCCCCCCTTTTTTTTTTTTGCTGGAAGGGTAGTAGCTGCAACCCAGGGCAATAACAATTTTCCTGCCTGTGCTTGTAATCAGAGCTCTGACAGACCCAGATACTCTGCAAAACTGATTAAAGAAGAAGAGGAAAAATTGCAACGTTTTACATAATTTTTACATATCTTTGTTCTAAATGCTAAAGACCTGCGAGACATTCATCTCATCAAGAACAAATATACAGAAAACAGCACAGCAGTCTTCAGTGATACAACAAAAGACAATTTAAGACAAATGACTTAGAGCAAATGCTATCACTGAATAATCCCATAGCAGCTGTCATAATTAGTTAGCCCAAATCTCACCAGAATCAGAGAAGTTAGAGTTAAAATCGAGCTCTCTTCCTGTAACATTGTGTAACTCCAAAGCAGCAGCATTATCCTCGCTATTTTAGAATTAACATTTCTCCATAAGATAAGGTGGAACGACTCGATCCTTCCACGCAAAAAAAAACCAGTGCAAGCCAACAGATGACAAAAGAAACTCGGTCAAGTTTGAGCCTCTCAACACCTTATTTCCTGTCTAAAGAGCCCTTTTGTTCTGCTTCCCTGCATAAATGTTAATATTCTGCCATCATTAGAAAACGAAACAATGAAAAAAAGCCCCACGCACATGAACTTCACTGCCCCAGAGGGCGAAATAACGCCACACGACGCGATTAGAACCGGAAAATTCCTACCAACAAAATCTCCACAATTTTCTGTTTGCTTCACCCCAGATTAACTTCACTTGAAGCTGTACTTCGGCGCAACCTAGCATGGACGCGGAGCCCCGCCTCCCACGCCTCTATTGGTCGAGGCGAGGGAACCCCGCCCCGCCAGCCAGGCTGCGCTCCCCGATTGGCGGAGCGGCGTATCCATTATTTAAAGAACTTTTCCTTGCTAGCAGGTTAGGCTGGGCAGGTTAGAACACCCTGGGCAAGCTGGTTCTTAAAGGGACAGGACCCCGCTCCCGGCTGTGACAAACTACAACCCCTGGCGACGCGTCGCCCCGAGCAAGCTCCAGCGAGTGCCCCTGCGAGCGGCAGCGGCCGGCCAGCCCCCCGGCGGCCCCCCTGCGCCTCCCGCCGAGCCTCCTGGCAGCACCGGTCCCCGTGGGGCACCCACCCCTACCCAGCACACCGTGCTCAAGCCGGAGGGGTTGAGGGTGGAGAAGGGGAGAGCATCCGAGCGGGCTGGAAACCTTTCTCCCGCTGCAATTACACAACCGCCGCTTGCTCTGCTTACAGGACAAAACTGGATGTGGGTTTTGGGCCCACCCACTCTTTGAGAGGGACTGGAGTTAGCCTGGGAAGCCGGGCACACTATATAAATGAGTAACCCCGGCTGAAAATACRCTGGGTTGCCAGTTCCAAAGACTCTTCTACCAATTTAAAGCATGAGTCAGCAGAAGAGGAGCTCCGCAGGAAGTGGCTGTCTCCATCTCGCAAGGTACCATGGCTTCTGCCAGAAACTTTTCGTGCTTATTCAGGCTTCACTTGACTGAGCAAATTTGCAAGATACTGTTCACGTTCTGACAATCAACAGCGTTTCTCACAGCACAGCCTCCTCTTAACACTAGACAAAAACCTGTCATTTAGATTAAAAGTGTTTCTTCTTCCTCAATGTAAACACTGATGCAGTTCCCTACCCATCTATCAAGTGAAAAGCCTGGAACATGCAAGAAGAGTAAAAACAGAACAAGGCTCAATAAATATTTCACAACTGCACATATGACACCTCGTTTGAGAAAAACCTTGTCCCATTCCGAACAGGCAACACAGGCAAGAGCCAGAACACAGTCAGTGTTCCCTCCTGCACCCACAAAGTATCATCACAGTTACACAAGACTTACCTGGTTAGCAAGATTGCCTTATATAAAACATCTTCATGTGTTTARTGTAAAATAACTAAAAATATTAAGCTAGAGGAAGACATAGCACTTGTCAGCTTAAGCACATTTGGGTTGTTTTTGTACTGTGCAGAGGAAAAAAAAGAGGAAAAACTCCTCCTTGTTTCTGGTTCTTACCACCTTTCCTCTAGCCAGCGCTGGAGCAGCCTGCCTTCCCCTACACCACAAAATGGGTATCTGTTTTAATTTTTCCTAATGCAGATTAATCAAGTCCAAGACAGTTTAGCATACTACTTTACTGCAAATACCACCCAACATCAGGAAAATATTTACAGCTAAGTACTCCCTTGAGTTGTGATACATACACCAAAAAGAGCATAAAAAACACCTTCAGGAAGGGCATTTAATTCCTCTAAAATAGTCAAATGGCAGATTTTGTGTTACCTTTTATTGTAAAGCAATCTATCACACCACAAATCCAAACAGGACTGAAAAGTAGCAATTCGTACAGTTGTAAGTTAATAAGTATGAAACACTACAAGACCAGAATTAACAAGATTTACATAACTTTCCCTACAGAACCAAAAATATAAGCTGAAAGAACCAGACCTTTACCCTTGCACCTGAATTCAGTGCCCTGCAAGAGGCAGTACTGCTAGAAGTTAACCAGGTCCCCTGAGGATAACTGTGAGGCCATACTTACAGGACACTTTTTTGACCAAACATTATCTAAGCAATCAAAACCATGAACATAGTTCATGCAAATAAAACATACCAGTAAAGCGTCCTCTCAGTATCTCAGTAACCAATCTTGGAAAGCTTCAATTTAGAGCACATTAACTTTAGGCCCATAAAAACAACAGCAGAAGTCACAAATCTTACCAACCAAACTGCCCAGTGCTAGAAGAGGACAAGACAACCCCAAAGGCAGTGTTATTGTTTGGGTACTTTCAAAAGGGGAGGGGGGRAAAAAGAAACAACACTCACATTACCCCAAAACTCTCCAGCTCTATATGCTACCACAGAAGTCTAGCCACCTCACAACTGCAACAGCGATGAAAAATAATTTTTATCATCAAACATCCCACACTTCAGCTTATGCTTCTGTTACACAGGCAACTAGCAGCTCCTTATCACTACAAGGGAGAAGTTTCATCCATTTTTCTCCCCACCTTTCCCCTCCCAGTCATGCAGTCTGGCCCACTCCCTTAGCCCAGCTCTGGTGCTCATCAGACCCTTCCACCTGCCTCTGAGTCACTGATCTGGCAGAAGTTTGGCCAGCTTCTGATAAGCAAGAGCATGGCTTACCCAGAGCATAAGGAGAATGGCAAAGCAGATTCTCCTCCATTCAGCACTGTGACCTCCTAGATTTGCTTACCTTATCTCATTTAAAACAAACAAAAAAAAAACCCACACAACACAAAACTATCACACTAAGAATGCCCCAAGAGTAATTTGCTATCCTCACAAAAGTAAAAGATCCCCCAAAAGTCTGTGAAGTGGGGTATCGAAACTAGGTCCACAGCTGACGCTACCTCACTGGACGAGAAATCATGGGTAAACACATCTGTACCTAGATGTTGGGAATCTGGACATAAAAAAATTGATATTCAAGTTATTATCCCATGCTGAAGGAGACCTAGTGAAACTAGACATTAAAAAGCCTAACTTATAAGCTCAGTTTCTGCACATAAGCCACCTGTTTTCCCTGTAAACACACACGCATTTTGGAGAAAATGCAGAGGCACCATTTTAAGGTCCAGGCTCAAGTTATGCCTTTGCTACTCTTACAGCATCTGTAGCAATGCAGAAAAAAATTAAATAGCAGATCGCAGCTGCAAGTACATTAAACAGGGAAGCTTTGACAGCAGTGTAAAAAAGATTCAGTTTGCTGCCACTGAACTTTGCACTGAGGACAGTAACAAGAGAAAGCACCTGACTCTCATTTGACTATTGTAATCATGGAACAGCTAAAAGGCCATTTGTTCTGTAATCTTACACATACAGAAGACAGCAAGTTTGGAGGACTTGACAGCTCAAGAGATCAAGAACAGAGCCTTTCATCTTTAAGTCACCAGTTCAAACAGAGACCAGAATAGTAGCGATCAAAAGCTACATGTGATGGCTGTTCAGGGATTAGATGAAGAGATGGTTACTCGCTGTCCAGTTCCCAACAGATCAGTGCAAATCGCAAGAGCTTTCTTCGCAATTTTTCACCTGTTTTTCACAGTTTTGAATACATTATACCTCCTGGATTCTGTACACGTTAATAAGTAGCAAAGCAGCTGAACTGCTGCGTACACATACTGAACTTACATTGTAGAAAAGGACTTTACCCTCTGGATGTCAATCATGTCAGCACTACAGCACGTGCTGAATTTTTTTATTTATTACTTTTAAACAATTATAGCTCTGTCTGTTAGCTTTTTTATTATTAGAGACACCTTTAAAAGCAATATTTAGCTTCCCACTCCCTTCTCACCCTCAGATGCTGCAATCCTGTTTATAAACAATAGTCCTCATAACCTTGCTGCATAAGATACTTTTGCAAATACATCAATTTTAAAAGTACATTAGTATAGGGATTTCAGAACTTTGGCATTTGAGAAATGATTTTGAGACATCAGTAATCATTTTTTATCAAACCTAAACAATATAAACTTCTTGAGGGCCATGTCTACGCAAGGACGGGGAGGGAAAAAATTCCCTGTGTGATGAAAGAAACATTCCTTTTCATATTCTTATATATTCTTCAATTCATCCGTGTGCAGTCTCGTGAAAGTCAATTAGCAATAGCTCCTTTCCAACCTGACTTTAGTTTTAAAAGTCTGCAAAAGTACCTGGAATTTCCAGGCAGGATAGGCAAGATGAAAACAAGTTCAGAGTGTATGTTGACTGAAGGTTCATTGTCCTGCTACGAACACCACTACCAAAAACAATCTTCTACACAACCCCAGCCATACATAGTTGCATAGTTCTTAGTAGCATATTACTTCCCGAGAATGAAGTTGCTGATGAAAAGCCAAGGTCCTAGAAACTTCAGTATCCTTAGGAGTAACTAAGGAGGCCCTCGCATACAAAGAATTCAACTTGCTATTCCAGGAGCCTAGAGAGAGCAACATACCAGACTGATGAGATTTCAGTAATCTTGAAGAACTTTGAGATTTCTCTTGCTGCTTTCAATCCAAGATGTACTGCTGCACTGCAATAATCAAATCTGGAACAACAAAAAGGTGCATGTGGTAAATACTGGGTCTTCACCAGAGAGGACTGGTTAGTTGTCTGGACAGCTGTACAGATGCACCAGACAGAAACATTCCCCTGGAAGTTTTAGCAGCTATCTCAAACCACCCAAAGCTTAGCTACCCTGAGAACTTATTAAAGTTCATCCACATGTTAAATTCCAACTGCTTCCTTCTATGTAGGGAATAAGCCATTAAAAGAATCACATTTTTCCCCTCCCCCTCCTCTGTTATCACCTGGCCTATAAAGCTGCATATCTGTAACAGGTCTCAATCACTCTCAGCAGTCACCATGTTGGTTTGGTTTTGGGGTTGGCGGGGGTGGGTGTTGGCGGGTTTTTGTTGGGTTTTTTTGTTTTGGGTTTGGGTTTTTTTTTGTGGGTTTTTTTTTTGGGGGGGGGGGAATTGGTCTGGTGGGTTTTTTTGTTGTTGTTTTTTTGTTTGTTTGTTTTTAATCAGGACATGGAATTATATCTGTACAGCTGCACCACCAGGGCCTCCAGTGATAGATGGCCACATCACTCACTTCAGTCAGAGTCCTTGAGAAAGGGTCTAGACATTTTAAAAGACTTTTCCTTGACATCAGATATCTCTTGGGTGAAAAAACAATAAGTATGCTACGGTTTCCATTGAATTCAGCATGCTCCAAGTACATTTATATATAATCTATAATACTCTTTGTAGCTTAAATCAAGTATCTTGAATGCAAGTCATAGCCCATTCAGTATTTAAAAAAAAAAAAAAGCTGCATAGCTATTAGCTGCCAAGAAAATGGAGCCATAAGTTTGTATACTTACAATTCTCTCAGAAATCAGACTGATTAATATAGCTGTTAGAAAAGGACACACTTTCACAGAAACAGGGATTACCTTTATCTGTAACCATGGCAACTTTTCAGTAGTTTGTGTTAATGCTACTCTCCTTCCAATAACTTGCCACTATCTCTTTCAAGCTATTTGTGTAAGGTTTTGAGCATGCCATCTGAGACCATAAAGTAACAAGACACTGAAATGTAAACTTACATTCTGAGATCACACTCTTAAAAGTATATTATGTAACACAGTGTTGTTCATTTTTGGCATAAATTCATGATTAGTCRAGAAGTAAATTTATTTTAATCTGTTATTATTTTAACATGATTCACAGTTTTGTAAGACAAAAAATATTTTAAGAGGTATCCTATGAAATACATACAGGAGATAGAAGAAATTCTTCCCTACTGAAGAAACTATCTGGAAAGTAGTAAACCCAAGGAATTATGCCACTGGTATGTCATAGACTTTGATATTCAGTATCATAGGGAACAAAAATCCTCCCAAAACACCCTGTTATTTTGGCCTGAACAAACATATGACAGATCAGAAAAGAGCCAGTCCCCTTGCTCTAGGTTAGGTGATAATTAATATGAAGAACAGGTGTAGGTACCTCAGCACTAGATAAACAAATCAGGCAGAATTCAAAGAGCAAAGCTATAAAAGTTAGAGAGACAGGAAAGAGACTAAGGAAAGAATTGACATATTTGCTTCCTCAATTCTTGAGTTACCATCAATCACAGTTGAGAAGAGGATTAGCATTCTGTAAAAGAAATTATTTAAGATGACATCAGACAAACAAAATCATTTGCTTGGAAGAAGGAGGAGAAAGAGAATAGTTTCTCCTTTATTTCCCTCCCCCTCCCCAAAGTTCATAGGGCAGCTTACCAAGCTGCACCCTTCTCTCTTCAGTGTACACAGACAGTCTGGCACAGTTAAGATGCGAGCATAGATCCTTAGAAAAATGAAAGAAACTCAGCACACTCTTTACTCTCCGTAACTCTTATGCAATGACATCTATTATAGGACAAGTCTGGACAAACATCCAGGGAATGGACTTCAGAACACAACGGTGCACTTTAAGTCAGTCCATGCAGGGGGAGAAGTAACTACCATCAGTTTTGCCGAATGCCTTCACATTACATCAGCACATTTGGTGGAAGCTTCTGTATTTCGTTGTTGCCGTTGCTATTGGCAGTAAGACAATTAGTGCTTTTTATTTAAGATTGCCCCATCCTAACATCCTGTGGAAACAAGAGTGGATGTTCGCACCCCTTATCTATCACTCCAAGCTTTTTGCAGAGCCTAGAAGGAGGTAAGTTTGGTTAAATTGGCTCCTCGGTGAACACAAAAACAACAACAAAAAGAACTTTTCGCACAATAAAACGCGAAAGGATGACAGACTGTGTAGGCTTAAACCCTTGGTTTAATTGGAAGGGTGCCACAACACAAACTGCATGTTGCTTCCTGAACACTCCTGTCCCCAAACCAGCCAAAACCGCTGCACTGAACTTAGCCAAGGAGCAGATACGTACGCTGCAGCAGCCACCAACAGCCCCGGCCCGCGGGAAGGCCCCGACACAGAGGCGACGGGGAAGCCCTCCCCCTTGCAGGGCACCGCCGCTGGTTCAAGTCCAATCCCCCACAGCAGCTGGGAGACCCGCCGGCCGGGGAGGCCGACCCCGCCGCACCGCCGGCTCTGCCCCCGGCCTCTCCCAGCCAAACTAAAATAACTCCGGGGCCGGAGAAGGAGGGGAGCGGCGGCGGGGGCCGGGCGCCCGCCCGGCGCAGGGCTGGCGACGCGCCGCGGGCCGGCAGACTGCCTCTCCCCTTCCACCCAAGGACACGAGTACAAACACCTCTGCCCCGGGATGGCTCCTGCGCACGCAGCGAGGAGCTGCCCGCCCTCAGCGCCCCCGCCGCTTCCTAGGGGCGAGCGGGCGGCGGCCGCCGCCGCCCCACCTGCCCCGCCGCGGAGAGGGGCCGCCGGCCCCCAGCCCGCCGTCCGCCGGTCCCTGGCCCAGCCGCGCTCCCCTCACCTGCCTCCGGGCCCGCCGCGTCCCGCCGCCGCCCGCCCGGCCCCGCTCGCTCCTCACCAAACTTTTTTTTCCCTTTCTCCGTGTTTCGTTGCCCTCAGAGTGACGCGGGCGGGCGCTGATTGGCGGAGCCGAGGAAGGGAGGCCGTGAGGAGGAGGAGGCGGTGCTCCGGCCCGCGACTAATTATTACAGGGAGACGGCGGCGACGTGAACCGCAGAATGCTATTTAAAGGGACAGCGTCCCGTCCCGTGTTTCCCTCCCTTGAGCGTGACCTGAGGCGAACGTAGGGGTGGGAGTGGGGCTGCGGCCGGGGGCAGCTGCCGCCAGCACCGGCCAGGTTGAGCAGGCGATCCCTGAGGCGGGCAGGGGTCCCGGCGGGCGCTGGGGGCTGTTCCCCTCGGATGGGGGGACGGGGCCTGCGGCGGCCGTTGGGGGGCAGCCCGTGAGGAGATCGCCCCCTCACACCCGCGCGGTCGCTCGGCACGTCGTCGTCCACCCTCCTCCCCCCGCCAATAAACTCATTTTGCTGTAAAAACCCTGTGTAGCTGCCTACTGCCACCCCCTCCGCCCACGGGGGTGTTTTAAGTCCGTGAAGGAGAAGGTTTCCTGTCAGAGCGGGTTTCGCTTGGGTGGGCTCAGGGTGGCTCTGTGGAGGTCTGGTCACCACCCACGGCCGCCTTGCTGGTCACCTGCTTTACATCCCCTGTAAAAAGTCAGTTGCGGATTTTGAATCTCTTGTGATCTACAATACGTCACATGACTGGTTTCTGTTTTCTTTTTTCATTGTGGGGCTCTGAGGCAATACACCACACCTCATTTTTATACAGAACATTTTCACG
This sequence comes from Phoebastria nigripes, assembly GCA_035582835.1. Classification (NCBI taxonomy): domain Eukaryota; kingdom Metazoa; phylum Chordata; class Aves; order Procellariiformes; family Diomedeidae; genus Phoebastria; species Phoebastria nigripes. The sequence continues at coordinate 2,140,400 of JAYKAV010000001.1, forward strand.
TCACACCCGCTATACACAGCCTCGCCTAATGTCACAGCTGGCTGTAAACTATACCACTAAGGAAGGTTTTAAAGGTGGGATTTAAGGATGATGAGCAACTTGGCAGCTTGAAGCAGATAGGAAGGGGGGACAGGATTCCAGAGAGATGAAACAAGCCAAATAAAAGAGGAATTTTATCTGTGGATAGCAGAGAGGAGCAGGCCAAGGCTGGAGGAGCTGCCAGGAGGTGAGCTGAGTTTGTAGAGAGTTTTGGAGGAGGAAAAAAAAGTGAGCAGTTGTGAAGCTCAAGGGAAGCCAGAGAAGCTGAGGAGGGGTGAAACATGTTTCCATTTCCTAGGGGAACAGTGAACAGATTTTAAAATTTTTGGTCTTTTTTGAGTAGAGGAACTCGAGACCATCCCAAGGAAGGCATTCCAAGAGGACACATAAAGATTTCAGCAACGATAAAGTCCAAGCAGAGATCTTCCATTGGTAAGAGCTCACTATCGCCAATGTTGTGAGCCGAGTAGGTAGATCCATAAACCTGGCAAAAGCACTTAATGGGAAGAAGGCCCCTAATTTTTTTGTTTTGAATATCTGAGCTTGGATCAACACCAGAAAATGCTGGTGCAACGAGCATGGAAGTGCTAACATAGCTTTACAGCTATTTTGGTAGAGATTATTCACTCTTCGCTGTCTTCACTGATGCAATAAGTCTTCCAAATGCCAGGTTGCATGAACAGAAGATGACCTGCATTGCATGTGGGTATCACAGCATTCCCCACAACATTATTTGGAGCGCTTTCATGGTCTTGGCAGTAATCATAAGGAGCTGTGGGGAGTGATGATCACATTCCTCCAAGCCTCTCCACGATCATCTTTTTTTAATATGATTTTTTTAAACCTTAAATTCCCTTTGGTTCATCTCAGACTGCTTTCTTTGTGCCAGGTTTCATCTCATCATTAGAAATATAGATGCAGAATAGTAGGGTGGAACATTCACACTGTCTGTTTAGAAAAAGGCCAACTGATTCTTTTGCAGTTGTGAGCAACCAGCACAACAGCTGGCAGTACAGCAGCAGGAATAAAAAGGGAAATGCAAACAGTGAACAAGACAGACACCTCCTGCCAGGAGTTATTGACCAGCAACACATGGTGGAACAAATGTTAAGTTATGGCATCAAATGTCAAGGGGGGGCAGCAGAATGTTCAGATGTGATCTTGCTCAAGTTGCATATGAAGCTCATCAGTTTTCTGATGTGCCAAAATGGGAAAACTCAGTTACAATAATGCTGGAGTAAGTAGATTTCTTGACGCATTCAGAATCAGTACGTTTGGTACGGTCAGAAGCTGCCACAACTCAAAAGAGGCAAACAACTGGGAAATAGGGAACACAAAGTTTTATGTCATCTGCAGAAAAAGAGCCAGTAGTCAAACTGTCTCTGAGGGAGAAAATTCATAAACAAGATGGCCAGGCTTATTCTTGGGGTAGAATAAAGGATGCAGTTAAAAATTAAATGTACATCTTGATCCACTGTGAATGGAAGACATAATATTGAAGAAATAGCGTTCAATTTTCTCATTTGAGGACCTCAAGACTGATAGGCTAAAAATCCTTGCTGAACTCAAGTAGGATAAGGAAAGAGGGAAGTGTATAATCAGAGAAACGACTAAACTGTTAACCACCCAGAGAAGGGCATCCTTGACTCTGAGAAAGGGTCAGAAATCAGCTAAAGATGGGAAGTCAAAAGTGACCCTGAGCCAGCAGATGAAAACAGAAGCCTGTTTTCTGTAGACCATTGTAGAGAAGGAATTCGAGGCTATTTGTCCACCTTAAGTTGATAGAAATAGTTTTGATTTTTAAGAGTACACAAATGTTCAGCAGGACATAGGACTGCCAGAAGCACGTGGAGCCTGATATGCAATGGGATGTTCATCTTCATGGAACAACTTCATTCTACCAGGCATGATTTTGCTTCGACAGAGCAGTCCAAAAGAAGCTCCAGACGATTAAGTAGGGGATCCCGGTACAAGCTGAAACACCGAGAGAGAGGTGAAACATTTCCCAGCTATGCCGGTGATTTGATGAGGTATGGCAAAATGGAAAAACTGGTGAACATTACTTCCTCATTTATAACATCACAACTGAAACAGTGTTTATTCTCCTTGACCTGCATTATTTAGATCCGCCTGTCATATTTTAAGGCTCCCATCATCTTGATATCTCAGCACAACTTATTTTCATGTTTTTAAGGGCCATATATTCATATACCTCTTTAGAAAACATTGGCACAAATTTTCTGAAAGGAGTTTCTTCCAATTTTTACTCCCTTCTCCCAAATTCATTTAATCTATCTGCTAACACTGAGGACCTTTTTCTTTCGTTCCTTTTGTTTGCTTCGGCTATAGTTGCTTGTTATTTCTTTTGCTAAAGCTTTAGAAATCACTTGAGGAATCTTAGTAATGTATTCATTTTGAGGTAGATTTATCTTCAGAGCTGGTAAATAGAAAGTCTCTTCTTCACTTCAGTGGGCTTTGGATCAGGTGTTTAGTGCTAACATCATTTCAGTTCTTCTAATCTAGTTGTTTGGGGCCCAGCATGCAGCCCCTGAGACTGCTGAGATTTTCACCATAGGCTTTAATGAGAGCAGAATCAGCCCCTACTTCCTGAGAGACAGCCTATAAAAATCCAAAAGAAATAAGCACAAGACTTTCTTGAACAACTGAGTCTTAAATTTTATTTGATTTGATTCTGAATCTCACTGGATTTTTTTCCACAGCCACTTTGACCTCTGTTCTATGCCTTATCCTAACAGGATAAGCTGGAGTTTCAGTTACCCAGGCCTACTGGAAATTGTGCCCAGCAGTCATTTGGCAGTAGCCTTTCAAGAGCAGCAATGCCAGCTCTCTATTGCAATGCCCACATTCAGAGATCTGTAGAATTAGAGTCCAAATTCTGCTTATATTTGCAAGCCCAGAACGCCACTGACTTCAAGGGGGTTGTAGGATTTTAGCCAAGAGCAGAAATTGGCYCAGGATCTTTTCAGATTCCCTCATGCTTCTGTTTATATGATGTTATCATCAAGAACTAACAGCATGCTTCATGATGCATTTTACTTTTAAATTACATAAAGGATATTTACTGTGCCAGTGCTACATAGTTTGCAAGAAAGATGCACATATGGAAATGAAAAAACACTGATTACCATTAGGATTTCCAGCTTTCAGCATTCATTTTCCAAAACAACCCAGGGACTATTTCTCATCAAAAAATGCAGAAATGAAAATCCCATTTCTTGGCATTTATGTATGGCATTCTGGAGTCTTACTCATCAAGTCTGTTGTGAAAATGGTCAGAATAAAAAAGCCTCGTAACGTACAAAAAGTTCAATACTCTGCTTGTATTTTCCGTATACTGGTTTCCCAGTCAGAGACATGAGTCCGTCCCTAAAAAGTTAATGTTTTTCTGCCTCTCAAGGGATGGGAGAAGAGAAGGAGATGTGGGGAAAGCTGAGTGATCACCAAGGACAACAGGTAAAAACACAGATAAAGGTTGAGAATGAATGGATCAAAACTATAAAAACAGGTAAGCGGGATGCCAGGCAGAGCATGTTGGACAATGCCCACTGCTGCCTGAAAGCATCCAGGTGGCCACTGGAGCCAGGTCAGTGCTGCCCTGCCCAGAGTGATGGCACCCGCTTCAGAGCCAGCAGCTCACTGATACTCTTGGAGCTGCAAAAGGGACCTGAGAGCAAACTAGCTGCTCAGTGTCTTTCTTGAGCAGGGAGCAGTGTAGGATGGAGGTCCACCACAGAGCAGAACTCCAGTCTGGTTCTAGTAGGAGCTACTGGGCTGCTCAGCATCTTTCAAAATGAGGCAGATTGTTTTGCCACACGGTTACAAATCTGGGAGCTTCCTTCTAGATAGCCTTGTTTAGAAATCTGGGCTGGGGCCTTTTAAAGCCTTAACGACTCCCTACTTAAGCTTTTAATATCCATGTTAAATGGTTCATTGAGCATGGCCTGGTATTCAGGAGAACAGTGTGCCATTGTCAGCCGATGAGTAACTTTAGGCAAAGAAATTATTTTGTACCTCTGTGCTTTTTCTTCTCCTGCATCTGCTTTGTCTACGTAGATAGTAAAGTCTTTCAGGGAAGGAGTGGCTCATGCTACACATGTCTAGTCATCAACACAGCGAACTCCAGTCTCACTGGAGCCTCTTTGTGCTCCTCAATCCTACCTACGTCGGCCTCTGTGTACGCTTGCCTTTCACCCTACTGTAGAAACAGGGTTTTAGTATTAATTACTATTTAAAACTMAAATCTGGAGTCCTAAATTCTGTAACATTAAAGTGTCCATATACCATGCTTGCATAAACCCTTGCACAAATAGGTCACTGTACAAAAAGCCCAGAGGCTACCAACTGCTCTGGTGACCAAGTGCTAAATTGTGAGTATAAAGGGACCAGAGATGCTCTACCAGGACAGCAATATTCCTTCGGCCACTGAAAAGTCTCCATGCACACAAAAAAGCTGGCCCTATCTGACTCTGCTCTAGTCCTTGCAATTTAAGAGGAGCAAAGATCCTGTCGTCAGGGCAGCACTGCTTGGTGATCCCTTAATGGCAGCACTCCTTCCGAGGCCTTTAAAAGCCAGCAGAATTTAGTGCATCCCTGAGGGAGCTCTGGGCCAATTTTTGCTTTTGCAACTTTCTCCATGCCTCCACTGCATGTAGCAGAGCTCTTAGGTTATACTGTGTCACTGGATTCTTGGATTTAGAGGGCTGTTCTGTGTAAATAATCTTGGTGCCTGGGCACATCCTGGTGTCTAGAAAGCAAACGGTATGCTCGAAGCGTCTGTCAAGGATCTAGATACAAATGTTCCAAATGACAAAAATGTCTGTTCATCCGTCTACCTGCCTGCTTAGGAATGCCGAGAGCACCGGACTACTACGGGTTTGGTGCTCTTGTTTGTTCTGTTACTGTCCATCTGACCTTGCTATTTCAGACAGGCTATTTGTCAATGCCAGAGAAATCTGCTGCAACAACAGAGGGAATATCTGGTGTCAGTATTCTTCAGCTCCTTGAGGGAACTACCTCATTAGAGAAGCTAAAACATCGTTTTGATTGTTTAGAAGCAAGCCATTTGTTTTGCAAAAATCTCCAAGCAGTTACTCACTTCTTGTAAAATTATAATGCCTGAAGTCTTTTTCTAAAGCAGTCTTGGATACCGGAATGACTTGAAATTTGCAGCCAGTAAAAAGTTTTACAGCAAAGCAGATCTGATCAGTGTTTCCTTAAGTGAGACAATTAATCTTGTCTGTCAAAATGTCATCAGATTTTGGTGGATTTAAAAACAATAAAATGTTTTACTGGAGAAAGTAATAAAACAGGACATTTCTATAGCTTCACAGATGTTCATAATGCATTTGAGATTTTGTATGCTTTCTTTAGGAAATTTGGAGCTGAGACTTTTAATATACCTAGAGCACACATTTTTGTCCCATAATATCCAAGTCTTTTGTCACGATCAGCTTTGAGCTCTCATAAACTTTGGCAGGGGACATCAAGCTGAAATGGGATGACTGCTGTCCTGGTATTCTACCTTAGGAAAGAAGCCTCTCGGAAGATTGATAGCTGTGTCTGCTTTTGGGTAGTACCTTTCATTCAAGGGTCCTAAAGCAATCACAGAAATCCCTAAGTCTTCCTGGCCAGAAATATGACACAGCCTTACTGCTTTTCTGAAGTGTACTTTACTCATTGTTGTATCGCRTCAGGAGGGACAGAGTCTATCCATCTCTCACCTCCGAGCTGGCAGTTTCCCAGGGAATTGCTAGTGAACACAGGTTACAGACCACGCTCCCTGCACTCTCTACATAGGGAGAAGGAAGGGCCAGAGAAAGAGAGGTATCCTGTTCCTGTTCTCCTGTAACAGATGGAAATCCCTTGGGTACCATCACGTGTAAGCAGCTCCTATGCATCTGTAGCCTATATGAGGACCACAATGACATAGAGAATCAGGGAACAGCAAAGGCTTGTCCATCCTCATTCCCACCCTATCCCTGCTGCATTTTATAAAACCAGATCTGGTCCAACTCACATACTGTTTAATTTAATGTAATCTGAAGGAAGTCTGGGGCCTGATTCCCTACACTGTCTTCTAACGTGTTGTGCACTGTACAGGACGTATTAAAAACACATACTAGCAACTTCCCAGAGTTAGACACAGTAAACACCCGGTGGACTTCCTGAGCAAAAGTACACACAGAACAAGGCTGAGGATTTGGATCATTGACAGGTCTATGGTTGAAGAGAGGTTTTGTCTTAACATCACACTCACAGGCACATTTGTGTGTGTAATGTAAATGGCTTAGCTAATGTTTCTTAATGCACATCGGTTGACTTGGAACTTCAGAGGTCTCTGATTCCTCCTTTCTTCCCCATGATCCTTTTCCCTCTTCATCTTTCTCCCTCTCTGCTCTTCACATTCCTCTCTTCTGCTGCCCTATGAAGTACTTACTACTGAGTAGTGGGATTATGACGTAGTTGATAAACTGGGAGATTATGATATCAGAGCAATAAATCACACCTCCCTCCCGGCTTTCTTCTCTCTGCTTCTTTCTTCCTTTTCTACTTCTCCTCTCCTAAAAGAAAGAGGAAAATCATGACATTAGAAAGAAGCATCTTCTCCCAGTCTCTCTGCTCCCAATCAGCCCTCTTGGAGGGGGTGATCTTATCGTTTTGTTTAAACATCTCTAGAATTTGTGATAATAAATTTATGCCCCCTCAGTCTTCAAGCTTCAAAATGAATGCATGATACAGTCTTTTATTTTCACAGTAATGGCCATTTGACAATATCCTGACATCTTACAGGCTTGCAAAATTTTCCCTCCTTTGGGAAATTGCTAATTATCAGAGTTGCCACAATAAACAAGTTCTGCAGAAAGAGCAACACACCACAGTACAAAGCTCCAGACTGCAGTGCATTTTTTGTTTTGCTTAGCAAAACCCTGGTACTTCTGCAAGTCACGCCTCCTAGAATATAGTGTCCCACGTGTGAAGATACGATGGGTTCCTGTGCACTTTAGCCATGAGAAAGTTGGGGTGTGTAAGTAATTCAAGTTCTTCATAAATACTGCCTTATAAAATCTACTTTACACTGTGCTTTGCTCTTTTATGTAGCATTCTCTAGAATCTGCTTGGGAATATTCATTTCACCTAATTTCTTGTCCTTACTGGTACAAAATAATATTTACACATCCCACACCAAGCTCACTAGCTCTCGCAAAGAATAGTGCTTAATATACTGCTATTAATTTGCTGACATACCTAATTATATAGTTGAATATGTCAACATTAAGTTATGCCTACATGACAGGCATTGATGTGGCTGTTATGTAATATAGATGTACTCAAACCACCTTAAAATGAAGCTCAGGCACTGCTACCAGCGTAGCCATTGCTGAGCCACGTGGACTGCAAAACCAATCAGAATAACTCAGTAAATATTAGAGTCACTAGCCTGTGCCAAACTCTGGTTTTAACAACTCGAATACTACTGGTAATCAAGTCAGCTGATGAAGACCTTGCTCAGTGTGTCCACCTAAACAGCAGTGATCACAGCCTTGAGTCAGGGCTCTGGCAGATGAGCACTGGTGGGTTTAGCCACAGAAGGATAAGGTTTCATCATCCCCCTGTCTGCATCTTTCTTCTCCGTGAGAAGTTTCCACCTTCGTGGTAGGGATGGGAGAAGGGGATGGTAACCAAGCTTACAATTCAGCTAGCCCAGCTCACAGCTTAAAGCAGTGGTGGAGATGCATTGGTGCTAAAATGCTGGATTATGAACTGTAGTATAGACACACAACCTTTTGTGCTACTTTTATGCTAGTGTCAATAATGTCCAGCAGAAAATACTGGGAGAAGCACTGATCATTTACAACACTACTGCTAAATGTGCTGAGCGGGTCTGCCAGAGCCCTTGCTCTTAGAAGAGAGGAATTGGGTGAAATACAAACCATAAACCAGAAGGTTATCTACTAACAAAACATTCCAGTGTAGTTCAAAATCAATATTAAGTCTTGAGTAAATCAGAGAAAGTAAAGCAATAAGTAAAACCGGGAAAATCATAAACATTAAAGACCTATGTATTAGTCCATATCTAACACCAAAAAGTTACTTCTTCTCCAGGATTTTTTTCTCCAGTGCTACAACAGGTTTTCTGCATGATCTTGGGCAAGATGTGTAATTTCTCTCTGCCATGGTGTTGGATAATACTTCCCTACCTTATAATAGCTCATGTTGTGAGTTGCTGAGTGTCGAAGAGTACTCATTAGATAGGATTGTATCAGGTCCTGAAGAAGGGAGAGGACCTGCAAAAGGCAGATAAAAATGGGATAAGTTCAGTTGTCCTTGGGGTCAGTGGGAGCTGAGGGCATGGCAAATGCTCAGGCGTTCTCAGGCTCAGTCTCTTGATAAGGAAGCATTTCCCTAACCAGCATACAGGGAGCAGGTTTAGCATAGGGGCAAGTATTTACACTCTTAATACTCAGTGGGCAAATTGATTAATTGCAAAAAAGTGTTGTTTGATTTCTCATTGGCACTACTTGTAGAAAATATTTCAGTGGAGTCAGGACTGATTCTTCTCTTGAGGAATGAGTTCCTGGTAAGGTCTTGGGAAATGTTTCAGTAAAATTTCTAATGGGTCAGGTCCTGTGAACGATGGGATGACAAAGAACAATCCTGCATAAGCTTTGCTTGTTCAGCAAAGCAGAGTAGTTATCAGATGTGCAGGGGCTGCACCAGCATAGGGGTCCTTGGCGGTGAAGAGTCTAAGTACATAGTGACAAAGATGGAAGACGACAGGGGTGAGCATTAGCAGATGGCTGGGCATGTTACTCCTTACAGCGTAATGTATTAAATAAGACACAATGGGAAACACGGGAGAGTGCCAGCATTTGGGAAGACACCAGTACTTTGAATTCATCTGATGGCTAAATCAAGTGACATTTTTTTATGAGTGGGTTTTATACCCTTTAAAATGATTTCCACCTCTTAGCAGTGTAATAGCTATGGACAGATCAGAACAAACAACACTGACCATTTCTGTGCATGGACAAGAATCTTCCACCTGCAGTTGAGTTCCCTTCCCTGACTGTTACCTTTATTGCCTTATGTATACCAGAGAATCAACACTTCAGCTTTGCAGCACTCTTTGTCATGTCCAGGTAATTAAAAGAATGCCACTGCACCTAGTAGAATTATAAAAATGTCCTTATGAAAGTCTCGGCAGCATTAATATTTTATTCACTGCTATGTTGCTGTGTTTTGCCCGCAGTAAAACAGCCTCATGAAGTGAGACACTACCACTGAGGGCTAACAAACATTCTCCCTTCAACATGTTACGTTAGCTCTGGGCCTTTTTTGTCCTTCCAGTTTTGCATCCTTGTTTTTAACAATCTTCCTGCTTTCAAGAAAGAAAAAAAMCCCTTTCTTTTGCCACAAGCAGGGAACCAGAACAGGCAGCATTTAAGCTTTCATCCCTTTTCCATATGTGGAAAAGACTGTCTGAAAACTTTATTTCCCAGGGAAATTTATTCCATGTTTTAATCTTGTAATGCTTGAATAATTGCCTTGCATATGACATTATCTCTCCTGTTAGTGACTCAGGAACTAGAAGGAAAAATAAAAYAAAGTTTAATATATACAAAATAACATTGATAGTTTTATTACAGAAGGTGTAGGAAGCCAAACCGCACAAGCACAGACATAGCTATTAAAGGAAAATTAGAAAGTTGCCGACACAAGATGTTCAGAAATAAATTTTCAGGTCCCCCAAAGCCACATGATTGGCTTACAGACTTTTGGTTTTCAAAATACAGGTTTGGTGTGTTCTTCTGTGTCTTCACTTCTTGATATGCCGGGGAATCACATGGAACAGCTTCATTTTACAAACATGGAGGCCGAAAGTTTAATAGGTATTCTTGAGTGATAACATGACTCCAGAATTGAGAGATTTCAGAAAATCACCACCAAGGCCACATGGCCAGCAGTAACATTGTAAGATTTAGCATCATTAGTCTATTCAGTTCTAGCAAACTAACTGATGTTCCCAGTAGGGATGCTATGTTTTTCCATCCAGCAACCTTGTCTCAGAGAAAAAGGACTCTGTCTAGGATTTACAGACATCTTGTTGCACAAAGTGAAGCAAAAGCAAGTTGGGACACCATGAAATTCCCATTATGTTCTGTGTATGCTCAGATCATCCATAAGTACATATGCAGTATGTCTGACTCATCCCCAAATCCTGGATGTGAGTATAGGAGCCCCAGGTGGAGACTGTGCCAACAGTGCAATAAGCAAAATGACTAACATCTATCATATGTAGTTTGTTTGCTTGTCCTTTTTTTCAAGGGAAGGACCGCATGTCTTGGCAGGTACTATTAGTGCTCTCTTTGTAACCAAGAATGCAAGCTCTAGGAATTGCATCTAGCACAGGAAGCAGAAGGTGGTGATGTTTGTGACGGCCACTAGCCCCTGAGGGAATTCATTACTTACTCTGGGATGGGGCCTGTCCCCTACCCAGACAAGCTGCACTGTCATTTTGCAGAATCCCCTTTATCCAAGGGACACGGCTGCCAGCTAGGTGTTTAGTCTGAAGGTCTGGGTGATGGGGCATGCCAAGTCCAGCCATTTGAGCATCTTGCTGTAACGCTCAAAATTTACATCGAGAAAAGAAAAAAAGGAGAGAAGGCTTGGAAGAAGAAAATTCAGAATGATATTCAGTCTAACTGTACCAAGCTGTGTGAAGGTGAAGAGATGAAATGAATATGCCAAGCCCAAGCCAAATTAGCGGCACAGTCAGCCATAGGCTGAAAGTGCAGTCTCAGACGACAGTCCACCCTACTGTGACTTTCGTCCAACACCAACCCATTGATACAATTTTTAAAAAGTCTCAGCAAAAGCAATCTATACTTTCTCAAGTAGTTTGACATATCCAAACACTAAGTCATTGTGCTGATGTGAAAAGTAAAACCCTCATTCTAGATGGAAAGCAAAAATCACTCATTTAGTTTCACTAAGTACATTCAGTGACAGCACCAGTGTTGCCTATTCTGGCCATTAGGTCTTAAAATATTCCCCGTTTTTCTAAAAAAACCAAGAAATTATGTGTAGCTCATGAAAAATGAATGCCCTGAATTTCTAGCCTTAATGGTTGCAAAGAAGAGCTTGAAGACCTGAAATGGGTGTGCCTCACAACCTTAGAAAACCCAAAGGCAAATTGAAAATACGCATTTTATTGTTTTTGATCATCCTTGTGATTTTAAGTCATGCATGACTTTTCTTGGAGGCCTGACTCACAGCTTTTAAATGTTCATACGGGGCTGCAGTGTCCCACAAAGAATGAAATGCAACTGTAAGAGCTGTGCCCAGGTGACAGGTATGGGACAACCAAGCAAACACAAAGCATTTTGTATTTGCCAGCAATTTTTGTTTCATGTTGGCAAACACAAGGGGTCTGACACTCCTGGAGGTTTATGGGAGCAGAGAAAGCTGATGAAGAGCAAGGCGAGGGGAGGAAGGATTCCTGCCTAACTCAAAAATAGGTGAAAGTTGGTCCTGAGAAAAAAAAAAAAAAAAAACGAATCTAACTGCTACCGCTGTGTTAATGAACGGTTGGGAAGACAGCGAGGGAAGACGTGTTTATATCGCAGAGCTGGTAATAAGGGATTCTTGTTCTCAACCTGATTCTGCCACTGACTCATTCAGCAGGGTTAGGCCCACTTCGGTTCTTTCTACAGAGTAGATTAGACTTAACTATAGACCCAGCTGCTGTCACATTTACTCATGTTGAATAACACTTTCTTCCCTGGTGACACTATTTGTGAAGGAAGAGACTCCATAGTTGACAGAAGGTGAATGACTGAGCCCCACTGTAGAAACAGAAAAGACAAGAAGCATCCACAGCACAGAGGTGCTCTAATGCTTAGCTAATTAGGTCTATGCCTAATGCATCTCTTAATTAGTTGAGCCGTATGTAGATATTKGGATCAGTTACTAATCTGCTTCTCTCCAGGCTTTCCTTTGGGAACAAATGGTCAGCAACTGAGGAAGGTTTGGGAGTTGAGATTTGCTCAGTTAGCAAGCCCACAGACTCATCCCATGTAGCTGGCAAGGTAACGGAGGACCACCTCGCCCCACTCCCATGCTTAACTCTGAACCAGCAACAGAGAGGGTGAAGAATTCACAATATCTTTATGCAGATGCTTCTAAAAATCCTTTTACTTAAGCCTAAGATGTTCTGCTCCAGAACTGAGCTGAGTTTGGAGCCCAGTATAAACCCCCTGTTTGTAGAAGTTCTGCCAGCCTGGAACACACACAGTGTACCAACACCCAAACTCGTTAGCAATCACTGACAGCACAAGAGTGCTATTCAGTAAACCCTTCCAAGGAGTTTTTTCATGCTTTACCAAATGTTTGATTGAAAAATAAAGTTTTAAAATTCAGTCAGTTGCATAGATCCCTGGACATCATTTGTTCAGGAAATTATTTGGTTAATACTGATGAGTATTATCAMCATTAATATATACATTATTTAGAGGTGCCAATTAATATGATATATCTGCTTTTGTCAATGCCTGCACTGTGTCACGCCTCCATTCCCCCTTGGAGGCATCCCTTGTAGAATGGCTGCAGATCTGTTAATAAGCACTAGATTAGAAACTAAATCTCACAGAAACTACATCTGTTATAATTGTATTATTGTGGCTATGTTGTTTAAATATAAGAAGTGACCTTTTCTCTTGATAACCCCTCAGATTTCAAATAAACTACATGTGGAGTGAATTCAGGCCAATGCCTCATTTGTGCTCTTTCGGAGGTCCTTACACTTTTACTTCTGATTGGAAACATTTTGCATCGTCTTCCTTTGCTCAGTGATCTCAAAGAAAACACTGCCTTGCTACACTTCCCAATTCCTAAATTATCTAGTTCACATTTATTGTCATTATTCCAGTACACAAAAAATAGGCTGGGTAGTTAAAGATCATCTGGTATTAAACGCACACTTCAGAACTTATAGCTGCCATAAAACCCTCACCTTTATGCTTACTGGCTCAAGAACTTCATGTCCCCCTTTTATTACACATCCATAACTTACAGCAACATAAAAACACATCATTGTTTTTCCTGATAATTTTGCCATCCTGCTATTTTATGAACCAATCGGTTGGTCTGCGAGTACATGCACCAGGTACTGTATCTTGACAAAGGATTGGATTATTGCCAAATAAAACAGTCAGACTATTATTACGGCTAATATGCTAGAAGTGTTTGCAATGGGTTTTTAAATAATCCTCTACATTTATATTGCACCATTCATCCTGAAGAGAACCAAGGTGCTATGGAGGTTGATAATGGGTCTTTTTGCTCATTGCTAAAACGTAACTGCTGCTAAGCTAGAGAAATAGTGACCATCCTGTATGAACAGCGTTACACGAGTGCAGTAGGTAATGAAGCAAACAATAATATCGCCATTTGAAATTGCAAGTTAATTACTTGATTTGGAATTTGATGAGGACATAAGATCTGATATGCTGCTGCTTGTAAAAATATGCCCTGAAGTATTTTTGGGTCGTTTCATCACTTGTGAGTGATGGCACTTCCACCAGCATTAGGTTCCCTGTCATCACAGTTGGCACAATATTTCCAGCTGAGCTCAGGGACAAGATTGTGTCTTGGGCACTGAAAGCTTCATTTCTAGCAGTGCACAAGTTTCTCTAAAGTATTTCCTAAGCAGTCCAGTGACTTGTGAAGCCCAGCTCCCTTTGGCTTAGGACTTGAGCATACACAGCTTTACACACTACAGCCCAAACACATGATACGCGTGGGAAGGTGCATGACAGGCAGCCTTCAGCCAGGGATGCGTAGGCGCCTTGCTGATGTCTGAGTTGTAATGCAGATAATACCACACTATTTAACAGACAGTGAATCTTTCCTAAATGTGGTAGGAGGATATGTAGCATTCTACTGGACTTAGAGAGATGCATCATTAGTGCATTCCCACAGTCTGCTCTAACTTTGCCTTTGGGGTTGGCTCTGCCACATACACTTGAAGGATAGGAAGATCAGAGTTGAATATGGGGAAGGTGAGAAATTCTTCTATTATGCCTTTTTTTTTTTTTTATTCACTGTGTTGCTATATGTAGTTATGAAAGGACTTACTTATTATCTGAAATAGCAGATAGTTCCTGGCAGACTGTCCATATCATGTTGCCTATATAACCTGTCATTATATGACTAGAACTGTATCACAAGGGAAGACAACTGATCAGACCTTCCCTTTAAAAATTATTGCCAAAGGCAGGTGGGAGGTACCAAAACAGCATACACCAAAGCTGAAATCTCGCTTACAGGGAAGATATGGGAAAATTCACTATAGAAGTAGTGGTTTGTGTCCAAACTGGATCCAATGCCAAATTCTTTGCAAATTAAAGATTACCTAGACCCTACAGTTGAGTGTCATTTTTGAAGCCAGGAGCCCAACTCAGTCAAGAGTTGCCCAACTGGACTCTTGAGACCTAGGGTAAGAAAGGTGCATTCCTAGCAGCAGGATAAGAGCTGGATTCATTGTACAGGCTTTGGATCCATTACAGTGAGCACTGATGTCCCAGGACATCTTTATCTTAACACCAGTCTCCTCCCTTCACTTACAGAACCGAGGTATTCGCATTGCAGTGCTGTATTCTCTCTCTGGCTCCCATCCATCAAGCATAGTATGTCAAACAAACTGTTTCAGATGGTGCTTGTTTTCTGTGCTTAACCGAAATCATTAGGCAAATTATTTAGCAGGGTGCACAGGGATTTAGCAGTAGGATTCCCATTAATATGACCAGACATACATGGCTAAATCTCTGCACTAAAATTTCCCTGCACAGTATTGCCTTAATAACCTTTTTAATTTCAATAGTTTGTTCTGTCTATACAGAGATGCTATAGACAAACTGAAGGTAAAGCTTCCCAGATTTTAATCACTCAAATGTCAATATTCCCTTTCTTCAGGTTCAAGCCAGAAGAAACCCTGTGATGTTGCATGACGAAAGGACAATGTGCCAAATTAAAAGCACTGTAATAGCTGAAACCAATTGCTATCGATCAGTCCTTTGTAGGCTGATAACTCAACTGCTCTCTGGAAATAAATTTCTACAAAYTCCTTAGGAGTCAAAACTGACCGATGCAATCATTTACCCAGGATAACAAGGGATAGCCTGTGCTGACTCAGCATTCTTCCTAATTTAAATGTGTCAGAAGGTACCAAAATGCCAAACTTCAAAAAAGGGGGGGATGGGGACTAGACACATCAGCATTAGTTTGTGTAGMGTTAAAGATGACAGAATATCTTGTCACCATATCCTAACTCAAATAAGTACAGGGATATATGGGAACATGGTCAGAAAGACACCACCAGTGAAGGTATTTAGCTTTAGMAGTGAACTTCTTATCTATCATTTTGGTTGTTTAACCACTGAACCTGCTGCAAAATATACCAGTGGTACAGAACAAACTTTCACTGAATACCAGACAGGTACCTCAGAAAGATGGTTTACAGTATTACTGCACCACCATTCAGATAGCTCCAGAGTCACAGGCAAGAATCATCTACTGGAGGCTCCGATGGATGAGTGGGATTGATTTACAGTAAGGCAGCAAGAGAGATTTGCCTCTGCTGTAAGTATGGCTCAGCTCTCACATCACAGCTACTGCACTGCTCCAAACTGAGACCCAGGGTATTAAGGACAATGGAAATTGGTGTTTGTCCACCTTGATCTGCTGAGCTCTAGGTTGCAGTTCAGATTCTGCTTGATGAATAGTCAAGCGACCTTTGCAGGAGGGACAGGGCAGAAGGAGGGAGGGGTGGGAGGGAATGACTTCTGGGAGAAGGAACCACAACAGTTGTTGCAAGGCAAGTCATCAGCATGTGTGAATCAGAGCACCCATTCTGGATTGTTAGATCTCTGCAAAACCATTAAAAGGAATGAAAGGATAAAGCTGTGGGGGATTCGTCTAGCTAGCAGAGCCTGTCTTAGCTCGGAGTTATGAGCTACACACAAGAAGGTACTAATTGAAATTCTATGGTTTGTGTTACCAAAGCGGGCAGACTAGATGATCTGATTCAAATAGCCATACATTTATTAGAAGGAAGGAACCTATTTTGACCTTATTCGCATCCAGTTGCAACCTGGCTGGTGTAAATATAAAGCAGAGGTAAAACACTACCAAGTCATGACTGCAACACCTACCTGGGGAAATGACTACATGGGCTATAGGGCAACCGACCTAGAGCATAACCCCTTTTCATGGCTGGCAGCTAAGAAATAAATATTGTATTTTTGCTTGTAAACTGAGCACATTTGGTCTGGATTCAGCAAGAGCCAATAATCCTGCAGCTTGGAAGTGACATTTTTACTGAGTCACTTTTCACAGCAGAACACCACTTTCAGTGTATTATTGGGGTTGTAAATGTTTGTCTCGGCACTCTTACCTTGTTAATATCACCAGGAATCAGGGAATACATTTGCTAAAACTGAACCCTATTCCAGAGTGTGAGCTTCTGGACTACACTTTGTCATCCAGCCCCGCTTCCTCAGAAGATGATAGAAGTGTTCTTAACTCTTTAGAATTGAGATGGTAGCTTTACAGGTTGGATCCTGCAGCTGCATACCACCTCCCTCCACACAGGAGGATGCACCATCAGTAAAACTTATACATGTGCATGTGAGGCTGCAGGACAGGGCTTTAAACCTGCAGAAAGGAAGAGAGAGGAGTGAATTGCGTGGATGTTTTAGGATGAAAACAATGTCTGAGAGAGACACAATAGCTAGAGATCCCCAATGCACCTAAACCACCTCCTAATTTCACAAGAGGCCATGGTTAATGTAAAGATCATTGTTTGGCAAGGAATTACTACAATAAAACCCCAGTTATTTTCTTTGTTGGGTATCCAGCTGGACACCACGAACAGAAAACCTGACTACGTCATGCAAGTGTGTTGTGCTTTTACCTTCTAAGGGAGATTAGTTTCCATTACAGTACAAGTTAATTAACTATAAATGTAGTTTACTATTATTACAATTATTTCCAATTTTCCATTTGCAAAACATTACATACTGACAAAACTCTTTCTTTATTTTAAAATGAGATTTTTACCCTTTTAGGAAATCTATCATTTTAACTATTTTGGAGAGCTACACAACAAATTAATTTAGTACACTAAACACTAAAGAATCTGACCATGACTGAATAGGAATCCACTCACAAACAGACTATCCAGAAAAAGTGATTAGCAAATAACAAAGGACAGACTACAAAAGAAATGTTGTTCTACACCAATTTCCAGATTATAGAACCTAATTTTGTATCTAAGCAGTTAAAAAGGAAAAATGTTTTCAGGAGCAAGTACCTCAGATCGAAGATCAATGCACAAGAGAACACATTGCCTCAGAGTGTGGCAACACAGTTTAATAGAATAATTTTACAGCTAGTAAGCCTTACTGTGAAAGAAAAGTGATTTGAAAAGATGAACTTGATAAAACTGTCTTTCAGATTGCCTCACAAGCAGTCAGTCTTTGGTGACTTAACCAAAACATATGTCCAAGGAATTACGAGTTCTGCATGTTTGGCACCTCTAAGGCAGATCTATCTGCTAGCGACAGTGTCATGTGGGAGAAAAATGGGATCCAAGACATATACATACACACACATACATATATATATATAATTGCCAAAACCAGCATCTCACTCTATAACATGCTACATTAGACTATGTAATAAAACTAGCACCTAGGCCTGGCTGAGATCAAGGTCCCAGCATGCTAGCTGCTGTACAAATAAACAGCTCCACTGACTTCCAACAAAGGATAGAAGAAAACAAATATTAGGGCTCTGACTCACACACAGATGGCAAATGACTGGAGTGATGCACCTTTGAGTCAGCTCTTACCTGCTTCAGCTCCGTTTGGCTTGTGGCCACAGACTTGTTGTCATCAATAGCCTGGGCTAAGCCATCCCAGCGTGACCCAGACCAGCTGAGGCACATACACAAACTGCCCTTAAGGTGCCTCCTTGGGAAGGCTGCTAAATAGAGGCAAAAGACACACACCTGAATGTAATTCTCTAATTTCCTCTATTTTAGAAGTGGGGAACTGAGTCACAGGGAAACCAGCCGTTTTCTCAAGGTCATGTAGGAAATCTGTGATGTAAGTAGAAAATTAAGTCATATTTGCTGAATCAGCAAATCTTTTGGAGAAGCCCATCCAATAGATGGGGAAACCAGAACTCAGAGAGTTGAAGGGGTCTGCCAGGCCATAGGAACACCAAGTTTTATACCAAATATAATGACTCCAGATTTTGTGGCTTGCCACCTTTTGTAGAGAGCACTGGTCCCTATCAATACATCCAGCTAACGATTGAGTTGTACTGAAGTGAGACAACAACTCTCAGTCCCCTGTGGGCAGCCAGAAAAATTAACTCCCTCTGGAACTGCAGTGGCCATTTATTAGCTCAGGAATATAAAGGAGGGATGTAAAGCAAACTAATTACATTTGATGGGGGCTTTTTGGATCTGGGCTCTGAGTTGCAAAATAGATTGGGAATGGCTGTTTATTGTCAAGCCTCCAAAAGGAGATTAAGGGCAAAGGAGAAACAAGGATGTTGCTATTATTTACGTTGCTTGAGCACTGGCCATTGGAAATGCGTTTCTCATTGAGTGATTAACAGTTATCCAGCACAAAGAGCAAATAAAAACCTTGTCTAACTCAGTCAATCCCATTCTCTCTGGTCTTGCTGCATTAAATCATGTGAAACCAGCTGTTTTATTTACTGTCGCTCCTTAATATCATTAGTCTGCTGTGATGTCATGTTTCAAAATCAGGAATAATTAAGAAAACATAAGAGATCTTTAACTAAAGTTCTTTTCTCTTGAAAATCGATAACTTTAGGCTTCATTTAGCTCCCTGTAGATAGATTCACATCCCTGCACAGATGAAGTTACCAAAATCAATAGAGCTTTGCTGAGGCACAGGGGGTCAGTCTGTGCAGAGCTCCTCTGACTTCATGAGCAAAGCACTCGCTGCTGGGTCCAAGCTTCCATCTGCATTTGGGTTTAAAAAGGTTTCTCGGCTCTAGAATACACTATGAAAGCCCTTGATTAAGTCATTATGATGCATAATTCCCTGGCATGCCAAGAATCTAGTCCCAAATTGATACAAAGGCAAGTCTGCTAAGGACGAATGGGTATTCCGGGGTTTTATTGTGAAAACTCAAAATTACATAAACTGAACTGCTGGTATGGAGTTTGCTTGCTGTTGCTACCGATAGCCATTAAAATGCCTCACAGATTAAATGCAATCATCCTCACTGTTGCCTAATGAAAGACTATCACGGTCCCACTCCTGCTGTTTTGTGAAGCCAGTGGGCTTTGTGTCGGCTCAGCACTTCTCCCCACGCTCAGTGAGCTGGGGCAGCAAACTCCTCCTGGCTTTAACGGGTGAAACACCCAGCACAAGGCAATCCCTGCTCCTGACTGGGGCGTTTAGGCATTGCTTTATTGCCTACAACAGTCAGCACAAACAAGTAAATGCTTTGCATTGAGATTATTTGAAAGGGTCTAAAAGAACTCGGCTTTCTGAAAGACAGAGCATTTTAGGGCCGGAGCAGGCACCAGTATTAGCATCATTACTAACACATTTACAGCGTCCATGCAGGCTTAATTCCCTAGATGAACCAGGGCTCTATACACAGCCATGGCAATGAAGTGATGGGCAAATGTAATTCAAAGCACAGAGCACTGTAAAGTTATATGATTAAAAAATGAGCTCAAAAGCAAATTTTGTTCTGCTTTGGTTAAAGAATGGCAGCAGCTGTAGATAACTAGTCATGGTAGCATCAGCTTCCTCCACACTTATTTAATGGGACGTCATTTCACTTAAAAAGATTGAGGGGATAGTATTACACGCTCAGACAGCACAGCAATGAATGTGGTATAAATACCTGGGGAGACAGATTATTTAGCTATTTCTGCTCACAGCCTTCTCCTAGGAGCACAGAAATGCCATCTCAGCATGCTTTTTTGGAGGATCAGAAAATCATAATGAACACAAGGATAAAAATATACCATGGGAGTTACAGCTAATTTCTTGCTATAATTTGCAGCAATTTACACATAATCATTGTAGGTTTGAAAATACTGCACAGTGCCAACAGCAGAGTGTCTGCTGAAATGGTGCAAATCAGAAGAAGGAGAGATGCAGATTGGATTAAAAAACCCTCCAGAAGGGTTGTTTGGGATATTAGGTTCACAAGTTCTTCCTTGCAGTTGACTTATGCAGGAGATTTTATTCTACTATATGCAGTCCAGTTTCTTAGGCTATAGGTGGATGGAACAAGTTTCATACCAACTGCTTTTAGACTTCAGAAAAGTCCTACCAAACAGCAATGTATTCTCCGTCTTCCTTGTATGTTAGATGAAGGGCTTTTTTTTTTTTTTTTTTAAAAAAAAGGCTGTAAAGAGTAGGCACTAGCACCACAACATTTTCATGCAAATACACAGTTGAGAAGGTAATAAAATTGTAGCAAAATTACTGAATTAAGGTTCAGAAATGTGTTTTAATATAAATATTTATTTCCAGCATATGAAAATTACTGAAATCACATTACACATTCATTTCCTTAAATGTAATTTCTATTTAAAGATCTGGATTGATTATAAAAGAGGAAAATATCTGTACACTGTACATTTGTATTTTTGTCCATTTTTATAACTTAAAATAATTCAAAACAATTTGAAAGGGGAATAAAAACAAATGTGCCCCCAGACTGGAACCCTGCATATAAAACAAACTAAAGATGAGTTATGAACCTCCATGAAGAGTGATTTATAGTAGAAATACTAGTGTTGCTACAACCTTCTTTTATAGAGTCATCAACAGAGGGGATATCATAAATGGGGGGTAAAATGATTTATTAAAAGAATACATTATCTTCTAAAGGAAAGATATTTAATCTATGAATCACTAACACTTGACCCAGTGCAAAGGTTTCTAATAGTAACAGAAGCAGATGCAGGCCTGATTTAAATGAGGGAGAAGCAGGGAGGCAAGCACGCTCCTGGGAGGGCTGATGTAGAGGGCTGCAGACCTCCGAGGCATCCAAGTAAATTGTACCTGGTGAAGTGAGCTTGAATTTTAAAGCAATTTATTTTAAAAACATGAGATACATAAGCTTCCCTTGGAAAATCAAATAGCAAAGAATTTAAAAGCATGCCTAACTTTAAACTGTTACTAGCCTTATCGAATAGCTGCAATTTTTTTCGAAGGCACCTAAAGGAACTGGGCACCTATATCCTATTCATGCTCAGTGGAAACTCTTTACCTAAATCTTGTTTGTATTTTAAAAATATCTCATCCAGTGGGACTCTCTGTATGCTAAGTAAGGCTCAGATGCGTTACTGAAATGCTGTCTCACCACATTTTGAATGTCACCACCATTTAAAGTAGCTTTAAAGCATTGGTGCAGCTGATGTTGAATGCCTGTCTCTCCTGATGGCATTATGTCTTTGGAAGACACAGATCTGAACCAAAGCTGCAGATCAATATATAAATGGACTTTGCACATGTTCACGTTGCACCTGCCACAGCAGAATGAACCAAAAGTCAAGACCACCCTTGACTTGTGGGTGCGAGGGACACACAAAGTTTTGGTTATCATATTGAGGCATGAGCTCTTGACTTCTTATTTCATGAATACTCACAAGCTGACCTTTTTCTTTTTTTCCTTCTGGGATCAAGTATTTTCAATAATGAAGCTGGCTTCAGCAGACAGTGTTTCTGCTGGCATCTGTGAGATCTTGCTAAGCTTCTACCAAGACTTTACTTGTTGATGCTCCGTTGTCTGGGAAGCTTAGGCAGCCTTACATTTCTGTGGCTTACTGCTGACAACTACGACTATTTGTTCAAATTCTCCTAACCCTAGATAAACATTTGGAAAGGCTTATGAGAATGTAGAACATGTGTCTACACACATGCATATGATGACACATGCATAGAGGAGCAGTGTGTTTGGCTGCCCCCTTGACTCATGATGATGAGGGAAGCTGGGATCCAGAAGAAGCCAAGTTCTGAGCTGAGATGAGTTACCAGAGGAAGTGACGAGGCAGCAGCTGAACCCTGAGTAACACAGCCAAACCTAGCACTTCCTATAGTTCCCTTATGTCGCTGGAGTGCTATGGAGGAGTCACAAGGGGAGCGGAATGGCCTCTCAGAGAATTCTTCGCATGCTTGAGCAATGGAGAGCCACGGTGTGCATCTTCATATGATCCATCCTCCCAGCCTTTGCTGTGTGCTATTTTGGGAGCAGGAGAGGGCTTATGCCATATTGGTCAGCCTTCAGTCATTCTGGACTGCACCACAGCTCAACAGTAAGCTGGAGTAGCTACTTGCTTTAGTTTATGTTGGGGACCACTTTGGCTTTCCAATTGGCCCAGAACCTCTCAGTTGGCCCAGAAGATGCAAAAACCAGCTACATCCTCCTATCCTTCCTGGAGCTTGTCTTCTGTGCTACATCTGCATCTCCTGAGATACACAGAACGTAAGCTGGCTCTAAGTCTCTCCTTCAATTGCCACAGAACTTGAGATCCAGGATCTTGCTACAGATATTTCCTATCCTGTCTCCATCCTAGAAACATTAGGAGATGGGCTGAAGTGTTTTAGAATGAACTGCTCCCAAAACTTCTTAGGGAGATGACCTTTCCAAGCTTTGGACTGGAGCCTTTGGTGCTTCCTAGCTGACAGAATTCTTCGGGAAACACAATATCCTGTATTAATTTAGATCATTACCGGGGATGAGTCCCAATGCTATTGTACTTTAGTTTTTTTTCTGCATATAGAATCTCAAAGCACAGAAGACTTGAACGTGTATTCGAGATCCAGGGAGGTAACAGGGATTTCTCCTGCGCCGGGCTCCTTCCTCTGCGTGCAGCCGGGCCGGCTGCGACTAGGTGGCAGCAGTCCACTGGGCAAACCGAGCCTCCGCCTCTAACACCAGCTCACCGCTTCGGCTCACAGAAAAGCCAGCTTGCATATTCCAATTGATAGGAAAACAGAGGGTAAATAAAAGTCACCAAAGCCTCCTGAAGTCTTATACCAGGGCTGCGCGGGACAGCTGGAAAGCTACAAGTGAACTGAGCCATTCTTTTGCGATGAAATCCAATACCACACAAAAATCGTCCTGGTTTGGACATCAAAAAGGGAAGAAAACCAGAAAAAATTGTGTAAGAATTTCCTCAAGGCCTCAGTCTGTTCCTCCAGACAAAGCTCAGCTGCCTTAGAAGAGCTCACAGTTCCCACATTCACCTGGAACTGGAACAACTCTGGCAAGGCAGATGCAGCACGAATAGCTCAACAAAGCTTTTGTCATTTTGGCTTAGTTTTGTCTCGAACATGATGAGATAACATCGTCTCTCACAAGTCAATTTTATGAGGACCTGTCAACTCAGTTCCCATCTGTTCTGCAAAATAAGCCTTTTCAGGTTAGGGTAGGATGTGGAGTCAAATCCACAGAGCACAGATTTAAATTAAAGTATTTGAAGCACCTTGCTATGCCAGATAGCGAGGGGAGGGTTTGCATTTGAGCTTCCATGTCAAGCTGGTTTCTGTTTCAAACCTTTTATTAACACTTATCATTTATAAAAAACAAAGTATATACAGCAAAGAGGAAAAGAAGAAAGAAGCAATGCACTGTATGAGAATACACTCTTTGCAGCACTGGGAAGAAAAGCAGAGATTCATTAAGGTAAAGGTATTAACTTAGAACTACAAAATGTGAATAAAATCATAAAATCTAGTAGGAGAAAGGAAGGCACTGCCTAATGTAGAAAATGAGAATTAGAGCGTTAGAGTGGCACGACACAGGCAAGAGATCCCAAAACTGATTTCTTACAGTGCTCAGAGTTGACCATTAGAGCTGGGGAAGATTGGGCTATGCACTCTGGTCTGACTCTTTATCTGTGTATATAGATATATAATACTGTCATTGCTACTAAACATCCAACGCTTGAAATTGCACTCTCCGCTACATGCTATTGAAAAGCAAACGTGTCTAACATTGAAGTTGATAGACCTGGGGCAGCTTCAACAGCCACATCCTGAGCTCTGGTCACCGGTGTCACAGCTTGCTGTTAGAGATGTCTGCTCAGAGCTGCCACCCCCTCCTGGGAGCCGAGCGCTGAGCTTCACCTTACACTCCTTTAAGAGACTGGAAGTGGCAGCATTTGCACCAAAATTGCCAAGTTATTAACATTGATTTCCTTCAATAATGGTGGCATATTCATAGCCTTATTTTATCACCCTCCTCAGAATCCCAAACGCTCCACTAATGAAGAAATATGTGCTTCTGCCTGTGCTCTGCCGCTGTCGACGCTGAAGAAAACAAAACTTGTCTCCTTAGGTATTGTTTGCTGTTCTCATATTCAACTATTACTTATATTCACAAAGAATACAAAAAGCTTTTCATTAATCAATTACTAAGAGAGTCAGGAGTGATCTATAATTTCACAGACTGTGCTATATAGAAAAAGGATTCTTGTGACTTTTCCTCGAGTACCTCTCCTCAGCCCTGTTTGCAGCAAGCGCCTGACAGGAGGGAAGCTGTCTGGGTAGAGCAATGCCTTCCCTCTGTCCCAGAAATTTCTGCCCAGATTTAGCTGAGTTGGGAAGAGTTAAGGACTGTCACATCCTTTTTTTTTTTTTTTTTGTCATTTGCTTTCCTCATAAAATGTTGGCAGTTTGCTGGAATCACTGAACATAACAAAGGCAAAGCCAGCCTAACAGCTCTGCCAAAGCAGCAGCTGCAGGTATTGGATAGAGGACACCTCTGAACTTTCAAAATGAGCTTTGGTAAGAACGTGCATGTGTATGGAGGAGGGGAGAGCTAGCTTCCCACCCCCAGCCCATTCTCAGTCCTAGCATCACATCCTTCCCTGGGGATAAGAGTTTGTCCAGCTCACACTGCCCGCCTAAACCCATTCTCTCCCGAAGGTGAACACAGCACCAAGCCACCTCTTTCTTTGCTTCCAAGAGAAAGTGAGGGAAATATTTTCCTGAATCACTGAAGTAATTGATGTCTGTGCTATGCTGGTGATAGCTTGAGGTTCAAACCCTGCTGTGCATGGAAGATTACTGTGTCATTCTGAGCCAGACTCACCACATACAGAAGAAAAAACCCAAGAAGGAACTGGAAACTACCCTGTTCTACTCAATGGGTTTCTGCAAAACTGTGATGTCAGAGCAGCAGCATACACATTTGGGGGGGGCTAGCTAGGGTTAGCAATATACTGACACCAGAGCTGTATCACGGTCTAGACATGCTTTGCTCCAGTATGATTAGGTGCCAGTGCTACCCTGACATCTGAGACTCGAGCCCTGTGCTGGCCACCAGGCATGCAGCTTTGCTCATCTTCCATAGATCTGAGCATCAGAGATCGCCCAGGACTGGAAACAGGCTCACTGCCATCCCTGGAGCAAAGAAGAGCTGTTAGTGTGTGGGGGTGGGAATGCCTTTTGCTTTCAGAGAAGGAAGAGGTGTGAATGAGAGGTGGATCAGAAGTAGAGGGATGAAGAAAGGGGGATGGAGAAAGAGAGGGGTCTCCAAACATCAAATTGCTTGCTGCTCTGAAGCCTTTGCAATGGGGTGAGGTTCTCTACAGACACACCCTGACCCTCTAGCAAGAGCAGGTTGCCTCGGGAGAAGAGGTTTGTAAGGAAAGAGTGGGCTAGGCACCCCTGCCCCTTCTCCCAAAAAATAACTGCTTGACAGAAAATTTGAATCTAAGAGCAGTTGTTAAAGGTATCATTATACTTCTTTGTTACCTGTCATGAAAGATTCAGATGGTATCACACATCACTAGCTGTCCTGGTTCCGGCTGGGACAGAGTTAACTTTATTCCCAGTAGCTGGGGAGGGTGTGCTGTGTTTGGGGGTTGGTATAATAGGAGCGTTGATGGCCCATTGATGTTTTGGGTGTTGCTGGGYGGTGCTTGCACCGGGCACTTTTCGGCCTCCCGTGCCCTGCCAGGTGCACGGGAAGCTGGGGGGAGAGCATAGCCGGGGCGGCTGACCCAGCTGGCCAATGGGGTATTCCATACCATGCGACGTCATGCTCAGTATAAAATATCGGGGGAGGGGGCCCTCTGGCGTCACGGGACGAGCTGTCGTGTATCGGCCTGGGCGTCGGTCGGTGAGCAGTTGCATTGTGTATCGCCTGCTTTATATATTCTATTATTGTTGTTGTTATCACTGTTATTATTACTGTTCTACTTTGTTTTATTTCAATTATTAAACAGTTTTCATCTCAACCCACGAGTTTTCCTGCTTGTGCCCTCCCGATTCTCTCCCCCATCCTACCGGAGACGGGGGGTGAGCGGAAGGCTGCGTGGTGTTTAGTCGCTGGCGAGGGTTAAACCACGACACTAGCTTGGCCCCATATACTCCATCCCATGTTCTGACATGCTGACTGCATTAGCATTGTCTTTTATACTAATACTGTCTTTTACACTAATAATGTCTTTTACAGGAGAACTCCCTGTGGGGGAAAGAAATCTTTGAAGCTCCCCATTCAAATCTTCAAAGAAGGACCTTGAAGAGCACTCACAGAGAGAGTGTGGGAAAGTTTGGAACAAGGGATAAGGCTATAAAGCTGGCTTTCCCCTTTTTCCATCCATACTTGTACCACTTTGTGTTCCCACTTTTTGCAGTTACATAAAGCTCCCTAAGTGCTGAAGAAAGTTTATCCATTCTTCCATCCTGTTGGAAATGCCCACCAGTTTCTTCAAAAAGCTGTGAACCAGAAATAACCCATTAACCTGCAATACAGATTGCAGCCTTCACCCCTGGCAATGAAGAGATTGGGGTGGGGGAAGATGGGGGCGGGGGGGGAGGGGGGGGCTGCATGCCCCTATAGCATAYGCTTTTAAGGCATGCTTTTTCACGCCAAATGCCTAACCTTTGCTAGCGTACACCATTCTCAGCAGTTTGTAAGCCAAATGCCAAATCTTTGCTAGTATTTCATAGCAAAAGTCCCTAGGAAATGCCAATTTATACTGCTAAAGAATGTGGTAAAAGCTGGTAGATTTTAGTCGTGGAATCATACTATTTAGAGAAACAATAAATCACTCAGGAAGACATGTTTTCTCCCCTTGAGCAGACGCTTTTTCTTTCATTTCCGCTGGTGACATATTCCACAACCCACACAATCATTAAGTCACTAGGTTTTTACAGGAACTTCTGTGTAAAAGCAAAATATTCATCAAAACCACACAATATAAAGCTGTGTGCATGTCCTGTGGCTGCTCATTACTGACCCTGATTAAGAGCGGTGCACTGCTCTCCGCTTTCATTCTAAATGGAAACTGCTGAGTTCTATTATGTTTATTACTTAGCTCAAGATTATCTGCAATATGTGCTTCAGGAATCACATCTTGGACCAGCCCAAACCAGGGTTGCTCACGTCTTGCGAAACATTGCATCTTCACTGCAAGATCAAACTGAGGAGGCTCTCAGACCATTCTTGGACAAGATTGATATTACCTCTGTAGCTGTTGCCAAGAGAATTTTCAATGGTGTCATGGAAGAAAAATTTGCTGATGGAAATACTAACTGGGGACGAATTATGACCATATTTACGTTTGGAGGCCTTCTCACTAAGAAGCTTCAAGAGCATGGAGTTCAGCTGACTGGAGAGGAGAAGGAGCAGATTTCTTATTTCATCACAGAGTACATAATAAACAACAAAGCCGAATGGATAGATGCGAACGGTGGCTGGGTAAGTTTCTCATTTTCCACCAAAGTCTAGATTATGAGATTTTGTTTAATTAAGAAAAACTATTGTTTCAGACACTGTCAAAATCATTTTATTCAGTGTTTTATTTGGTGGTTTAATATTTGATGTCTGGAATGTCTCCTTGAGACTTACAGTGAAAGCTTTGCTTCTGCTTTAAATAGAACAATGCTAAAAGACAACTTTCTTTTTTAAAAGGCACTTTCTGTACCTGTAACAGTTGAAACCCTAGAGTTAGTCTTGAATCATAGGATCATACGATAATTCAGGTTGAGAGGGACCTTAGGAAATCATCTGGTCCGGCCTCCTGCTCAAAGCAGGTTAAACTATGCATGCCATTAAATTTCCCATTATTAAGTCTAAAATTAAGTGGCATCCTAAGGTTAGTGCAGCAATTTTGCTTCCACAGAGGAGTTGGTCCAAAAATACTGAAGTTCAAAATAAAGGGAAGAATACACAGGTGTGATCCTCACAGCTGAAGTCAGTACTTTTGCTGTGGATTTCAACGAAGCCATTATTTAATCCCCCAAACCAGCTTTACTTAAATTTACAGGTAAGTGCAACTGGGGTTAAATCTTTTCTTTTTGTTTAGACTGAGATAATCCTAGAACTTCCATATATCAATGGTCAATGCTGAGAAAAGCATTTGTCGGTATGGGGATTATTTTGCCAAGCTGCTGGAATTCCCTTCTGTCAGTGGAGGGGATGTCCCTTTTGCTTTGCGGAGTTTCATCACGCCAATACCTTTTTCTTTTGCAGTTAGGGGAAGCTGAGAATCAATGACATAAGAGTCAGTTATTTCCCTGGTACTTTTTTCCTTCAGCTATATAAATGTTACTATCTCTTTCCACCCCTCTCTCATCCCACTTCTCTTATATTTCCTATTTGCTATTACTTTTTTCCCCTCACTTGTTTTCTAGTGTCTTTCTTTTCCTTTTTTCTCTTTTTGTTTTGATCCTTCTCTGGTAACAGTAAAAAAAGGTGATACTGAGTCATGGACCCCTGATGCATCAGATTTATTGTAAAGGCTTCTCTCTCCATCTCTTTCAAATAGAGTCAATTTTATTTAAGAGAAGTATCAACTCCTGGCAACATTCTGTCATAATACGTGGCTCATCATAGTAGAATAAGGAGGCTTAAAGGAAGATATTTCTAAGTATCTTGCTACATCAGAAACATAGTACTTACATCTTCCTTTAAGATGTGGGCTCAGATGATACAGTTCACATTCATTTTCTATTTACACAGGGAGGGCAGAGTCTTGACTTGGAGATTCAGCAAGGTGCAGCTATTTTCAGCTACTGTTTTTAAAGCCCTATTCATCTTTTGGAGGGAGAGCTCTGAAAGCCTGTCCCTCTATGCACAATGGTGTAGCACTCTGTTAACCTGATACTAGCACAGAGTGGTGTGTTTTTCCTACCCATGTTATTTTTAAGCTGTCCCTAACTGTGCATGTTCTTTTCCATAGGAAAATGGCTTCCTAACGAAGTTTGAAAGAAGATCACTACTGTCTTTCTCCAAAATTACAGCCATGTTCATAGCTGTTTTTTCCTTGTTCAGAGAGTACTACTAAAATAAATGGACCTGCCATTCACGTATAATCTAGATATTGCCACGAGCTTCATTGCTAAGCTTTCCTCCAAGCAATATCAACGGGAAAATAATTTTCTTCCATAATTTGTTTTTAATTTATTGGTATTTATTTTGACTAAATACAATGTTTAACATGCTATCCTAATTGCCAAACCTGAATATAAGATCCCTCCAAAGAGGAATCGACGCAGCATCATGCAGCAATTCAAGTCACCCTTTCCAGGCAGGACTGCTTCGAGACAGAGATCATTCTCCCCATCCAGACAGCTCCTGGAATCTCTGTTGCACCTCCATGGAAGGACATTGTTTTACTGAAATACAATCCAATGGGTTAAGAAACAAGTTTTAATGTCATTTGTTTTGTAAATGAAATATTACTGTAGTGCATTTTATTGCAACCTTTGTATATGCAAAAGGGGGGGGGGTTCTGTGAAGAAAAAGGAAATGCAAATTCCAATGTAAAAGTGGACACAAGTTACGGACACAGACTAAGCAGTTTTTATGGGAAGAACAATTTGTGGAAGCTAGCAACTTAAAAATGTGCACTCACTTACTGTTAATGCAATGGTATGTGTTTCTTTGTTGTATTTTTTTAATTGCTCATATCTACACTGAATGTTCATTCAAATTTCTGTGATGTTGTCATCTGGCTGAACTTTTTTAAAACTAGATGTTTTAAAATAGKCAAGTACAAAATATTTTTAAAATGAGAAATTTGTGTAAATACACTAGTATTTTTGAAAAATACATTAAAATATGTATTTTGAAGTCTTATGATTGGTCTCATTTTTTTCAGAAAAATTGGAGGATGCAAAAAGGTCTACCTCAGTAAGGTAACTCTTAGAAAATCTATCACAGTGCTACTGGAGAACCCAGGTAGTATATGGGTTTGACCTGAAGTCCATGGATGTCAAGACTTTAATTTTCTGTAGTACTTCTTAAGTATTATCTGGTAGCTTGTATAAGAAACAGACAGTTTGTGGCAAAATAAATGAACTGGATCAGCTCTGATGACAGTAATTAGTGTTTTGGGATACGCTGCAAACTCAGCAAATTCACAAGTACGACCTAATAGATTTCCAGGCTTTTATAGTCTGGGGCAACTACTGTTTTGACTCAAATTCCATTTGCTTTCAAACGG
This sequence comes from Phoebastria nigripes, assembly GCA_035582835.1. Lineage (NCBI taxonomy): Eukaryota > Metazoa > Chordata > Aves > Procellariiformes > Diomedeidae > Phoebastria > Phoebastria nigripes. The sequence goes on from JAYKAV010000001.1 coordinate 2,170,992, forward strand.
TAAATAGTAGTTCTTCAAGAAGTCATTCTAGAAGGGTTTTCTTTAGCTCTAGTGACTCTCCTACATTAGCGAACTAAGGCTGGGTCTAAACACTCTTCTTCTTTTGTAGACGCGTTGGGAGGTGAACCAAACTGAGGCAGCAGTGGCCTGTGGCACACAACAGCATTATTCTCGGAGACAAATCCTCTAGACAATCAAGGCTTTATGATACTGGGAGAATGAACCAGCCTCCTTCTGGTAATGGGTTCTCCATCTTTCATCTCGACCTAAGAAATTTTTACAGAAAGAACAATCATTTACTGGAACAACCTCCCCAAGGACATGGTAGAGTCCCTATCACCGGAGGTTTTCAAGATGCGACTGAACAGAGTGCTAGATAGTGTGATCTAGGCTCCCTTTCCCGTGAAAGGTTGGACCAGATGATCTTTCGAGGCCCCTTTCAACCTGGGTTCTTCTATGATTCTATGCTCTAACTTGGTGGGTTTAACTACAGAACACAAACAGATATTAACATTTGCTAGAACCTGTACTGCTCCCTCTCCCTSCCCAATGAAAACAAAGATTATTTAGCATGTATAGCAGGACTTCTGAGATAAACTTTGCTGCTGTTGAAAAAGAGATGGCGGCTTCCTGAGGGCTGGGGGCTGCTAAAGGAAAATATCCACCCCAAGAACACCTATGGAAGTTCCTGTCAGAAATGACATTTTAAAACATATTTTGACATATATTTATTTATTTGCAGTCTAAGTCTTCATGATAAGAACAGTAATTCTTACTTAGTTCCTATTTGTGCACTATTGTAAGCACATATTGTAGTGGTTAATACCAGTCTATTAATACCACRTTCACTTCCTTCTACACTAATCTAGTAACCTATTTTATACTGGGGACTACAATTTTTAAATTAAATATAAGAGGCTAACCTAGCCTTTTCGAAATCTAGGTGATGCAATAATTTTAGAACTTGCCTTCACGGAAAGGCCTGCGTTTAAACGGAAGAAGCCTGGATCATTAATGGTCCAGTGGGCTCCAGATCATCTTCACCAGGACAAAACCTCCATTTGCTCTGYATTTAAGAGCAAGAAAGGCAGTGATGAGATATACCACCCGGATTCTAAACCTAATAAAATGTCTGAAAACAACAGGGCTATTAGCTAAGTCTTATAAAATAGTGTAGATATGCTTTGTTAACTGTCATGAAGTTACTATACATGACACTGTCTAAGTAGTGTCCCAGGTCTCGGGGCACTGCAGTTTAAGGGATCCTTACAGCTGTCAGGCGATATGCAGGAGAACCCAACACTGTTTCCAGAGCAAAAGATGAGGTCAAAGAGCTGCAGAGGACAGCTGATGACTTAATCAATGTGCACAGCAGCTAAACTGAGATGTCACCAAATACCACGTACAACAGATTTATGAAAACAACTATTCTCCTATCGAAACATCCCTTTCTGCACCTAAAGGTGGGTTGGATCATTAAATGTGCCAAAAAGAAGCCTCCAGCGTCTCCCTTCCGACATGGCTATGCAGGCTAGCACACCTTCCCATGGGCACAGCGCGCGGGCTGCAAGGCCGATGGCATCCCGAGCTGCGCGGCTGTGCCACAGCCAGCGCGTTCATTCACACCACCTCCCTCATGGCCCAGGCCCACCAGCAGATGCTGTAGGGATATGAAACCGTTTGGTAGGTGGTGGTAAAATATCCCGCCGAAACGTACTTTCCCTTTCTACAACAAAATTAGGAAAGGAGAAAGTCTTCGTAATCTATGCCAGACGAAAAAAATAAAGATGGGCCTTGCCAAGGGSTTGGCAGGGCCCCGGCTGGCCCTCCAGCACCCTCACGGGCGGTGGCGGCCGGAGCCCAGCGGAGATGGCAGCCGCCCAGGCCTCACAGCAGCGACCCCGTGGCCGGCTGACACCCGGCGAGCGGGGCCTGGCGGCGGGCCGTCCCCGGGAGCCCTGCCCGGCAGCGCCGCCGCCGCCCCCGGGGGCCGCGAGGGCGAGGCCGCCGCTGCGGCCCGGCTCACTCGGCGCATGGAGCCGCCGGGGGAGGGCGGCGAGATGGCGGCGGCGGCGCTGCGGGCCGCTAAGCGGGCGCTGCGAGGGGAGCTGCGGCAGCGGCTGCGGGCGCTGGACGCGGCGGAGAAGCAGCGCCAGTCCCGCCTGCTGAGTCGCAAGGTGGGTGCGGGCGGCGGCCCTGCCGCCGCACGGCGGCTTCCAGGAAGAGCGGGCCCGGGGGCGGGGGGAGGGCCGGGGAGCCGGGCCCGGCCCCGGCCCTGCGCGGGGAAGCCCGCCGGGGACTTTCCAGGCCCCGATGGGGAGCGAAGCGGTGACTCAGGGGACCTGCCGGCTTCTTGGCCGCTGCCCCGGCCTTCCCGGGACTGTGCGCCGAGCGGGGCGGGGGGCGAGCTCCGCCTCGGCCCCTGCCTTCCCCCCGCATCACTGCTAATTAATGTCGGGGACCGGAGCTGCTGGCTTTGGTGTGTGCAGTGACCGCAATGAGCAGTGACAGCCATCATCAAGTTAAAGCATGGGGCGTTTGTGAAACTGGAGGCAAACTGACATAAACCCCAAAGCAGCAGGGTTTCTCATGGGTTCATGGTGGGTGTTTATCTCAAATGTTTCACATCGGGCTAGCTTTACAGCCAGCTCCTAGCAATACATACAGAAATTTAGCAACTGTCTCGATTTGGCGTCTTGTTTAACTGGCAGTCGTTTCCCTTCTGTATCTTTYGGTGGTATTTCTTCCATGCAATTTTATTTGTAATATAATTTTTAGACTTTAAAATATATCAAGCAGGGTTTACCTAAGTGGTATCCTAGCACAGCATGATATTGGTGCGTACTTTTGGAATGTCCTGCTTGCGTTTGGATTACAAAGTTTTTATATAGATGTATTCTATCATTTTAATAAACACCATAAAATTTTATTTTGCAGTCACTGCATGTAATGGAGCACAGTCCTCTTTTTTTGCAGCACCAGCGGGTACTTCTAGATGATCTACATTTATATTGTTATTTTCCTGCCAGAGGATCTCAAATCATTTTATAGACTTCACTTAATACTAATGTGTAGCCACTTCATGAGTGGGACGTGGCAGCACAGAAACTTTAGGTCATAGCAAGTTTAACTGGAACTCACATAAGCTTTTTTTCATTGGGAATGCTTTTTAAAAAAAAATATGTAATGCCCTACTATCATGATAATGCATTTTAGTAATCACACATCCTAGACTTAAATCTCTCAATTTTCAGAAAATACTGGCATGCRTCCTCTTCAAAAATGCAGAGTTCTCTGCCAACTTTATAAGCACCTAGCCCATGTAGTACCAAATTATTAGGAGCCCTCAGCCTTTGTCTAACTGCAGCTGATAAACTCAGCAACAGAGCACTCATTTCTGCTAGTGAGAGCATGCTATAAGATACAGCTTTTGTTTTGCTTAAAAGAAGGCACTGGGAAATATGACATATAAATTGATGTTATCTTGCCATTTTAATAATCTGACACAAATTGAAAATCCTGAGCTTGCTTGAGACAGAGTGGCATTGCACAAGTTGTGGAAAGTAGAGTCAGCTTCCTTATAGGAGGGTAATACAGCAGACATGAAGAAATTTTTGACAATGCTGAGAAAATATTTGGAACAATATGAGGCCAAAAATGTAGCTTTATAGCATGTATCAGTGCTTGCAGCTAATAAAAGTGAGTAGGTTATTTTATAACACCTGAACAATATTTTTAGTYGTAAAATCTCATCTCAAAAGGATCTTTAAATTCAAAGTGAAATTGCTTCACAGGCTGATCTAGCCACTAGTACTTAATTAGCTTCTGGATGATTATTCTTTTTTAATGTTTATGTTCATGATTAAAGTCATGCTGTTTGCATGCTCTGATTCTGCAAAAATAGCCATCAGCTGGTGAACAAAGGGCTGTAATAGATAATATTTCTTAAGCGTGGAAATTTTTTCACTCTTCTCAGAAACTGTTCCGAGTCATAGCAGCTTCATCTTCACAGTTCTGAAAACATCCAAAATTGTGTCTTCCTGCTAGTGTGTGGTTTTACATCTTCAGCGTCATTTTTTTCTATACAGCCTAATTGATGTGTTACTGGACATGTTGGAGCAGATTGGATCTGTGTGGTGCCCACAGCACACAGCACCACTTTGAAAGAGGAGAGTTTTTTGTCTCGGTTTCTCTCTTCTCCAAACCCATGAGAAGATTCGGCTCTGGAGGCTCTCAACAACATGAAACACAGGCATTGTCTGGAGTCTGCAATTTGACTAAGTAGTCCGTTCTTTCAAACAAAAGCTACCACGGAAATTCTGTTGTTTAAGAGCTTAATCACTTAGTTGGAAAAATCCATGTGTAAGGTCGGGCAAATTACAAAAGGAAGTAAAATATGGTTTTGAATTGTTAAGACGTTTCTATGGCCAAGCAACACATTAGCATAATTTGTTTCTTTTTTTTTTTTTTGTCTTACAAAAATATATCCATCTTCTGAATATTTCACCTGGGCTTTTAACTGCTGTGCTGGAAAGAAAGAAAAAACAGGAGTGAGAGTCATATCTCAACTTGTTTAGGGGCATTTATCTCTCAAAACAGGGCCAGGGCAAAGGCTAAAGCTCAGAAGAGCAAGTCACCCTGCAGTTATGCAAACACAGAGCAGAGGATTTGGTGCTCTCTGTTCTGTAGATAAGCACAGTTTCTCAATTGTCTGATATTTTTGACAGATTTTTGCAAGTGTGTTGAATAAATCACATTTAAATGAAAAGGGATGCATTTGTATTTGTTTTGTCCAGATGCAAGTAACAAAATATGTAAGGTACTAGAGAATGAGAAGACAAGCTTTTAAAAACCTCCTCTCAAATTTTAATGTGGAATTCAATCTGGAATGGGGCAGAGACATAGTGAGGTATGAATCTGCTAACACTTTTTCACCATATAAGCGTTTTTTATTTCCCTTCCTATATTCAGTCTTTTATAAGCCCAGCACAGAGAACCTCATGAAAATCAAAAAATGTCAAGGCCATCTTTCCTTCAAGCTCTGAAAAATGTGCAGTAATAAGATCACCTATTAGAAGCAGGTGATGTTTGAAGTCATATATCTAAACTTGCTGTAGGGAAGGCGTTAAAAAAAGAAAGAGGGACCTGGTCTTGGAATACTTTGTGCTCTGCAGTCATCTGCTCTGATGCTAATTTTCTTTTGAGTTATTATCATTGATGCACTTCTCATTCTACCTAGGCTCGAATGAGAGATGCAGCATGTAAAAAGGATGGAAGAAAAGGAATGCAAAAACCTCATGTGTTGCGTAAGCTGGCAGTTCTGACCTGCAGTATCTTTCTCCAGTGACGTTGGGCATTTGAGGATGTCTGCACTATATGGCACAAATATTTAAAGGATCAGGAGATTGTCTCCAGAATTGTTTTTTGCTGGCCCAAACCTGTGTTACAATGTTCACTGGGTGCAAAAATTTGCCTATTTTGATTTTGCTGATGATAGAAATGTTGGAGTAGGAAACAAAGGCGGTTTATTCTCTTTATGATGTGTGGTAGTTTGTATCTCTACCCTTTTCAATGGATATTTTGCTCCAGTGGTGTGTTTAATTAAAGTAAAGTAAGTCAATCTATTCATAAACTTTCCATCAACTGATTACATCAATTTCCCATGTAGGTGATTGGCCATCCCAAGTACCAAGAATCCAAAAGAATTGCAATCTTTCTGAGCATGCCAGATGAAATCCAGACAGAAGAAATCATTAAGGACATTTTTAAGCAAGGCAAAGAGTGTTTCATCCCACGTTACAAGCCTCACAGCAATCACATGGACATGCTGAAGTTATCATCAGCTGAAGACATTTCTTCACTTACTTTGACATCCTGGAATATTCTTCAGCCTAGTGATGATGACAGTGTAAGAGAGGAGGCTCTTGCTGGTGGTGAGTATTTTCTTCCTACATTGTGGAGTTGTTGAGCAGGAGTAGCCTTGAGGCCAGTAGGAAATAATCTGATAGCAAGAGCGAAATGAAATGTTACACTTTGGTGTAGAGGTGTTTCAGTCAATGTAAGCAGATGCTCCTCTCTCTTGCCTGTTTTTCTCTACCCTGTGCCACTCCTGTGATATGCCAGCAGGGCAGGAACAAGACTGCACAGTTGATCCAGCTGAAGGAAACTCAGCCCTCCGGAAAAATCAGCTTCTTGGTCTGGTTCATGGACATCCTCAATGCAGTCTTGGCAAGCATAACAGAGGCTCATGAAGGAGACAGGGGCTTGCCGGCAGTGGCTTGGGCTACCATTGAAAGTCATGGGGTATTCACAGTTTTAGGATGCACTCTGAGAACTTTAGTTTCCACTGCCTGAAAGGTAGGGAACTTTTCAGGTGATGCCTGTAGGCTGACACGAGAATTTTCTGAAATCTTTGATCCTGCAAATTGTATTGCATGGATGAATCACAGTGCTGATATGGAGCCTGCCCATGCAGAACAGCTCTCTGGACTGAGACCTTAAACTGAAAATAAAAGGACTTTCTTGTAGGCTTGGATGAATATTGCAAAGTCTTTTCCATCATTATTCTATCACATTTTTATTTTGATCTTACAATGCCATCTCAGACACTGGATTCTTCATGTTGTTGAAAAGTTAAAAGTTCATTTAGATCTAGCTAGTGGCATGTATCTTTTGGTCCCAAAATAACCTCTCTCTTTCTTAACCTAAAATTCCCCAACTTGTACAAACTTGTAAACAAACTTACTTTTTCTGTGTCTGCATTCATTATTTGCATTGTTTTTGTAAACACATTAATATCTTCCTGAAACATCTGCAGAAATGTTTAATGTTATTAATGGAAAACTCATGTTGAACTCATGCTTGAAACCTCAGTCTGGGAAAATTTTCTCCAGGTGGAAATTCACCATGCAGCCAGCTTCCACACCTCACATACTTACAGGCTTTTTAATGCTCAACAAAGAAACATAACACTTATATGACTCTGGTTGAATTTGGGTTTGTATTTGCTTTGGGATGCCAATGTACTTTCCCAGAACACTTCACTGTGTGTGTTTCTCTTTTATTTTCGATCTCTACCTCTTTCCTAATTCAGAATCCTTTCTGTGTCCACATTTTAGCTAGCAAGGGATTTCACTGCTTCATACAACCATCTTCTTTACATTTAATATTTAGCACTGTAACTTGTTTTCCTGATTTTTGTCAAAATTTTTTGTATATCGGTGGGACTTAGGGGCTTTTGAAGTTAACCTTTAAAATTCCCAGGGTTCCGTTGACTGAGCTTAGTTCAGGCACTTGGGACAAGCTTTTGTACTATTGATGAGCTGCTGTTAATTGAATTTAACAAGTCTGCTGCAGAGATCACAGAGTAAACACACAACAATTTTAGGTACGATGGGAGCAAGGACTACCTAGTGTAGAGTACACTGGGATGTACTGGTTGGGGATGGCCCAGGTGCCAGGTGGTGAAGGTGGGGGAAGGCAGGAGGAACCTTTGGTACCTGGCTAGTTCTGGAGCTGCTCTTTCGTTCTCTGCACCAGGATATGGTTATGGGCTGAGAGCAATGCCAAGAGAGCTACTGCAGTTTACAGAGAGGTGCCAAGAGAGCTAGAACCGGCGGTTGTAACAACTGGTCTATGTCCATGTCAGACTTCTCCAGCCTGAAGCTCTGTTTCAGTCTGTTTGTACTCAGGAATAATTTGGTTTGGATTGGAAGTCAGACCTTGCTCCTTTATCCTTGGACAGTTTTTGTAGATTAGAGAGTAAGGTTAGKTTTTTTTCACTATTGCATAATCAGAGTCTGCCCCCCCCTTCCCCCCCGAATTTGTCCCCGCAGAAACACACACTGCACCACAGTGTGTTTTTAAATTCCTTTTGCTATATTTTTTTGTGTCAGTTATTATATTTTTTGAACTTTGGTACATTTGCAGGAATGCAAATTGCCTTGCTACTACATCCATCCTCCATTGTTGGAATTATGCATGGATGAAACATTTATCTCTGTGATGTTATCAAATACTGTGGTGATCTGAGGCATTTACATTGTTATAAGGAGATAACATGGTGTTGTATTAGTAATGTTCCCATTGCTGGCATAAGTTGCTATGTAATTTCCAAGAAATACCCTGCAGGTACATAAATAAGTCATGTCACTTCTAAGTGTATTCATTTTGCATGACAAAAAGCTTAAATTCACACTGTCCTTAAAACTTCAGGCATGGTTATTGTGAAGAATAGCTCAAAATAAGACTAGGTATAATTTTTGCATAGAGCTTCCCAGTGTTGGTAGTACTCACAAGCTATGTTGAATAGACATGAACCCCTCCTTTTGGAGACAGTCTTTTTTCTGCTGGATCAGGGTTTACCCATTTTCATTTTGGCCGTACACCACATTACACCTTGTTGGCATAAACAAAGATCGCTGCAGTTTTGGTAGCAGAAAGTCTGTCATCTTCTCTACCGTGCATGGGTGACAGTAATTGTTGTATGAAAAGCTGATTTCTTTAGGTTAAATGGACACAGTAACAGAAAGAACAAAGGTGGAAGAAGTTCAGGTATTCTGTTTGGAATAGGGSTGTACATAGGTGCATGGCTTGGTTCATTTCCAGCTATACCTGCTGAAAGATTTAGGCAACTTTTGGAGCAAGCCAGTGGTACATTTTCTTAATAGGTACCAATTCCCACTTGTGTCCTTGCCCATCAGAAGTATAAAGGTGCACCGGTATCAGGTTTTGCCCAAGGTAATACTTTTGGTGAAAGTGCAGGCGAGTTGCAGTAATTGTTTACAGGAATGTAGACAACTTGCACAACTTTGGAAGGAGTAAATCAGATAAAACCATGCTCCCTGTTTGCTTTTTATCATGACTCCTACAGAAATTTAAAGGACGCTTCCCCAGCAGCTCTAATTTCAATGTGGTTTAGGGAGGCGGTGTGATTCAGCAGGCTGGACATGGGCTTCCTCATTTGTAATGTTATTTATTATTACTTAAACCTGCTCTGAGAACTATGGGTGAAAAGCTAAGTTACTCCTCCAAAAAAGAGATTATTCTTACTGGGACTCAAAAAAATTGACTGGGTTGAGTATCTCCATATGGTAAAATTCTTGGAGGTGGTTTCTTTGAAGGGAGGCAGGTGGCCAACTTTGGACTGAGGGATCTCAGCTGGAAGTCTTGGACCTGAGCAAATATTATGCTTAAATGTTCGTAACTGAACTGAACTACTGACTAGTAGTTGAAGGTGTACAATAAATTATAGACAACTTTTAAAACATTCACCTGGGTGATGGGGAGAGGGGTTTTGGCCTAGATTTTTTTCTTTGGCCGAAAAATGAAGAGTTACTAGAAATTATGGCTCTGAATCGGCTCACTGTAATGCGTTGTGTGGCGCTCTCCTACGAAATGCAAGAAATGGGATTATGTGTACAAACTTAATTCGGCCTCTTTATCTGTGTAAATTCTGCCCCGGTCTTTAAGTACATTAGTACATAGTCCTTGCCCATCGGATCTGGGTTCATTCAAAGGTCATTCAAAGATGAACCCAGATGCAATGATCTGGGCTCTTTCAAAGATGCAAAAGATGAACACTGCTTGCTGTTAATGAATGCCGCTAGCGAGTATGCGCTCAATCATTTGTTTTCTGCCTGTTGTTCAAGTTAGAGCTGCAGGCCTTTTTTACTCTGTATTATTCAAACCTTGGTGTGGAGACAGAAGTCTTCACTTCTGTATGGGCTCTTCATCACTACAACGTTCAAYGACTTAAAGATATTAACTGGTATTTGCTGGTGGAGGAGCAGCAGAGGCTCGGGATCCTGGTTCCAGCCTGGGCTGTGCAGAGGAGCAGCCCCCAGTGAACACACTCTTTTGCTTGCTTTTCCAAACATGACGGCATCTTCTCTGTTCCCTCCAAAATGATCATTTCCCAGGCTTGTCTCATCCTTGGGCTAGACTCCCTTTCCAAGCTTTAATTTCTCTGCCAGCATAATGGCCCTCTCCATCCTTCTGCTCTTTGCCTAACCTGTCTGAATCTCCCTCTCCAAGTGACCTTCTCTGGCCCTTCTGACCGTATTCCCCACTTCCTCCTGCTCTCAGTCCTAGCCTGTCATTTCTGGGACAGCTGGGCCAACATAAATAGCTTGCCCCTGCCAAAAGGGAGGAGATCATGTGCTTTGTCTTCTTTCACTTGTCCGCTTCCAGGCGTACAAGATGCCCCATGCCAATTTACTCATTTCCTTCCCCAGTGTGCTGGCTTCTTTCTCTTCTTCATTGGCTTAGAAAAACTCCGTCTCTGYTAAATAGTACTTTTTGTACTAAACAGTACAAAAGACATAGTTTTGTGATTGTTTCTTTTGGGCAGTGCCTGATTAAGTAAGCCACTGCCCTCTCTCCTCCTCTTTGTCCCCACCCCTCCTCTCCTGTGCCAGCACAGATGCACCTGCAGCCACGTTGGGAGCTATACTGGGAAACCAGTCTTGGTTAGAAGTAACCCAGCACCAGTAAAAGGCTCTTCTTCTCTCAGACAGGGCCACCATACAGATTAGGACTGATGCAACTGGAGAGCTGGTAGGAAGCTGGTGATAAGGGATTGCGTAAACGGGTGGCATGCCAAAAAAAATCTTAGTGAAACTTCAGTCCTCATTTCCTTCCATGTTTCAGTTCCCAGTCTCGCCCCAGTCAGCGGGACTAGGAGCAGCCACTGAAATGAAAGTCCTTCCGAGTCCTCGCAGTTGGGAGCGGGGCCAGCAGTAGGAGCTGAGCCTGCAGCTCCGCGTGCGCCATCTTTGCAGCAGTACTGGCTTAAGGAGTTTTCCTTCCTCGTGTTTTCAGTATATTCCTGCCCCTCCATAGTAAACTGGATCAGTGAGCTGCTCTGGGTGAAGGGTATTTTCCTCCTTTCCTCCACCCTGTTTTGGCCGGGTTTTTTTTAACCCAGATGAGTGGATCCAGTTCGCCACGCAGCCGAATCAGTGCAACATGTGTGGGGTGGGAATGAGTAGCCAGGATGGAGSGAACGTCCCCTGTAAACTGGCACTGGCTGCTAGAGAGGGTCGTGGGGCCACCCATGCCACTGTGACTCCAGCAGYGGTACGGAGAAGGTGGCATCTTCACAGAGGCCCAGCATTCGCCCTGACACGTCTTCCCTAAGCCTGTGCAAACAGCAGGTTTTCAAAAGATTTACAACATTGTATAAGCCCAGCTCAAATGGATTTGAACAGGGCTAAAGCCACATAGTTGACACAGAGGGTACTATGAGCAAGATTTCAAGTTCTTGCCTCAAAGCATGGAGCAACAGAGTTTTCCCCATTGTTGTTTTTTGCTAGCTTTGTTCTTAGAAACCAGTGAACCATTTTGCCTGAAATAAAAGAAACATAACCCCCCCTCAGTTTGGCATAAATACCCAGGCTGAAAAATGGCAGCACTTGAAAATACAGCATCTTATATGTAATGGGGAATGCTGAATAATGTGGTACAACTCTACTAAAGCATAATGTATTTTTGCTCCCAGAAATGAATGTATTAAGAACTGGACTTGTATTTTGTAATTTAGTTTGGAGACTTCTGGCATTTTCAGTACTGGAAACTTTGGCAGCCTACCAATCACAGTATTTGTGTTGTACCTTCAAGATAATTAGTGAAATGTTAACTAGATAATCTGTRCTTTAAATGACAGTATATTTATTATTAATAATAAGGAAAGATCTGAATTTCAAACAAAGTGAGGAAATACTAACATATGTCTGGCAGCAACTTCTTGCTTCTTCATTTTCACATAACCCTTTGGATGTTGGCTTTTGAGGTTAGGGTAGTTATATCTTTCTGCCCTTAATAACTTCCAGAACACTTTGAGACTTGCTGTTGCATAAATTACAGTAACATGCTGGTAGTAGAAACAGACAGGGACAGCTTACCTGCATGGATTTTATTTGGTTTATGAGGGCTATTTATGCCCTCATAAGCGTGACCCTCTTGCAAGGAAAATGCTGGCTACCTCTAGGCTACAGTTCCACGCAACCGCAAGTAGTTTGAAATTATTCCTAAGTGACCATTAGCCCTATTTTAAACTTTGCCATTGGGATCTGCCCTGCAGAAACATTTTAGTCCACAGAAGCTCTTTTTCACCTGTCTTTAAACTCCTGCTGTTTATTCATACATTCAAAGAGGCTGCATTTGCTGCCAGAACTGATGGCCTTGTGATGCCATCAGTATTCTTAGTTACTCCAAATTTTAGCACAGTTCTTCAGAAGTGTGACTGAAGCGGTGGCAATACAGTCTTAAGAGGAACAGGTTTAACTTACGGCTGTGAAATAAAATGGGATGTAAAAAAAAGATACTGGGTTGGACCTCCCCCCTCCCCCCAGAAAAAGATGCACCAGAAATGGGAGGATTTTGAAATATGAGGCACATTAGAGTTTAGAAATAAAAAACAGTGTGAGGAGAAAATGCTATGTCTTGAAGCACAGGGAAGGGCTTATATGCTACTTCAGCTCCATTAGATGTCGTATAGCTGTACATGAAGGCATAATGGGACCATACAAAATGATGCTAATCATTCTGAAAAAAAGACGTGTAGTAAATAATGCTCAGGGGTAACTGTGAATATTTAAATGAGATATATGCAGATTGGAATGTATCTGGAATAAATGAAATACGGGTGTGTGAAAAGCAGAGATGTTAAATATTGCTCCTTAGGGAAAAAAAAAAAAAACAAAAAAATACCCCAAACAAGATTGTAAAGTGATTGAGGGTACTATTAGATTTTCTTTTCCTCTGGGTGACTTGATTAAAACATACAGTACAATATATGTCAAGGGATAGCTTATAATTTAAAATCTTTTTACACTGGTCATAAAAAAGAAAACCTGAGAGCATGGCATGAAACAAAATTGAAAATCGAGGCTTAGCTCTTAATGTAATTTATTTTTTAATGAAATGATTTAAAGTTTGGAATGAACTTCTTGGAGACAATGAGCCATAGTATTTTGATATGCATAAGGAGAACAAATTCAGTGCAAGTGAGGCATTAACATTCTGGTGATGAGTCTTCTTGTGGAGAGAGGATGCTTGCCCTCACGCAGTGCAGGATCAGAGCACTGGACATACAATCCAGCATCATGTGTTTTACAGGAGTCAGGAGATCTCACAACTTGTAGCTAGGTAGCAATAACTGAAATTTCTTCCTACCTCTGCAGCTGCAGTCCCTGGCTTATCCCCTTACGAACAGGTTCTGGTTTTTCTTTACCTGTGGGCATTCAGAGCGTTCCTCTAAGCATCTAATTTTATTTGTATTAAGCCCTTGGCTCCGCTGCCTTCTGACAGCTGTGAGTTGTACTGGTTAGTTAGTTGTAATGTGAAATATTATGTTCCTTATTATGTTAATATTATATTATGTTCCTACACTATGTGAAATATTATGTTCCTTGTATTAATTTTAAATTTGCAGTTTTCAGTTCAAGTGATACCTCATTCTTCTATGATGAGAAGTAAATAAGGATGTTTGATTTACTCTCTTTTTATTATTCATTGTTTAGTTAAACCTGTATTGTTTCAATTGTAATTTTTTTCTATCAAACTTYGTCTGTTTTCTTATTCTCATATAGAAGCTTTTCTGGATCTATAAGAGTTCCAGCCATTGCTCTTTCAACCTTTGAAATTTCTCTGATGTTATGTTGGAGAAAAGATGCCTGAGAGAACATTTTATACCCAGGTAAAGAAATACTGTGAAATATATGTAATGGCACTGCAGAAGTTGATTTTTTCTGTATATACCGTAACACTGCTTTTCACATCAGCTCACTGGGCAGATCTTTTTAACTGGTTTCCACACAGGTATCCCACAAYGCCACATCATTACAAAAATGCCTGTTCCAGTATTAAAGATCCATAAAATAATTTTACATTATTCTGTGTAGCATGTTCCGTAACAGGTAGAGCTAGGAAAATATTTGCTTGGATATAAAATATTTCAGGTGTTGGACCCAGCTGTGATAGCAACTGTTTCCCTCATGGTTTTTCTGCATCCCAGCCTTCAGTTGAAAGATGTGGGACTCCATCCCCAGCRCTGGAATCGCTCTCCCCTGCAGCTGGTGTCTGCCCTTCCCCTTGATGTCTGCACCAGGTTCCACAACTCTCTGAAACAGCTTAATAACAATCAGCACCCAATTTGCTAGCTGAATACAGACACTTTTAGCTGAGCTTCTCCTGGTGCTTCTGTTCAGAAACAGGTATGGCATGATTACAAAGAGTCTCTTTCCTTGAAGGGCTTTTAAAAAAATGCTCTGAAATGCAAAAGTTGATGTGGTTTTGTGGCATCACTTTGTAATGCACTTTGGTGTCCTTATGTCCTGAATTTCGTTGGTACAGACTAAACCATGAACACTGTGTGATTTAATTTTAATACTGCCTGTGCCAGGGTGTCCTGCAGTGAACCTGGAGGGCTGAGAGCTCTGGAACACTACAGCTTTTTGCTTTTGTAAAGTTCATYAAGGCTTTAAAAGAGTGCTTTTCCTTGTAATCATCTTAAGTGTCACATCCATGTTTGCCTTCTTGCAGAAAACATTCTCCTTGCACTCAGCAAAACAACTAAAAAGATTACTTCTGCTGTAATCAATTAAAGTTTAAAGAGAAGTGAAAGCAACAAAGGCAAGGGCTTTAAATTCACTGCGAGTGACTCTCAAGTGTTTTGTTTCAAAGAGGGCTAATTTTGCTACAGTGAGTGTGAACAGTAGCATTGTCGTTTTCTTCATACTGTTTCCTAGAGACAGGAGTCTCTCAAAAGCAAATAAGAGGTTAGGTTCATTTCTGGAGTGTGGCATGAGTCTGTACAACAAACTCATACAGGAGAAATGCAAATATGCAAGTATCTCTGGCTGCAGTAACTAATCCAAACAGACATTTTTGTCTCCCTTTATTTTTGTTTTTGGAAGGGAAGAGCTGGCACCAAACTTGTCTCAGTGCCTTTGTGCCCATAACCTGGACAATCTGGAGAACAGGAGAGGAAGCTTTTTCCTGCTGCCCACCTGTGTAGGGTAATGCGGATTGAAGATGAGGWTTGGTGAGACAGCCGAGCCCTGCTTGCATCTGGCTGGTGCCAGAAGGGGCAGTCCTGATGCCTTTTTCTTGCTTCCAGCTCTGTGCTCCCCTTGTCCTCCCAACCCCGGTGACATCTCCAGTACTCACTGCTGAGCAGATTCAGCTCATGAATCTGGCAGAAAATTACTGCTTTTTTTTCCTTTCTTTTTCCTAGGATTGGTGTTCTGCCAGCTTAGTGGACTATTAAATCAGGTCAGCACTTTTCCAGCTACAAAAGAATTGTCTTCCTGGCACAGTTAATCCCCACTGTCTTTGCTGAGACTCAAAATACACTGTCATTTCSCCTGTACGATGGGAAATTCCTTGGACCTGGCTGACAGCCACTGGCTTTCAGGGAGCAGGAGGCTCATGCTGCTGTTCCACAGTGTAAAGATAGCTCTTGGTCTTTATGTTTGGCATCATAACTGGACTCAGTTCCTGCTTGTGCTGGCTTTTGTGCATGTAAGATGGGAATCGGCTTTTGGGGTGTAGATGGAGGGCAAATTCCTGTCCAGGAGTGACATGAAGTCCTTTGCCGGCAGGTGTCAGTATTCCATAGATTTAGTATGGAGCACTGGTGTCATTTAGGCTGTTTTCCTATAATTAAAATCTCAACCAGGAATTGCACTCACACACACAAGAGAACAAGTGCTCCAGCCTAATGTCTCCAAAAAATCAGGCGTTGGAGTGAGGGAGGTGGAGGATTCCAAGGACAGTCGGGTTTTTTAAGCTGGGCAAGCTTAAAAAGATAAGAGAAAATCTTGTGGTGGAAGAAGCAGGATTTCTCAGCTGTTGTGATGTTAACATGTTTGACACTAACAGTGAAGGTGCCATCACCTCCAAACCAGCTGACTCTACATGTTCAATAAACCCTGCCTGTAAGCATGCCTACTGTTCCTGTCAAGTGGTGTAACTCCTTGCAGGAGTCAGGTTTATGCACTGATGAAGAAGTTGATGTCTTAACCGTTTATATTTCACAAGCAATTCTGCGTATTTTACGAAAGGCTATCTGCTGAGTGAGTCAAAGGGCGTTGGAAATATTGATAGTGATGCATGATGTATTGAAAAAATCCCCAAATGATTCACTTCTGTCATATTTTGATTTAAAAATATCCAGACAGCAGCATGCAAAAAAGGACCAGAGTGAAGAAATGAGGTAGTGCACATGCACATGTATCAAGTGGAAGTATTTAAATAAGTGCTCAAATAAACACTATGGGAAGCATAGCTGATAAGATCTTAAAGAATTTCACATGAAACCACATAAAGATACACAAAGATCCTTGTGTTTTAGGCTGCAGCAGTGTTTTGACAGTCCCGACATAAACAGTTCAAGCACCAATGCCTTGTGAGGTTCTCTGAGGGAGCAGATTTGCAGTCAGCATTTGCTGATTTAACAAGATGTGTTGATGTGCTGTAAAGTGGCTCTAATGCCGTTTGTCCTCTCTTTGGAATTGCTCTTTGGTACATCTTGTTTCAGAGTATTTTGGTGGTTTAAAATCACAGGAGAACCAAGGTGCAAGCCTTTGAACCAAACATTTTTCGTTGCCCATGTTTTCCCAATCAAACTGTTCTAACTCTGCTCACATATCTGAATATCAGGAGCAGATAAGTCATTTTTCACAGACTGGTAACTAAAGCTTTTCTAAGCAATTATTTCCTTTACTCTGAATTTGCAAAACCAGACATTTTTGTAGGTGTCATTGAGTGATTACGGTTTATTTATGGGGCTTACACAGACTTGATGAATAATAGTGAAATAGAAAAGTACTTGTTCAAATTTTCTTTTAGGTAGACATTTGGCAAATTCTGAAAATGAGACACTAGACCTCAGCTGGCTGTAAGTTAAACCTCAGGGGAAATTAGTGTGATGGTTATAGCCTCGCACAGTCTTCCCACGTTGTGAAACCAGCTAGAGTTTGAACACAAGTCTTAGCTTTATGCAGTAGCTTCCCTGATGACACATGAAAGGATATTTATTTGTGGAGCAGGATAGGTTTGTTTGTGCAGGGCTGACGTACTACAGCTGATGCTGTGTGGTGCACTTTACCTTTCAAATGCATTGGCACTAAATTGATAAGATTTTGTTTTAAATGAATTCAGAATAGGAGGGTGTTTGCTTGATTGCAGCTTAGTAGCACAGGAGCTGATCAAATGGCTTTATTAGTGTGTTTTGCAGGTTTAATAACGGGAGAGTGGCTGCCACTCCGTTGTTTTAAACCTGTATGACTGATGGCTATCATGTAGCTTCTCAGGGAGAAGTATAAATATTTTATTATGCTGTAGTTCAGAAGGGCAAGTGTGAACTGTGGAGACCAGTGTTTCATGCTGTCACAAAGCACTGACATGGATGAGTAGACAGATAACGCTGAGTTGCTCGGTGCTTGTTTGTAGATTCTGCTGATGGTTCTATTTTCTGCAAAATATTTTATTGAAGTAATAACAGAAGCTGTCTCAGTCATGCTAGTGGACCAATTACCTGGGGCACGTGGATTGCAGAGGAGATGATAGTCTGCTTGGCACCTATATGTATGTAAAAGGTAGATTTCGTGGGTTACGGGTGTGCATGGATGTGGGTAAAAAGATTTTTAGAAGACAAAAGGACACAAAACCTTCCTGGTGCCTGCAATTCCCATACACAAATAGGAATGAAAATAAAGCAAATGATTGTCCCTTAGTTAAAAGCATTTCTCCCTGGATGGGGTGAGCATTAGCCTTGAGGGCCTCACGGTATGGCCTGTAACAGGAGACTGTGGATAGAGCCCATGGGATTTGGATGTGATACTTTGATTTTTGATTCCTGTGCCTGGCTAGTGCGTGCTGGATATAAAGCGAGCATCTCTCTGGCTTTCCTTCTAAAGCAACAGATGTCTATGAATAGTTAGAAAACAGTGAGTCCTGCTGAAGTGCAGTGGTGCTGCACAATTAAAGGTGTGCACGCAGGGGAAACACCTGGAGGAACAGCTACTGACTGCGGTTTAAAATGAGCTGGTTTTTCAATCTAATATGAAACACGACTTTTAGTCCTGTTAGGTAACTGTTTGGGATCATAAGGAGACTACAGAGTGAGCGCTATAGAAAAGCACTAGAGGAGAGCTGTTTATGAGCAACCAACAACAAATATTTACAAGAGAAAAGAATTGATTTTTCTCAAACTTGTGTCAGTAACTCGGGATACTTTCCATGTAGTTCCCAAGGTCGGTGCAGAGGGGAGTCAGTGGGGCAATGCTGATTTACAGTAACTGCGGATCTGATCCTTTGCATTGTAACTTAGGTTTCCAAGGAGATGAGGATTCATGCTGAGCTTCTGATATTGATTTTCAAAGGCTGTATCATGTGAGCAAATAGGAATTATCAGATAAGGGTTTGCTTTCTATTTAAGGGATTGTATTTACATTTTAGCAGACTGGCTGGGGCAAAGTTAAGCAATGTAACTGTTGATGTCTGCGATCCCCTGTGTTACTGGAAGAAGTCAGCATCATGGGTTTGGATGAATGACTTTCTTTCAAATGCTTATCAATTGCAGCAAAGGGTAATGTTTTTGTGTCCTTGCTCATTTGATTGGGGATATAACAGTATCTGRCTTCTCCAGGGCTTAGTCAGGATAAGGAGTTGGTTTCCTCTGGAAGCAATCCCAGCCCTTCCAGGAACCATGTACCTTGGTAGGGTCTGGATTAGGCCTGTAGTGAACAGATCTGGCATTTCCCTTTTTGACCTTATACCAAGGCAAGTGTGTAATAGCAGAGATGCTGAGCTTGAAACCAAGGGCAGGTTTTTTCCAAAGGGCAGAAAACTTTTTATCTGGAGGGAAGTACCAAGCTGTTAGCAACCTCAGGAGCGGTGCGAGGGGCACCCGGGGCATTCTACAGAGAAGGTTTAGCACCAGTCATAAAGGGGAAGGGTTTTGTTTTGCTGTAGCGTAATTGAAATATTTACTTCTGTGGAGTTGTTTTCCCAAAGGTCTGGTGATTAATCCAGACCACAGTGTTAGGTGCTGTGTAAATACAGAACAAGATGATGATCTGTGCCCTATAGAGTATATGTTGAGAAGCTAACACCTACCCAAGAGGCCTAACTATGCTGGTGCTGACAGTAATTAAAGTTACAGTAATGACTCTGTCATTAATTAGAACTTTCTGAGTTATTCTAACTCATTGGCTCACACCCTACATGTCACCAAGACTGACACTTCCAATGTTAGGATCAAGTGATGGAGTTTATTTTTTCCTCTGTGCTGGGGTAGCAGATACAGAGGCAGCAGATGGTTACTGCACCCTTTCATTCTGAAAAGTAAGGTTTTCCTGCCAAAGGGTTTGGTTTTTTCTCCATTGCGGTCCTTGCTAGATCAGAAAAGGACCAAAGTAAGCTTTCACTCCTTTCAAATGAACAGCTTTCAAATATTTGTCAGCTCCATAGAGGTTGTGTGTAGACTGATCTGACATTGTTTATGGCATGCATAACACCATAAACACTCCTTTCCTTTAAATAGAAAGCTGTTCTTGTCCCGGTTCTTCTGGTCCTGCACCTTATGTAATCATTTACATCTGAGCAAAGCAGGGGGAGTCCCTAGCTACCACCGTAGAGCGAGCTGTGCGTGGAAGAAACCCAACCGCTGAAAAGCTTGTTCTTGCCCAAGGTACCAGGCTGGGAGGATCAAGCCATCCTTGTGGGGACATTGTGAAGGATGGATGAACTTCTGTGCTTCAGGGAGATGCTCAAACTGCACAGCTGCTGCTGTGAGGAGCAGCAGTGGTGGCATACAGAGCTGATTGCTGTCCACCTCTTGTAGGCTTGAGCTCAAAAGGCGTCTGTGCTGTGAGCATGATTCTTATGAGCACATTGCTGTTCTTTACAGGGACGCAGGAGTTGCTGCAGCTTGGCCTCTGCCTCATCCTCTTGTAAGTGCTTTGGAGGCGAGGATCAAGAGAGTCCTGGCTCCCACTTCGATGGGTCCCAGGTGCTTTGCTGTGTCCACAAAGCAAGTGGCAGCGAGGGATGAGAAGGTGGGATGACAGAGTATGTCGGTTTCATCTTCCATTAGGACTGTCTAGCTGTGCAGGGAGAGATGAATGACCCCACATGGCGGTTGGCAGCGGGCTGATGGAGCCTCTTCAAACCTGGGAGGAGAGGGTCCATGCTGGCTGCTCCTTCTGAGGGCAGGACAAGTCCCAAGCAGTCTTTACATGACCTGTATCTGTGCAGTTTGATGGACTCTTCTATAATTAACCATTGTCAAGAACACTTCTGAAAATGCAGGCTGGCATTTCAAATAGGAACATCAGATTAAGGAGAAGAGAGGTGATGAGGTGCAAGGAGAAAATCCTTCCCTGGGGAACAAATCAAACCTGATATCATCATGAAGGGTAATTGGAAATGCACTACCGAACTGAGGAGATTCACCGCAGCTGCCTAGAGGAAGTGAAACCGTGTATTCCTATTTAAAACACCAGAGAGGGGATGCTAATGTTTTGGTCTGCTGGTTAAGTCAGGGGACGCGCAGCTTGCACACCTGCCTTTTGCGTGTAGTTTTGCCACACGTTTCCTGAGTCCTTGGGCAAGTCATTTCACTTCTCTGTGACATAAGGTATGTCTACATAGATGTATGCAAGTCAGTGCAAATAGAGTGTGCCTGTACACCCACATGGCAGGTTCTGAAGCTATGACTGTATCTATACTGTTAAATTACACAGGGCTAAGTGGCACAGACTATTCCTATCCACACTACACAGAACTTGGCCTGTCTCTTCTTTTTTGGTCTCACGTGATGGCTCTGTGGCCCTAAGGCAATACTGGTTTTTTTATCTTTTCCCCAGCTCGTAGTATCTTCAATAATATGAGGCCTTATGGCAGACAATCACAGCAGTATTTTTGTAGCATCAGTCTGAGGGTTTGTGTTGCATATTCTGGCACGTGGCAGGAAAGCCTGTGTCTGTGTCTGGAGGAGCAAAACCAGTTTTGTTGGTTAGGAGGACTGCCCAGGGTGGAAGGAGCCAGACCTGTACTCTCCTGTCTTTACTGCCCATGGGAATCCTGACCCCCTGGTGTCACTTGGACCAGCAGTGCCAGGCAGTGTGCTGGCAATTAAACAGTATTGACCACCTGTGATCCTGTAAATCAATTTGTTTTCTGGCCCTGCTGTATTTAGCGATATAAATGAAACCTGTGTGGCCATGTCAGCATGGCTGTATGCCCACATTGATAGATAAGTCAGGGTATATTATTTCACGCACGGTGCTACACAGTTGAAGGAGTTGTGGCCACAAGAGCTCATGTCATAGATACAGCAGGTATTAGGTGGCTGTCATCATAATTGCCAGCCTTACTGGGATACCCAGAGCTTAATTAACATTTATAACAAGCACTGATATTCTCTACTTAGAAGCCCCGGGCTGGAGTTGCTTGAGACAGTGTTTTCAGCCTTTAGCCATTTGCAGATCACACGCAAGTATTGCGGGAGAAGCAGAGATTACCTATAGCAAAAGCCCTCTCAACTGTGGGTGTGCTTTTCTTGGTTTTCTTTCCTCGGCTCCTGGACCCTCAGGGATCCAAGAGCCAACAGTTAACGACTACAGACTCGTGGGGGACAGTGGACATTACAAAGAAAGGGATAGAAGTAGGTGGAGATCATGAGACCTCTCTTAGACTGTTTTACAAGGCACTAAAAACTGGTGGGGTGTTTGATGCCGAAGTACCTGCTCTGTCTTCTCAGGGACAAGGATGCCATTTCACACAGCGGTCTGTGAGAGCAAGGGGAGTAGGATGTGAGAATGGAGCAAGCCTGCAGCGCATCCGGCGTGGCAACTAGTGGTCCTGCAGGGCTGGAAGGGCCTGGGAGCATGAGGGCCCCTTGCCAAGAGGGGTAAGATGTTCTTACCCTCATCTGCCATCCTGTTGATGTACTCTCATTGCTGATAGTAATCTTATGTGTCTGCAATCTTGGTCTCATCTGTGTCTGCAATCTTGGTCTCATCTGTGTGTCACCTCTCATCCTGTGACAGCTCTTCCCCCGCGCTGCCGCAGGCACCACAAGAGGTTTTATTGTTATGTGGCGGGGAAGCATTTTCTCCATGTAGCTCTCTGCCATTCTAGATCCCGGGGTAGGATTTGGGGCTAATGCTGCTTGAACTGCCCTCGGGCTCCTTGCAGGGTAGCTGTGTCATTTTTCTACTGAAAGTCTTGCTTCGCATTTTACTTAAATCTTGTGCGGTGAGAGTTGCATGGACATCAGACAGCGTGTTGTGAGTCAGAGCAAAGATGTTTGGTATCGCAGTGCTCCAGTGGAAGAAAAATATAAGGGTAACTATTACAGTATTTATGGCATAATTTTTCATATTGAGATTTGCACAAGCTTGTTTGAGTTATTCGGCATAAAAAAATCCATGATTATAGAGGAGCTGACTCATTAAAACAATCTCTGTTTCTCCAGAGAACCTAGAAGAAAACACAGTGCTTTAATACATCTAAATTCACTCAAGTGTGCCTGGTGCTATCAGTTAAACTACATAGAAAATATCTTTCTTCCCTGAGCTGTTCCTGCCAATTCCCTCTTCCCTTAGTGCTTCCCCTGACTTGTCTTCTTCCTGTCTGTAATATAAATGTAAGGAGAAATGGCACCTTTTTACTCTGCAGATCTGCCCCTTGTGTGCATTCTTACCTGCCAGCAGTAGCGACTGCAAATGTTTCCTGCTTTTTGCCATGAGAGTCACATGGAGTGAAAACAGCTAAAAAAAAGTGTAAGGCAGAGTGTGTTTCCTTCTGTGCATCGTTAGTGTTTGGTACATATTGGTTTCTGGGCCACCTGAATACCTACGCAAAGCCGATGTGAGGCACATTATGGAGAGGATAAGTAGTGAGCACAGGATTAACTCGGGGAGGATTTGATCTGCAGAATCTATTACTGACCATGCTAACTGGGAGAAGATCAGCTGGTTTCTAGGTTCTAGTCCATAGGCCAGACAATTGGCAAATATGTATTTTTACTTGCAAACTGAGGAGATGTGACATGGTATATCCAACATGATGTACATGGTTATACCATAAAAATGGCATCTCTTTTCAGCTGAGACCATACTTCTGCCCTCATACCTCTTTTCCTCTTTGTTTACCATTTGCCATTTGTCTGTCCTATGAGTCAAAAGTTGACTGCAGCGTGGTATAACACTCAGACTCCTTTTTATTTCAATCAGTAATGTTCTGTGGTCTGCCCTTTGGCTAATTCCCTCCTCTTACTCCCCTGACCTCTTTAAAAAAGCCATGCTGCTTAACTGTATGATGCCGGATTTGCAAGATTGATCTTCTCTAAGCATTTCACACTGTGTTGCCTTGCATATTTTATATCAATGTTCTAATTAAGTCATCAGGTCATGATGGATGAGTGTTCACATCAGTGACTCTTCTCTGAACGATGAACAGTGGAAAGAAATCTCCAGGAGCCTGGGAAGCGTGTGCAAATGAGTTGGTCTTATGTGAACTTTTAACATGCTCTTCCAGGCTGAGTTTGGAGTTGATATGTGATCTCAAATGGGATTTCCTGGAAACTGAAAAACTCTGCTTAGCTCTGGCTCTTCCAGTACATGCTCCCACACATCTCCTTGAATGTTGGGCATCATTCCTCAGCTAGACGTAGTGAGAGCAGCTCAATCCAAAACAGCAGGAGAGAGTAGGTTTGGACATAGGAAAAGCAGAAAAATACCTGACACATCCTAGCCCTGGTGAAGGAGCAGAAGCTAGTTATGGAAATGCTGCTCAAGGCTAAGTACCGTTCCTGTAAGAAGGAAGAAGCAGTGGACTGAGACGCAGTATTTGCTTTCTTTCCAGACTCATGTCAGCTGTGTTTTAGTCTGCGCTGGCTTTCCACTACCGTTCCTGCCCTTCTCTCCGTAAGTGTCTGTCTGCTACAGCAGCAAGTAATGAAAGACTTTCTTTGCATTGTGAAACTAGTAAGTGGGATGTTCCTGGATTCAGCAGTCAGTACCAGGCCAGCCAAGCTCATTTGTTTAGAGGATGTCCTTGCAAGACTTCTCACACTAAACGAACAAGCCTTGCATTAGCAATGGGAATCTGCACACTGGCTGCCTCCATGCCTGGTGGTCGCTCAGCGTGGCAGCCGGTTTCTTTTGCCTACCTGGCAGTGATGTGAATCAACTCCTGAAACGAGTGGGCAGCTGAGTGTAAATTGTAGCTGGCTACCTGGCACGATGCCGATCCACATCCGTTCACAGAATATGAACAAAGCAAGAAAAACGGGCGTAGCTGATCTTGCCTTTTTATCAGGAGCTGGTTGGTGGGGTCTTTTGTCAGGGTTTCACCAGCCGGTCGGGTCTGTTTGGTCCAGATGATTGGCAGCTTATGCAGCTTGTTTCAATTTTTTAACTGATTTTGAGTTCCAATCAAGTGCAATCTCAGAAGAGTCCTGGGGAGCCCATACGTCCCTCCAGAAGGAGGGATATTCAGGGCAGGCAAGCAGAATGCCTGTGTGTGCTGCTGGAGAAACAGTGAAAATTGCTGGAGGCTCAGGAAGAAAGTCCTTTGGGAGAAGAGGAACCTGACATCATGAAGAGACAAGCCTTCAAATCTTGATATAAGAGGGCAAATACCCACTTTCAGAATACATCGTGTTCAAGGCGCTTTGGTTTTGGGAGGTTGAGTGAAGGTTCATGACATCTTACAGTTGTGTCAAGAAGATGCTCTCTCTCTCTCTCTCACGCGTCTTCTTTTCATTCTTTTTTCCTTTTCTATTTTTGTGTCTGATGTTGAAGTTCATTTGATTTTCTGATTCCTCCTGTGTTTAATTTCCCTGAGTTCAGTCTCTGTCTGGATTTAGAGTCATAAACATTAGCATTTGGAAGTGTGGGGTTAAAATGATAAAATAAATTTGTTATAATGTAGGTTTTTTCCCTTCTAGCTTTTCAAGGTCTAGTTATTTTGTGGCTGATCTAATATGCAATTGATAAGATGAAAATGTAAACTTACAGGTTCAGTATTCAAAGTATTTTTCATCTGATCAAAGAGAGGGAAGCATTTTGCAAAACACAAAGCTTGCGTTTTTGCAAACGTCTGAAGTTATATGGATGTAGTCAAGCCATCAGGAAATCCACAGTGCATCCACTAATGTTTATTTCATTTTTCTACAGGCGGTCTTGACCTTATCTTCATGCCAGGCCTTGGGTTTGACAAAAAAGGCAACAGATTGGGAAGAGGGAAAGGATATTATGATACCTATCTTGAAAGATGTATGAAACATCCCAGTGGAAAGCCTTACACGATTGCCTTGGCTTTTAGGGAACAGATTTGTGTATCAGTGCCTGTGGCAGAAAATGATGTCCAAGTAGATGAAATCCTTTATGAAGACTGCTGAAAGTATCTTGTTACCAACCCACCTTCAGAGTGAGCAACCAAAGACATCAGATCCATCGGTCATGACTTTTTAATAGTCATATATGACTTTGGGAGCAATAAGATACACAAAAAAAACCCCCAGTGTAAATGTGGTAATAGTAGTGAGGATTGCATTGATTTGCTTCTAATTAGAAAATATCTGGTGTGAATTCTTATTCTAGAATCAATAGAAACAAGAATCTGTGACTGTTTATTACAGTAAGGACCATTTCGTCTCATCATACTTTTGAGGAACAAGCTACTTGATACTTAACAGTTTTATTATTCCGGTTTGAAAGTGAAATGTCTACTGATGACAGTTCTTGATCCATTCTGGAATTAGATATTTGTTATGGTAAAAGTTCTTAGTACTTAAATATTATGTTTATCCATGAGCAAAACAAGAAACTGCCAGATAAGTCCTATAGTAAGCTGGGCAAAAAATGGTGAGGAAAAAAGCCTTAATTGATTTTAGTGTATACAATAATTTTGACTGTTTACTTGGCTCCTTGAATTTGTCTTATAATAAAAGAAGTATCTGTTAATAAAAGAAGGATCATGTCCATAGCTTTGGTATATGTTTCTTTCTTTTATCTGAATACAAGATTGTAATGTAGTCTAAAATGTGGTCAGGGAGTTCTCAATCTGGAGAAGAACAACTCTTTTTTTTGTAAAATAATATTAAAAATTACTTCAAGTTCTATAATTTTGTACATGGGCCATTTATAATGTATGGATACTATCTTAAAAGATAAGGAGATGCTAGGAATTGCAGAGAACAGGTTTTATGGATTGAGTAAGTTTTTGGGTGGGAGGAAGACGACAGTGAGTTTTCCTCTGCACACTGTCCTCATAGTAATAGAACACAGTATTTCTGATCAGGATCAATCAAACAGTCAAAATTTTGTGTTCCTTCTTCAACGCAACTTCACTTTTTCTAGACATGTTTAACTCCTCTCTCAATCAATAGAGCAGTGCATTTATTTTAACCAAACTACTCTGTGTCATTAAAAATTCCATGAATTCTCAAGGACCAGCTGAGGAGCAGAATGCCCTTAAGACTTTCTCAACAATTACTGTTTTTGTGAGCAAAATCATGCCTACAGTACATATGAACCTTTTCATCTCAAAATGCTTGTATTCAGTTTTATTTCCATTTTGCCAATACAGTAACTAATTAAACCTTCTTACTCAGGAGTTAACATAAACTTAGCAACTCCGGTCTCTCTGGCCTGTGCTTCCTGGTGCTTCTCCATCCTGTGTTAACATGGATGGGTGACAATACCTTCAGTATTGGCCTGCTGGGCTTCCCACCAGTGTGTACAGAAAAGCTGCAACCTGAACAAGACAGCTGGTAGCAGTTTGTAATATGGGCTATTTAGTAAAATGATGGTGATCAGACTTCGCCTTGCATCGGCTCTTTATCAAACTAGCTCACTCCACCAAATGGAAGATGCAGAGTAAGATGTGTTCATGTATCACACAGGGTTGTGCAAGCAGGAGTTGAGATGACAGTATTGGTGCTGGTGCATGTGGTGGAGCATCCTCCAGCTCCTCTCAGCTCTGCAGTGCTGCCAGCTGTACTGCCTTACAGGAAGGAGACAGACTCTTACGATTCAAGACCTTTGGGGAATAAATGTCGTGAGAAAATTGGACCTTTTTTTTTAGCAATGCCTGTCCTGRCAGTATTTTAATCCGTTCTTCATTTCTGAACTTCTGTTGGCATATGGAGAGCAACAGGAAAAAAGATGGAGCAGGCTTTGTGTGTAGCAGACCTATTTCTAGGTTAGTCTGCAAGGCTGTTTGAGTTCACCAGTCACATTAGGCTCAGCACTATGCCATATGGCACGGCCTGCCATGGACATCAACAAAGCTATGCTGAAGCCAGTATTTTCACAGCGGAAACCTGGATCCCAAATCTGACAGATGTTTTAAATGCATATATTAGTCCAGCCCCATTGGTGGAAGCTACCTGCTTCCACCCCACCAAAACCAGAGGGTGCTTTTGGTGGTGTTCTGCCTCAAGGTTTAACCATGGTGCCTTACCTGGGATCCTGAGACATGTTTACATGTTTTTGGTTAGTGTGACACTAAGCCTGACTGCATGAGTGTTGCTCCAGTTCTACTTTGGGCACAAAATTAAGAGGCTATGTCAGCATAACAGAACATAATCAGAGGCTAATGACCTCTTGCTGCTATGTTCAAGCTGAAGGGAAGCCATGACGTTTCGTTTTAAAGCTGAATACAATTTTTTTGAGCTGTGTTTTATTAGGATGCCTTGTGCCACATAAATTAAATGGCTACCGTGAAAGCAAACTTTTTATCCAAAACCTCTGCGCCTTGTGGCTTTGCTTTTCTGAGACATTCTTTATGTAAGAGGGCTTTTTTATTATTATTATTATTATTATTATTATTATTATTATTATTCTTTGCCCAGTTAGATACAAGTTTATCCACAAAACTTTATGGCCCTTTTGGATTAGCTTTTGATCTTGCTGTCTTGAGCTTTGATTTATTCACTAGAATAAGGGCTAGCTTGACTTGTACGMGTTTCACTACAGGTGATACCAGGTGAACAACTGTGTACAAAAAGGCCAGCATATGATGAAGAGACTTCAGGGCCAGCACTAACAACTGTACAAAAACAAAGTGCTTAGAGAGAGCCGAGGACTTGGTCATACGCTTTGTTGTGTGGGAGTTCAAAATGGGGCAAAAAGTAAAAAGCAAGTGTTTGGATGTAAAATATAGGCCCCTATCCAGCACAGCCACAGATATGTGCCAAGCTTTGTCCTCGTGGGCTCTCTGGAGTTGCTGGAACTAATTGGTATAGGAAAAGAAAGCGAGCCTTGAAGGCTTTCGGGGCTTGAGGCAATGAGTGTCCCCAAACTTCGTATCTTATAGATCACATTTCAATACATTGTGGAGCCGTTCTCTCCCGCTTTCACTCCAAACTGCCCTTTTGGCTACAGCTGCAGCGGGAAAGGATGAGGAAACTATTTAATGTACTGTATCATTGCGAACAAGAGGAGCTGGCGCTTTGTTTCTTGCCAGCCTCTCCTGGGTCAGGAGGAGATCATCACAGGCTCATCGGCCAGGCTGGGGGACCTGCAGGGCCCTGGCTGATGCAGATAGCTCTTAACATTTGGCTGGTGGGGACAGTAAAACAATATTTATGTATATTGTCTTGAGAATCACAGAGCTAAATAAATGTGACAGCTTTCATTTGACATCCCCAACCTTGCTGCTGTCGCTCATGGTTTTTCTTTTTGCCACATGACATGAAATCACTGTCAGTTTGATAGTATATAGCAGTGTTTCTGAAGCACAAAGGTTAGGGGGGTGGTAGGTGCGTCAGAATTATTTACGTTTGCTGTGCATAAAATGGCACTTGGGGAGCAAGGCAGGCTGCCAAGAAGGAGAGGAATCGGGGCTATCTGGTTGCTCTGTTGTATCTCTCTGTGCTGGATTGTCAGGGTAGGATTTATAAAAATTGCTTCAAAACAGTATCATCTTTCCTCAAATGGACGTGCCCCCGTCTGTTGCAGTGAATGCCATTATTGCTATTCTCATGACAAAGCGTCTATCAATCTCTACTTTGTTTATAAACAAATCTGCTGCCCTGCATAAGAAATGGATAGGCTAAGGAAAAATACCATTACCAAAGGAGTAAGTTAATTATATTTCAGGATCTCAGCAGGGAATGCTATSTCGGAGTATTCACTAAGATCTGACCAGTGGAGTTATAATTAAAAAATGTCCCCAGGGAGGAATTTGTAAATTATTTACTGTAAGGGGCTTTTCCAGGCTCTTTTAGTTTAATTACACACTCTGAAAGAGAAAGGCCTCAGAAACAAATTAACTAAGGGGTTGAAATGTCTTTGTTAAAATCATGTTCATGGCTAAGCAAGTGGAAGACTGTGAGCAAGGTTCAAATATAGGACAAATCTTTGGAAGCTGGCATTACTCATGGTTTAAAAATCACATGGAAAGCACCAAAATGTCTGCGCATAGAAAATGCAATCACTGGTTTTGTCCAGTGTTCCCCCTGGCCTCAGAAGACTTTGTATGTAGTCCAGATCTGACAGTGCCTCATGTCTTCCCAATGGCAAAAGGCCATTTGCTTTGTGGGGGGAGGAACTGACTTTTGTGGGCTTTTTGATACGGTACGGATGAAGTCCTAGCAGAGGGAGATGAAAGATTAGAGGTGATGGAGAGGCAGAATAAGAGGATGCTGGGACAGTATGAGTTTTCCATCGCTCTCACACCACCTATGTCATTTTAGCTCAAAACAGCCTGGTTAACCCTCAGTGGAAGGTGGGCTGAATGTGGCCCTGGGTGCCGAGAGACATGCACCCATGCTATTAGCAGTTGCGTCCTTTTGAAATGCATGGGTGAAACCTGACTTGCCCGCCCTCCCACGTGAAACACAGCTTAAGCGTTTGCTACTGAGGTTGGCCCCTGGAGTTGGCCTTTGCTGGAAGACAGCTGGCGTGATCTCTGGTCAGATGTGGAGAATGGAAGTCAAGAGGCCAGTGCTCTCCCCTCATCTCAACCACTGACTCATTGCTTGGCAGAGAGGGAGGCATTATCTAATATCTGTTTGCTAAGGAATAAGGCAGCCAGTAATACTATATCTGCTTGCCTGTTGATGCCAAATTTTATGTATGTAATGGCCTTTCAGCTGCCGTTGTCCTTGCATTTATTTCTTTCTGAAAAAAACCTCGTTTGCTGTGGCACCCTTACCAAAGAGCCAACTGGCTGAGCAGAGCAGMCAGCCAGGCACGGCTGCTGGTGTATACGTGCTTGTTAGCCCATATACATGCATATAGCATTTCTCTTTTCCTTGAGTCTCCTTTTTCTTTCAAATTTACTGCACTTTTACATATCTTGCTTAGATGGAAACTGCCCCAGAGTTAACAGTCTCTACTCCCTGCATGTGTACAGTCTTCAACACATGCCATTTGATTATAGCCTGAGGGTACTGTTATCATGTCCTAAACAGTGAGTTCTCCACCTTCAGGCAAACTAGCTGAAAATCCGCAGATGAAAGCTGCTTTAGTCATTCATCAGGCAGATGAGATCTCTGCTTTTATTTTGTTATAGTGTAAATCTGCTGCTTAGTTTTCTAGTCTCTCTGAAAACTACTGAATCATAAAAATGCTTGTAGCAAATGCTAGCTTGTCTGTCACCAGAATAATACATTAAATGGCTTATCAGCTCCAAGAGAACACTACAATACTTTTGAGATGATTTGGATATATAGTTTGGGAATAAAATACGTTGACAGCTTTAGAATTGTCTTGATCAGTAGATTTTATTTTGTATTTTACTATACCGTATCCAGTAGTACTTGGGGCGGAAAGAGAAGACGTCCCTAAATTTCTGCAAATGTAGCTTATCGATGGGGAAAACCACAGAAGAAGAGTGGAGTAGAACATAAATGTAAAACGAACGACTGTTCTTGGAAGGGCAGAACTATAAGGTTTGAATAGTCTCAGCAGAAGTACTGCAATTTAATTATTAGGAGTGGTGAGTCCATATTAAGCTTTATGGAAAAGTACTATAGACTATAATAAAGCTGAATACTTTTCTATAGCCTTTTGTTATCACCTTGTCAAATTTAATAAAAAATTACTAATAAATTCTATTAGAATGGCTAAAAAAATTACTGGAAAGGATCATTTACTATTAAATAGTTTAGATTCATAGAGTGATTGTTATTAGACCATATTAAAATGTGTATGACTTTTCCATTCTGGATACAGCTGGAAAATGTAATTACAGATAAACTATGAAGGGCCGTCGCTATTGTTGCCTTGCCCGTGAGCRAGCTTCCCTGGCTGGTTTTCTGTCGCTGCCATCCTGCACGCCCGGGGTAAGTCGGAGTGGAGCTAGCGAGACTGACCCAGGCAGGACAAGGCAGGGATGAGATAGTCTCATGTATATACTTTGGCTGGAGTAAGATAACACGGGGTATAACAAGGGTAGGGGAGGCAGGTAGCATCTCTGACCACGCTGGTTGCGGGAATCGGTCCAAAAGTCTCATCTGACCGAGCAAATTACCTTCAAGTCATGCTAGCCGATTGCAAACCCGTGCTTTGGGTGCACTAACGGTGAAGAACAAGGCTGCCAACCCTTACCAGCTGCGAGGGCTTTGCTTTGGCCCCGGAGAGCAGCTCGCTCCCTCCAGCCCTCCCAGAGAACGGTGGGAATCTCTTCGCCGGGAGGCTCCTGAGGCTCGTGCAGTTCCGTGTCCGAGGTGGCACGTCAGGCAGGGATGCCAAGAGAGAAGRAAACTGCTCCATTTTCTCTCTTTAAGGTCTGTAGTAGGATCAGGCTGTGCAGAGGCTCTGACAGCTGCAGAGGCCGGACTTTGCTCTTCAATCTTAGAGGTTTTGCATCATTTCTGGGGTGGGGATGGTCYGAGGTCCCCTGGGAACATCCCTCTCGGAGCCCACCAGCCCTTTAATACAGATCGGGACAAGAGTAAAAAAATCTCAAGAGAAAGCAGGTAAATTTAACAGGAAGCAAGAGCTGAGGTGGGAATTTGGGGAGGTTTAGATACAATCAAATCACGCTGGAAAAAAGGGAAAAAGAGATTACCCTCCGCGAGCTGAATTGCGGTAAGTGACTTGGTGGGAGGCGAAAGGGCTTAGCTCAGACTTCAGCAGCCACCCTCCTGGGGACATCTTGCAAGAGCCAGTGGCCAGATGCAAACTACTCTTTTACAACCCTGATAAACAAGGGCTAAAAAAGCAAGTTCACAGTTTGTTAGCTGGGAGAGACTTGCTTCCCTGAGACTTTGGCTGCCTAAACCGGTATGGCTTTAATAGACTTCATCTGCTGTAATGGTACCGACAYGCTGCTGTCTCCCTAACACGAAACGCCCATGTATGAACACTGTTGTTATAATAAATTAAGAGTAGTGGGAAAGGCCCTGGAAGTTGGCCATAAATCTGGTGGTAAGCGCCAGCGAGCAGCAGGGGCTCGGCTGTACATCATTAATAAAGATGTTGAAGAGGTGCAGGCGGTGTGTTGCTGTGGATATTGTTACTCAGGTCTCCACCACAGCAGAGCTGAGATTTGATACACACAGGACAATCAGTCAAAAACTCTCTGCTGTTGTAAAAATGATGCAGGTTACTGTTGGTAAAAGCTGTTGTTGGCAGCGAGGTTATTGTTTTGCTTTTATTTAAAGGAAGAAAAAGAGTCTGACTCCATTTTTCAACATAATACAAATTTCCTGAAGAAATTCCCCAGCTTGTTAAACAGTGCTGCGAACACTTTGTTTTTACATAATTTGCACCAAAATTAAAGTAAGGTTTAAAGCTCTTTAGAGCACTGGTCTTGGCTTTGTAAGCACAGTCTCCAGCACAACAGGTCTCTGGCTGGGATTAGTACCAGCACAATGCAGATTATTAAAAAGGAAGAATAAAGAGGCAAGAGGAGGGTATTTTAGCGCAAGAGGCTTAAATCTGGTTTTGAGTAAGGGCTGTGGAGCAGCAGCAGGACCAGTCAGGCTATTTTCTCACCACTTGAATAGTTCAAAACACAGCCTGGATATATAATTTTATGGCTTTGCCTCTGTTTTCCCTGATGGGTACCCAAATTTCTGGAATAACAGTGTCCTCCTTCAACATTTGTAGGATACTCTATGGTGCGTGGACAGAAGCCGTGAGGGGTACAGCGGGTGTCTTGCTCAGCGTGGCACTTAGAAATGAAATGTTTTTCTTTCAGGTCAGCAGGGAGAGGATTGCAGCCGTCTGGGCATCCCAGTGGGGGAACGAGGAGCTGCAAGGGTGAATGGCCGGGGAGGAGGGAAGGGACCAGCTCTGCATCAGGGGCTGTCACAGACTCATCTCCTGTCAATCATCAGGAGACTTTATATACAGAGCCATGGGGAACACAAGTATTTGTGGATTTCTCGGGGAAAACAGAATGTAAATTAGATTTTAAAGCAAGCGGTTGGCTAAAATTAGAAGCCATGGGCCTGATATGCTGTAGGCTGTGACAGGAGAGGTGGCTAATTGCAAGTGAGTTTCCACCCCACTTGATTATTGTTGTGACACACAGATCATTAACATGATGGTCTAAACATGAAACAAATCGTTTAAATATTAAACTGTCAAGTCCTTCCTCTGATGTCTAAATCACTACCTAAAGTAGGGGGGATGTGTGTGTGAAAAATGAGGTTTGGGCTTTGCCACTGTCTGATGCCACATTGCTCCCCGTCAGCATGGCGACTGCTGCCAGGAGGCTGCAAAATGGCATTTTCAATCACCTGCTTTGTTTGCAGATGTATTTAATAACTGATCACACACGCTTTCTTCTGCAAGCTCTCACGCAGGCACGGAGGCTGCTGCCTCCCATGTGCCTCCCTCTCCCGCGGGTCTCCAGCATGACTGGCCCTGCCCAGAGATTTTGGGGCATTTGGAGCAAGGGAGATGGGGATCTTCTGCTGCGGATCCAAGTGGGAACCATCCAGCAGTGAACACCGACAGTGTCTGACTGCCGTACCAGCACAGCGGGGTGGCCAGCGAGGAGCTCCTCCTGTTGCAGCAGGTTGTGCGGGAGTTGGTTGTCCTGGAAAAAGAGCCCTTGGAGCAGCTACAGACAAATTCTGTGCTTCCAGGTAAAATATCTCCTTTTCTCCTGGATCTGCAAGATATTTGGGAAGATGCCCTAACTGCCAGTTCATGCACTTTCAAAATTCTGCCTTCGGGTAGAGGAGGAGGAGGAGGAGGCCACCACAGACAGCCCTCCCTCTGATGCAGGAGGAGTGTTGGAAGGGTGAGCAAGCTCTCCACTATTTTCCCATTTTCTTAGTCCTTAGCCCACGGAACAACACAAACATGCCCTTGGTGCTCAAAACACAGTAATGCACTTCCCAGAGAGGAAGAATTTGGTTGTATCTGAGCAGCTGGCTTCTTTGCAAGGTCTCCGTAATGCTGTTGCTCCATGAGATGACTTTTGTTCAGTGTCACCTTAAAGATGAGACAAGAGAGTTGTAAGCACACGAAACTCCCATCATTTACAGTTCTGCCCTGTTGAATTTTATTTCTTAGATAGCTGTTGTGGCATGGAAAAGGTGGTGTGCATAAAAGACCCAGTATAGAAATTGTTTTGCAAGAGAACAATGCCGTTGGGAGAAAAGTACACGCATATTAATGACATTCAACCAAGGGATTATTAAAGGCAATGAGCCCAGGGCACTTATTTGGGAAACTATTTGTTCAAGGAGGAGACTCTAACAGCTTTGGCTTTGTGGTTTCCTTCCTGTGTAATGCATAAGAGTGCAGGAAGCCAGCTCTTGAATTCATGGGTCGTAACCCTATCTGCTGAAGAGCTTGAGTAGGATCGATTTAAAATGAGTCCTAGCACTGTTCTGCCTTTCCCCAAGAGCACAGCAAAATTAATCCACCACTAAAGTTTCTCTCTCTCTGGAGCTAGAAAATACAAATAGAAAGTGAAATTTGTGCTGATAATTACTTTGACAGCCATCACATGTGCATATTGTAAAGGATCAGCACAGACACAACTTCCAATATGACGATAGCCCATGGTAATAGCTATGATTAAGAGGAAGCTAATTAGAATGCATTACACACTCAGTCCCCACGGTTCACTGTTCTTTAAGCAAATTTGCATTTGGGAAGAGAGCCTTATTTTTAATGTACATGGATAGCGTTGCCTGCAGACTTCCATTGATTTACACCATAGCCATTTGTACCAAAGCATTTTCTTCAGCAGCTCACCAAATATAGCAGCTTTCTTTAACACAGCAACAAAACTCAGAAAAAGATTTGTCCTAGTTCTCCTTACAGACAAGCATGTACAAAAATACCAAGCAATACTTAGCAGGAACAGAGATTCTAAAGGTTACCTAAGAGAATTTTGTCCAATGCTACTTTTTTAGAATTGCCTCGAACACTACCTGCTGTCGGTGTAATACGTAGAATAATGGAGTGAGGATAAGTAGATCTGTTTCTTACACACACATCCCAAAACCAGGCTCAGAATGAGTTAGAAGCTTTTGAATAGTACTTTGATTTCTAAGTCACGTAAGTATTTGCAATTTTACCCAGTATCGAGTTGCACATGCAAAGAGACTAGTTTCAAGAAGCACGAACATATTCAAATTCTTTTGTGCTGGAGGTATTAATCCACATATGGGTATTCAATTACTATCAGAACAAACTGTGCAACTGCACTAGAATCAGATAAAAATATGCAAAGCAGGTAGCTTGAGGCTCATTTATACTAAAATTCCTCTAGCTGTTTGAGGAGACTTTGTAATGTCAGTATACTCCCACCTGAGTATATTCTTTATTGTGAGCGTTGTAAAGTGGCCTTCTTGGATGCAAAAGTTGGATCTGAATATATTAACTTCAAGGATGCAGGGTTTTTTTTCTCAGTGAAAAATGACCAAACAGGAAAAGTAACCTAATTATTTTCTTTCTTTCAAGAAATTATGGAATTTATAGAGTTGAGGATTTGTGAAAAATAGATTAAAACCTGGATTATCCCTTTCTTATTTTCTCCTGCTCATCTTTTATCCTTTCTTGTCCTTGTCATCATTCCCCCCTCTCCCCTCCTCTACGTTATCATCCTTGCTATCCTTATCAGCATTATTACTTTTGTTGGCATCCAATTCAAAAGCCTGCCATCCCATCATGGGTTTATATTTTCAGATGCAGGGCGGAGGTTTTGGATAGAATCCCACCTTTTGGGGACCCATGGAGATGCATGGGGAAAAAAAAGCAGATAAGAACAGTAAGGTTATAAATCTCCACGTCTATAAATCTTAAAATGGATTACTGATGACAGTGACTCTTTAATGGAAAGAGTGACAGTCCATGTAGATGAAAGGCAGTGTAATTCATGGCGGCTATTAAATTTGAGAGGCCTTTTCATTCTCATTTGTCTTTCAATGTTATGTGTCGATTTCTGGGAGATTATTCTCTGGGGAGAGATGTGTCCTACTCATCAGGGCCTGAAAAGCACCTGTGTTTATTTGTCTGGCATTTGCCATGGTGGCTAATATATTTGCTCCTGCTGCACCAGGGAGGAAAACCCACAGCACTGGTAGGGGATGGAGAAGAGGGCACCCAACTGGCTGCTCTGCTAATGATGCGCAAGAGCTGCCTGGTTGCACCCACTGTGTTTTTAGGGTTAAAAGTGCCCAGAAACCTATCACAGGGCAGTAGGACACCCATGGCCAAGTTCTCCACATCTGTTGATCAGCTGGGATGTGGCTGTGCCCAGGCAACCCCTTCAAAGTGTGGCATGACTGTCACAGGACAGGGGTCACCTTCACTGCATGGGACGCGATGGTGGGGCTGTTTTCTGGGAGCTCCTCTGCCACAGCTTTGCAACAGGACTGAGGTCTTGGCTGAGAGGTCAACCCACCCAGCAAAAGCAGTTTGTATATTGAGAAATATACACCCAGCAAAAGCAGTTTGTGGTTTATAAATACTAATGCATCAGAATAAGATTGCAGAACAGCGAGTGGGCACCGGGGGAATTTACATCTAAAAGCACTCACTTTGCCAAGGCTGCATTCCTTCATTTTGATCACGGATTACGATGTTACCGTGCAACATGTTCCCATGGGAAACTAAAGGCCAGCTGAGTTTCATCAAGAAATGAGTTGCTTCTTTGGCTCCAAAGAGGCCAGGAACAGGATGGTTTCACTCCACGGAGCGGGAGGATTTACTGTAACACAGTCATTTCATGCAGGTGATTGACTGTTACTGCTACCTGCGACAGCCTGAAATCTGTTGCCTTTGCGTCCTTGCTGTTAGTACAATTGTTCATTCAGGGACTGAGACACCCTCGGCGCATCCAATTCCTCCCTGTGCAAGTGGATGCGATCCCCATCAAAATCAATTGACTGAAGTCAGACCCTGCATCTTCAGTTGCTAAGGAAAGAAAAACCAGTGTTGCTCATGAGAAGACTGCTGGTGCAGAAAGTCACTTAGCACTAGCAGCTGCTTTATGGCAGCAGAGCCTGGCAGAGGAGATTCAGAGACGCGATCAGAGGCTGGAGCAGGATCCTATATTACATAGGCGTCCTGGGGACATAGATGGGAGGAAACCTTGAGTAGAGGGTTGCTCCTTGACCATGTGTGGAAAATTCCCATTTGATTCTGAAGGAAAGTACGTGTGTGTTATTTATTTGTTTACTTATTTATACAGCTAAAAAGATCAAGGACGTTGCTGTCAATCTACAGAGATCTGGATCCATACCGTCTCACTGCAGCCAGGGAGCCGACAGGGGCTTCAGTGCTCTAAATTACTTATTAGCTAATTACTATTACTTATTAGCTTATTACTATTAGCTAATTAGCCCCTGGCTGGCCATTGCAGCAGCCCTGTCTTGCCCATGCCCTGCAGAGATGAAGACCTGCTGGCTCCCAGGTCTGTATTCAGCCCGGGTCAGTAGTGGCAACCTAAAATTGCTGCCCTTTCCTATGGGAAGCAGGTGGGTTGGTCTCACCCTGAACACTGGTGTGTAGTACCTTTGTCACAATGCCCCGCTCGGGTTTTGGCAGCCTTGCTGTTGTTTTGGGGATGAGTCACAGGAGACTGCGCTATCTGGTCGGGTCTAGCAGAGGCTCATTTTTGGTGCTGAGTCACTGGCAAGGCGGTGTGGGCAGCCTGGGGCTGCGTTTGTATTGTGCCTCCTGCTTTATAAAGGACTTTTGCTTGTTTTCGCCCATCTAAAAGGTCATGCATCCCTATGCATCCCTTTACTGATGTTCCTCCAGCACATCTAGCCAAGGACGGGTTTGCTCGTTCATGGTCCTCACTGTGTAACATGAGGGTTTCGTCACGGTGCATAACCCTCATCCACATTGTGGCTGCCTCCAGCCCGGCTCTGACATCAAGACAGATTCCACTTTTTCCAAATAAAACCAATATTGTTATGTATTATTTATACTGTGGAAAAATATTGAGAGGAAGAAGTGGTAAAAATTAGCTCATTCTTTCTAGAATCTGTGAGCAGCTGAAAGACAAAGAATATAGAATTTAAAAAAAAAAAACCCTCAGCTAATTTTGGAGCATGTTTCATCTTCACAAGAGCCACTCATTTTGTAGCTAATTCTTTGTAAACCTTTATTTCTTTTGTTGCAAGTTTGGTATAATTTTACATTATACCAAGTTCAATGGAAGAAAAAAAGGGAGAGATGGTTTGAATTATTCCCCATCCCCCCATACCGCAAGAAAAACTTGGGTTTGAAGATCACTTTTTAATATGCAAGGATCCAGCCAAGGACACCCTTGCTAATCTTTCAAAATGCAGCATTTTGCTCCTTCGAAGTATTAAAAGCTGCTTGGATTTTGACTGAACGTGTAACCCTGTATTAAACTTCTAATGGGTAACGAGACAGAACTTGGTTATGAAGACTAAAATATAGAAAATATAAATCAGCAGTCTGGAATGAACACTCATCCTCTTTTACTTTCATTAAATCCATTTTAAACTAACTTTACCATTTATCTTTCATGAGATTTTCATTACTTTCCCATCCATTGAGGACAAGATGGAACAGTCAGTTTTATTGTTCATTTGTCTAATCTTCTCTTCACTGTGGGTTATTCAGGCATTTGAGTGTGATATTTCACTGCCAGCCGAAGCTAGTGTTTTAGTCCGTGCTGTCCCTTCTCCTCCTTCTGTACTCTGCCTCTCTTGCAGCTGGAAGGACAAAATATGCAACTTTAAAAAAAAAAAAAATCCCTTGCAGTGTTGTTCTAAGCTGGAGGAAATCATGGAAACGATAAAAATGGCTTTTGTCAGCCCTATTTCCCTCTAGACATTTGCATCCTTAGTCCATATAGATTTTTCCTAGCTTGGGGTGATCTACTAGCTCTCCTGTCCAAAGATGCAAAGCTACTGCTCTGGATGTCCCTTAGGTGACCGTTCATGCATAGTTTGTAAGAAAGCTGAAGCTGTGTACATCCAGTGTTTCACTGGCTAAATCCTTCTTACCTCATTTGGGCAAAAAGTTGCATGAGTTATGTGGGGATTATCTTGCGTGAATAAAGTAGCAAGGTCTGATTTCGTAATGTCAATGAGATTTCTGACTTTGGCTAAACTATAAATCTTTAATTTTGTTAATGCATACCTATGAAAACCCTCGCAATGACGACTCCTGTTATCTAGAAAACATTTGAAGGACAATAACAGGGTTTATATAAGTCAATTGTAC
Source organism: Phoebastria nigripes (assembly GCA_035582835.1). Classification (NCBI taxonomy): domain Eukaryota; kingdom Metazoa; phylum Chordata; class Aves; order Procellariiformes; family Diomedeidae; genus Phoebastria; species Phoebastria nigripes. The sequence continues at coordinate 2,210,645 of JAYKAV010000001.1, forward strand.
AGTTATTTGTGGGGACTGCACTGTAGCTCTGCTGGAAATAATGGTAATTCTGCAGTTATTCATGTCAACAGAGTGATGTTGTTCCCCGATCGCTCTGCAATTAACTTCTGCCACTGCCGTAGCCCAGGAATGGAGTAGATAGGATACATCGTTAAAGAAAACTATGCATTTTTGAATGGGTTCCCTTATGGCCACCAGCCCCCAAATAGTCATTCTGTTTAAGCAAGAGCTGGCTAGGCATTAGCAGTGAGGATCCATGGCTATTTTTTTGAAACAAAGCTCTGCATTCGGCTCAGTGTTATTGATGGGGTCGCGTGTGAGGGAGTCTTACACCGAAGGGAAGAGTAATGGCATAGAGGGAATGGCAAATTGGCTGGGTGAGAAATTACCTGCATTCAGCCCCGCTGCGTGGAGCGCTTATGGCTGGGTAACCCTTTCGTGCTCAGGGCTGGCTGGAAGGGTAAGGCACAGCACGCAGCCCTTCTGTAAAAATACTGGAAAAGCCATTTTTAGTGAAAATATAAATACTGATACTAGTTAAAAAGGCCAAGTCAAGGTGCATAGGCTGTTCCTTAGGAGGCGGGGTTGGATTGAGCGTGAAGGTTTGTTATCTGCATCTTTAAGGGGGTTTATTAATTTTATTGAGGAACAGGCACCTGTGGTTGAAGCGCTAAGAGGCAAAACCTATAGCCGTGAGAAAGGCACGCAGGTCTCAAGAGCCACTCTTCAACCTGAGCGCTGGGGGAGGATTTACAGGTGATCGATCCCTTCGTACGGAGTAAGTTTGGTTAAAACAAAGCGTGACAAGAAGGCTAGATTTGCTGCAGACGTTATTACCAGCAATAATTCCCTCACCTCCACTCCTGTCGGCTCCCTCCGCAATAACCAGCTGCCAGAGCAGAGCGGAGGAGAAGATGCTGAGCGGTGACATGTGGCAGGGCGAGCATGTCAAGTCGGGGGCCTGGGGGACGGAAACCGGGACAGGCAGCTCCTGGCACGAGTCTCGGTGGCTTCTTAAAGCCATTTCTGGGTGCTGGAGTAGACAGAAATAGGGTCACACAGCTGCAAGGAAAACAGATGATGCTGTTTCTATGAAAACAGATGTGCATTCCCAATGTGTGCTGTTGTTTCTGTCTCAACAGCTGGATTGTGTCCTCGTTCCTATCGCTCGCTATTGCTGCACTGAGCTATTGCACATTTAATATGAGGCTTTTAATTCTTTTTATGGAACGTCTTACCCAGTAATACATCTGCATGTGTTGGTATTGGGCTGGTTTCCATACAGAGATGCAGTGCTAGATGCTGATGAAGAAACCTGAGATGAAAGGCTCGGTCCCCTCAGGGACACCGCACAGGTAAATGGGGTGCAGGCTCTTCAGTCCAGTGGACAAGGAATAATTCAGTGTATTTTCAAGCTTGGCAGCTTGTTTCTTGTAATTCCTTGAGAGATAGTAATTAAATATCATCGCATTAGAACCAATATGTCCCAAGTAGAGAACAAACTCATACTCATAATTATGTAGCCATCACATTAAACAAACGAGCTGCTCATTAAAAATAGATGCAAAAGATTCAATTAGATCTAATGCTGTATTAAGGATTTGATGGCATGCTGGCTTTATTTCCATTGGTTCTAGGCAATAATGAAACAGCTTTTCATAGTGACCCAAGAGGAATATGTTTCTTTTTTAAATACCCATTTCCTTCTTAATCTTAAAACTACTATTAAGCACCTTTTCCTTTAAGTAAAGAGGGGGAAAAAAAAAAGAAAAAGAGCTTTATTGTTTTCTAGCATTCCAGCTGGGTTTAGAGGCATAAAAGAATGAGGGAACCCAATCTTTATTCTGTGTGCTACCTCTAGTATAATTCAGAACGATGTAATAGGGAATCAAATCTCTGTAAGGATGATTATTGAATGTACAGAAAAGGATGATTATTGAATGTACAGAATTTCTTCTAACCCTTATCTGCCTCTCCTGTGTGTGCACATCGTCGCACCAGAAGAGCTGCGTGATGGTCGCTTCGATCCAATTCTCCTGATGAAACCATTGCCTTTGGTCTGTCCTCCCCGCCCAGCCGGGCACTGGCTGCAGCTTCGACTTAAACTTAGCAATAGATCTTTCTCTCACAAGCTGGTTTTATTTAAACCCTTGTCTGTGGCCCTGCCCCTTGTGTTTTGGAAGCACGTTACATTTTGCCGAGCGATGAGGATTACGCTTGTTCCATCACTGCTCTGCTTTCTCCGGAAAGGCTGCCCAGGGGACAGAGCTGTAAATTGCATCCCAGCTCCGTCTTAATCCATCACCTGGACCAAGCAGCAGAGTCCTAGCAAAGACTGAAACAAAATCAACTTTGCTTTTTCCCTGAATCTCTCGCCTAGCTCACAATACAGTCGCTGTCAACTTTTAATTATGTGTGGGCAGATTATCCAGTTGTGAATGAACTGTGTTACACCAAAAATAAAACACTTTTATTCCCGTCGTTGACCTTTTTCTACATCGTCACTCCGGTTTTAGCTAAGATTAATATAGAAAATAAAACATTTATTTTCACAATATCTGATTTACACTGGTTTTGTTTGACTGTGCTTTACTTTATTTGGGTTAGTTCAGCTCCCTCGCCGAGTCTGGATAATCACAAGTTGACTGACTATAGTGAGGAAAGACATATTAAAATTTATAGTTATAAAATAGCCTGATGCAGCGTCTGCTGTAGATGGCAAAATAGATCGGATTGATTGGGCATTTGTCTCTGAAACAGAGGGTGGTTTTGATGTATGTACATAATTTGTAAGTGAATTTGCTTCTCCCTAGTACTGCTGTGGTTGATGCTGCATAATTAAGAATTTCATCACCAATCTGAAAAGTGCCCTTTGTTTTAGAGTGTGGTTTGATTTCACAGAGAAATCACCTTCTGGGCACAATGTATTTGGAAACCCCAAGAATCCCAGTTGCTCTGGGATATTTGCTGTGATGGAAATTTAAGGGCTGTGTGCTTATGAGTGATACCATAATAACGACTAATTTCTTGACTCCACCTTGCAAATCAATATATTCTAGCAAAGGGCACAAGCCTGAAAAGTTGTCCACATAGTATGTTACTCTACAAGAGGTAGGAAAAAGGGAATATTTTGGGTAGCTTTTCAGTTCAACTTCAGCTCTTGCTACTGTGTCCAGTCTATAGATAGCTGTGAAATCTCTCTTGCTTTTCAAGGTGTACTGTCCTGTGGGAAATAACTCAGCAATGCCGCTAGCGCAGAACAGGAGATGGTGGTGGTGAGGTGGGATCGCTTTGCCAGCCTGGTGCCTGCTGTGTGTTTACGTTCTCAGGAAGAAGCAGACTCCTTCAGAAGTGTAACAGATGCTGATTTGGTCTGTAGTGCATATAAACTTGTGTTTTCAGGTGGAGAACTGCAGACTGGAAAGAAGCAGGCTGTCAGTCTCTGCTGAAACGTGAAGAACGTATTTTTTTCCGCTTTTGCCCACATACTTTTCCCTAGCCAGCTCATTTCCCTTTTAAAAGATTTTTTTTTACTTTTTTTTCTTTTTTTTTTTTTTTCCAAATGAGTAACAATTCCTTATGTGCCATTTTAGTGTCATCTCCAGGAAGGAGTTGCCATGAAAGGAGTGGAAGAAATCTATCTGAGCATTTCTTCTGATAAGGGGAAAATTGTGACCATCCTTAGCCGAGCCACTGTTGGCGTTTCCCTTCACACCACTCTCTGTTCCGAAAGCTCTTGACTGGAGAAAAAAACATGCAAAAGGTTAGGTTTTCTTTACACTTATAGAGCCTTTCATCCCCAAATGACTGAATTTATTTCATCCATAAAACAAGAGTCTCGAAGGATCCCACCCTCCTGTACAAGGGGTGGGTTGATTTGTATTCTGCTGCTGTTTTCTGGAAGATAACAAATACAGGAAGAGAACATCAATCCTGATTTCTTTTCTTTCTTTATCTCCCCTCCCATCCTCTGATGTGCCATGACTGCTAATAGCATTCTGGTTTAGTGGTGGATGTAATAAGATATGGATGCTGGATATTGTCTTTTTATACCTGTTGCACCTATACGAACGCTGACTGCGAGCTTCCCTCCTCCTCTCCTGCTTCTCTCTGAATTGAATTAATTTACCTCAAAATTACACAGCTTTAGTCACAAATCCGTTGGGTCAGAGAGATACTTAGAAGAAAGATGTAGTCCACTCACCCCTCCTATATGCTCTTATATTGTTATGACTCCCTCGCCTCTCTTTTTTCATTTTTTCTGAAAAAGAGGGACAAATACTCCATTTTTTCACTTAAATTTCAGATCATTCACTAAAGTCATTGTGTGTAACCAACTTTAATTATTTTTAAAGGTGAGACTTTCTGTACTTGTAATAAATTTCTATACTCACAAAAAGCCAGGGATTCATAACACCCAGAACGAAATTATTTATCAGTCAGAAAGATGGTTGGATCCACAGTGCAAGGTGTTTCTAAGGACCTCAGCTGAGCAGAAGGGTCATCTCCTTTGGGTTGGGAAGGGATTTGACCTTGCTCTTTCTGTTCCCTAGGGCTTTCCTGACAGACGAAAGCAGCGGGCATTATTCAAGCACAGATTAAGCTTTGAAAATTATACATTTACTAGGAAAAATATAGCGTGGAGACATGACGTGAAAGTTAGGAACTGGATGTCTGTCCCTCATCCATCAAATGGGAAGAGCGAAGGTGACCAGCAGAGCCAGTCAAGGCTGGTGATGAAGGACAGCACCTTCTGCTGCTGCTCACGTTTTGCCCAAAAACACAGGCTTTACTGGTGCTGAGTCACCTGAGCTCACGTGATGCAATTTGTCCGTGCTCTCGGTACAGCGTGGCCGGGTGGGTGTTGAAAGGCCAGCCCAGGGCCGCTGGATGTGGGTGTGAAAGTGTGGTTTTGGGGAGGTGGTGCAGATTGGTCCCCACAGTCAACAAACTGGTGTCCCCAGTGGGCCAGGCTCCTCACCCACCCCCGGTCTCACCCGTCCCACCAGGCGGCTCCACAGAGACCTATCCCTGATAACGCTTCATCACCCCACATGTTTTTAACCCATCGTGTACCCCAACCCAGAGCGCGTCTGCCTTCGCAGTAGCGACGTTACCTCGAGCTCCAGCCCAGAGCCTTTGCCCATGCAAAACCTGTTTTTTTGATTGTATTGATGAAATTGCAAAATAAAATTTTCCACCTGTGCCCAGGAAAGCGGAATTGAGAAAAAAACAAGAGAGAAAAACAGAAGAAGAAGAAGAAGAAAAAAATTTCCGCTTACCAGAGCTGTTAGATGAACCTCGTCGCACATTCATAACTCTGCCTTTCACCAGCAGCAGGGCTTTGGGAAAAAAATCTCCACAGCAGACAGCAGCACAGGTGATCTAGTGTGGAGAATCAAGGGCAGGAAGTTTTCTCCAGATTTGTATTTTTATAAGCAACTGAGATTTTCAGTTTATTTTCATGATGAAAGAAGTGAGCAGAAAAAAAATGCCAGCTCCTTCCATCATGAAATACATATTGTGGCAGAATGCTGCATGCCTTGTGTCAAAGGATCCATAGTATTGATTTCTTGAAATGAAAAATAAGTTTAAGGTGGAGTGCTTGGAAAAAAAAAATCAATAAAATTTCAAGTGACTGAATAGAACTATCAATTGTAATGACAGCAGTCAAAAAGCCTTATCCAGTTCCATAACATTTTGTTGTCTGGACCTTTATTTTCATTAAATTTGTCATTGACAGAATGCTGACCTTACCTTACCAACCTGTCTGAAATTAGATTAAAATTAGTGCAGCTCAAAAATGCCTGGTTTTATTCTACAAGATGTTTGTAAGCAAAAAATGGAAAACACGGAGCAGAAGTGTAAAAGTCTGCAATGCAAATGGGGATGCTACAACCCAGTCAACTCGGAAAAATATTCAAAAATATCTCCTGAGATTTAAGAAACAGCCTCGGCCTCCAGCAGCTATCACCAAAACCATCTCCCAGGCTGTTAGCAGGAAGGCCGGAACATGAGAACCTGGGTCTCTTCCAAAACCCTCGGTTTTTTGGTTGCTTTTCGCCTTCATTCCCACAAGAACTGAATTATCAACAGTCAATAAATAATCACCCCATGTGGGACCGAGGGCTGCAGCTCTTTGGGGAGGCTTCTCCCTGTCCATCTGACTCATGGTGTGGGACGTGCATCTGAGCCGTGCCCATCACCATCGTCATGGGGCCCCTAGGCGGCTAGCGAGGACTCAAGGCTTGTGCCATCCCTGGGGCCCTCAACATCCCATGGGAAGGATCAAAGGGCAGTTTGCTCTGCTGGTGTTTCCAAGTACCTCCCGCTTGCCTCGGCCCGTCCAGCCGAGTGTCTTGGGAGCAGGGTCAAACTCATTCTGACCCCTCTGCAGCACCAAGCACGTTGCCAACATCCAGTAAATAAAAACCATCATTAAAACTGCAGGAAGGAGGCTGCTGGGGTGCTTGCACGCCTTGCAGAACAAATGCAGAAGACCACTGAGGTGCACGAGGCAGGAGGGAGGGCTCACGATGTCTCGTGGGCTGCTGCGGTGCACCAGGCACAGCCAGCTGCCCCAGTCGACCGGTCTCCTGGCACCCTGTGCTGCATAAATATTAAAAGTGAATGAAGGTGCTAACAGGGTAACGCTGGGGAAAGGTGTGCGTGGGGAGACGGGGTCAAAGCAAGCACTTTGCTCTTAAGGGGTGTCAGGTTTGTGCTGCAGCTCAAGTTAAAGTGTAGGAATTCATTATTCATTATTATAAATCATCTTATCTCGCTATAAATCACGTAAACAGCACCATCCTTTCCCACAGAGGATGCTCCCCGCACGATACATTGCCGTAACCCTTGTGTGACTGAGGCGGTGGCTTTTCTGGGTGCCTCGGGGAAGAGCCAAGGCCAGGCGGGGACCGGCAGGTCTTCTCCCTGCTCATTGCTTCAGAGCCTAGCTCCCTCCTTCATGCTTCTCCCTCCTTGGCTGCTTTCCCTGCTTTTCCCCCTTTGTTCAGCGGAAGGAGGCTGCCGTGTGCTGCTGGCTCGGCAGCTCCCAGGGGACACGCGTGGCAGGTCCCCGCAGTGAGAAGAGCGACCGCGGCTCCCTCCCCACCACACACTCATGCCCCATCCCCTCTCTTGCTGCCCCGCTCCCCTTCCTTCCCAGAGGGGACAAAGGGAGCCTATGCTTTATTCTCATACTCTACGCCCTCTCTATTTTTTCTTCACATTTCTTTCTCTCTTTTTTTCTCCCTACTTCTTTTTTTTTTCTTTTTGCTGTTAAAGCTTCCCAAAGCCTCGCAGGGGCCACCTCGTTCTCTGCAGCCCCCAGAGCACCTCGCTCGGAGCAGCCCCCTGCAGACTGGTGCACCCTTCCCCATCCAGTTTTTGACCACCTGTAGCCAGGCTCCTGTCTTCAGCAGGAGAAGGCACCTCTGCTGTCTCAGACAAATTTCCCTGCTCTGCAGTGAGCTAAGCAGCCATCTAGCAAAAAACATAGACTAATCCAAATTTCATCAGAGCAATGCTCGTCTCTGTCTTCCAGGTAGCAAGAGCCCGTGTTGGCCGGCGCATGTAGGATTTGCTTGGCCGGCCCCAAACACCTCCTTGCTGCTCGCAGCCCGAGAGGCAGTGAAAGTGTGGTTTCTAGCTGACCTTCTGGAGGCTGCAGGGGCCCTGTTGTTTAGATACTGCCTTGCACACCTACAGCAGCCTGAAATGGTTTGAGAACTGAGGTGTTGATATCGCTGTTTTGCACTCTTACCAAAGCCCTGTATTATTTCTTTCAGTTTCCCCGCCTGTCTGTCCACGCTGACCTGCTATCGCTTGTCTTCTCCTGGGGCAGAGGCGATGTTTTGTTTGTTTTCTAGCAGTAAGCAGGAGAGGAAGCCGTCCTGGGAGGTCTGAGCCTGTTGTGTCCCCTGGGAGAGTTATTCCCAGCAGTAAGGGACAGCAGCATCTGCGAACCTGGCATAGTCCTATTCTGTCCCTGCATTTCTTGGCAAAGAGCTATTCCTTAATTCTCCCTGAAGTCCAGGGTATGCATCTTGCAGCTGCTGGCCAACGGAAGGTGCATCTTTACATATCTTCCAGGGTAAAGCATCTTGGCCACCCTGAGTCACTGCATGGTACAGCGGGGTCCATGCCCACGGCTGAGGAGGTCCCTGCCAGCGATACAAGAGAAAAAAAAAAACCTACATTTTCCAAACCTCTTTTTTTTTATTTGTGGCTCTAGGATGGATTTTGATATGACTGCACAAATGGGCTGAATGCAAAATACTTGGTTTTGCTTTGAATTGTTTCAAGACCATTCTTATAGGGGCATAACCACAAGGAGATGCGTCTCAATGCACATGGCAGTGCCTCTGATATGGGATGCATCAAATGCTCTCCTCTTGGCTGTCATCAAAGGCTTCATGTCCTCCAGGGTCTGGAGGTTCAGTCCTCCTCTCAGATTGAGAATTTTGACCTTCTCTTGTTCCAAACAATGACACTGAATTTGTAGCAGCTCCCTGGAAATATTTCTTTGTATTTAAAAAAAAAATCGAGACTCTAAATAAGAAGCACAGTGGCAAGTGATTTTATCTTTCTTAAAGCCTTCTGAACTTTTCAAAGCTCCAAGTGTTTGATTTACTTTGTGGTTCAGATGCCAGCTCAGGCTGATTATTTTCGAGACTTGTTCTCTTGTCCCGGGTCATTGAGTTTTGCACTTGATCTTCAAGAGCACCTTGACTTCCACTACGGGCTTCCTTTGGGAATACACAGGCTTGCATTCAGCTGCAAGGAAAGCAAGTACAACCCACCCCAAAGTACTGGAGTCGATTTACAGGAAAAGGGCCAATTTTTTCCTTTATCACTTCTACTGTTGCAGAGAGATGAATTCTCCATGGCATAATAGCAGAACAAAAATAGATTGCTTCTGTAATACACTATACAACAGGCTGGAATGCATCAGCCTTTTTCCTCAACAGTTCTTTGACAAATGAAACTTTATCTAACCAAGTTCACCACATCATTCTCCTTCTCCTTTTTGCTCCCTTTCACCAAGCTCCTGCAAGTGCCAAGACAGTGCTTGCGCAGTAACACAACTGTTAAGGTCGTGCATTGCCAATACTGCTGTGATGCTGCTACCAGAGATAGGCAGAGGGACTCAGTGAGATTGTGAACACTTAGTTCCTCGCTGGACAGACAGAAGTTTCCATTTATCATACTGCTGATGAGCAGCAGTGGTCAGGCACTTGGGCTCTGGGTCAGGTACCAGCCAGGATTCCCTTTATTTTGGGCTGTATTTGTTGTCATGGATAACTCTCAATAATTTTTGCACTAAGTTTCCTATTCTGTTCAGTCTTGATGCAGAAAAAGTATTAGGGAAATGTCCTTGTCTATAGAAAACCTTCTAATTAAAACAACTGCTTGGCTCTGCGCTGTTGAAAGCAAACAACTCTGAAGGGAGCATTTACTTTTTCTGTACGTGGAGAAAAAGCAATAAATGCTCACAATCTGGCTAAAAATGGATGTCAAAGTGAAATCCCTATTTTCAGGTCTACGAAAAGTAAAACCGTTTTAAAAAAAATATGCTTTTTGTCAAACACGTTTCAGAYGCTGGGGAAAAGCCATTCCTTTCAATCTGGGTGAAATTTTTCCTTCAACACAAGCGCTTTATGGCTTCACCCTCCCCCAGYGCCCCAGCCTAGTGTTTCTGTAGAAAGGGATATCAGATGAGACTAGCAGGAAACCGGTTCCTCCATATATTGGGATTTTGTATCAAATATGTATGTTTTCACCACTTTTATTTTACTTGACATCCTCATCTCCATTACACTTTGGCAAGCCCTTATGGATGCTTTCATGGCTGCATGCTGAAGGCTACCAGCCCATCCAGCCCCAAGAGAAAATGCACCTCCTCCTGTCCCACCTCCTTTCTGCTGCTGCCCAATAAACTTTGCTATCAAATTCATATKAATCACCCATAACTGCAACATTATATAAACACATTTGGAGAGTCTGGGTTTGGGGATGTGGGGACTGTTGCTCGGTGTGACAGGCACTGCACTCCCAGCACTCCTGTTGCTGCCTGGGGCCAGCGCAAGCCTGAGGTAATGCATACAAAACGTTCTAGCAGGCGTGTAGGAAAATGGGTATTTTATGTTGGGTGAGGCTGACAGTTCAATGGTACCTCGAATCTCAGCAGGTTTGAAGAGACTTCACGCAGCAAGAACAGGCAAAACCTTTCTGCAAGAGCCACCTCAAGCAGACTTTCTTCTTGGGGTAAGAGCTAAGAGGTATTGCAGGGCTGGGTGCCCTGAACAGTGTGTTAAAATACTCCCTGCATCCCTTCATTGTCATCCCTGGGAGTGTTGAAAACACATCCTCAAATATTTCATGGACAAACCAAAATGCACCTGCCCAGCCCCATCTGCATTCCCAGAGCACAGTGACAGCCCCACTCTGCCCCTGTGACATGCCAGGGTCCCTGGGTGACCATCCTCATGGTGGCATGTGGGGTTTGCCATGGCACAGGAGGCACATTGTCCCAACCGGGGACAGACGGGCAAAGCTGCTTGCGGGAAACTGGTGATTACCTTCAAGACTGACAAGCTGCAAAAAAGTAAATGATGGGTTTCAGCATCGTTGCAGGATGACCCCCCGCCGACTCCTTGTGCCCAGCACCTCAGCTCCCCGCGCCTTGAGCAATGGCCTCATCAGGTGCTTTGGGTGAGGGCTGCCAGATTTTGGGTGAGGGCGGGTGGGATGCAGATGGCAGGCGCAGTTTGTGAGCTTACTTTTCTACCCTGGGGCCTGCTGGGCAGGATTGATTACACYGCTCTGAAAGTGGCATTAGCAGATGTTATTGATATGGGACTGGCATTATCCACAGCACATGCTGTCGATGTAGAGAAATGCCACAGATGGCATCATTTTTTAAAACCCCTCTGCCAAAATCTTTTAAAACAAAACTTGCCATTTCTGTTTGCATTGATCCTTCTTTCCTGCTATTGATTTTTGCTCTTTGCCATTACTGATGTGAGGAACGGGGAGCGGCCATTGTCGCGCCGGCACTTGGATGAAAGGAAATAATTTTCAGAAATCCTGTTAACGGTGGGGGGACCTTGTTTTGTTTGGGTTTTGATTTTTGTTTTTGCTCTACTCTTGCTGCTCTATTTAACATTAAAATAACAGGGCTGTTAGACTGGCTACCAAGTCCCTAGATAGCCATAAGGACAACTTGGTGCTGCTGTATTTATGTGATGGCTGTACCATAAAAATGGATCAGTAAATGCTTCAAGCGGGAGCTTGGCTTGAGCTGAGTCCCGTGACCTGACACGAGCTGGAGCTGAGGAGGGATTTCAGAAGCTGAACGTTGCATTTCCAGGAGGGCAAGGAGGAACAGGACTTAGGGATAATGCAAAAGAAAACCTGAGACCTGCAAGCGTCAGGAACAAGGCTCAGTCCAACCTTTCCTCCATGAAGTTTGAAAGGTGAGTTTGAAATGTTGCAGTGGTTTCGAGCTTGCTTTTCATTTGCATGTTGCAACTTCAGTCCTCTGCTGTTCTCAGTCTTACTGATAACACCCTGCAGAAAATAGGACATGACTTGGCCTTACAGTTTCCAGCAAGAGAGTTAGTCCTGAAAGGGTATCACTAAGGCACGAGTCCTTCAGCAGCAGAGCTGGTCTGAGCCCATCTTCTCCGCTGGACCAGCTCACTGCCTTGTCTGGATGTCCCAGTGCAACCAAGGAGGCAGTGACCTACCATGGGGCAGGTTTTAGGGAGTAAAGGGGTACTCTGGTACTCTTAACCAGAGCCACCGTTACAGAAGTTGTAATGTGAAACTGCACTTTTGGGTAGTACCGGGAGGAGGATCCAGGACCCCATGGCCTCTCCCCACGTGTAGCTAGAAAGAAACCAGGCCAGAAATGCAAAACCAGACCTTGATCTTTCAGGGCAAGTGTTGCAACCATGAGTCCTGTCCCCTCACTGCAATCCAACAGCCTTTCCCTCCTTTGCAAACAGCGACAACACGATGTTAGAGTAGAGAGAAGAGCATGGGTTAGGTTCACCCCTGCTACAAGTCTGATTTTGGCCTTTGGAGCCTGTCTTTTATGTAAACCTGAATTACAGAAAAATCTGTGTTGTCTTTTGTACCGAGAAGGCTACTTTGTGCTCAGTGCATTCTCTGCTGGCCAAGCACAGCTGAAAGAAAAGGCCTGGTGCACTTCTGTGGGATGCTGCTTATTACTGCCTTTAGCCTGCCAGCTCAAAAGACACTCATTCTTAATTAGCCAGTAATTGTGTACTGCTTGGTCAAGGACTGGGGTGGGACCCCCACCAATGGAAATGTTTGAATGTAGATGAGGTGTTTTTCTCAGTGAGTTGTTCTGGTGCAAGCAGGATCTGCTTTGAAGAAGACCTACAGATTGCACTGCACCAGAGGTGGGACGCAAGGATCCCTTCTGGGTACTCCTGTCCCTGTAGCAAAAATCACGCACAGACATAAAGAGATCCACATCTCATCTGCCTGGTGGTGATCAGCTCAGGAGAGCTGGAGGGAACACTAAAGACAATCAGTCTGATTTTATTCTTACTTGCTCCATTCATTCATTCTTATGAATAATAAAATAGCTCAGCTCATCTAGGATGTAGACCTTATACTTCCAAAGGAGGGGACAGTGGAGCAAGCTGCTAAAATACAGGCAGCTCTAACTGCACCAGAAGTATACAGTTTTGCTGAGAGTTCCCATATTTCAGCCCTCAGCTACCTGGACACTGGCCCCTGAATCGGGACCAAAAGGCCAAAGTCCCCTTTTTTTTCCTGGAAAAATTTTCAAGATTAAAAATAGGACAATCCATGAAATGCAGATGCCTGGAAGCTCCAGCATTAAATGCAGAGCATAAAGATTGTGTATGTTTTCAGCACTATTACATTTGCAGGAACAGACATTTTCTTGCAATATATTCACATGAAATTTTGTGTCAAACAGCAGATAATGGAAGTCATCCTGGTTCCCATTACTTTGGTGGCAGCCTGCCTTGAATACAGCATTCAGTTCTGGGCCACCTCATTACCAGGTAAAAAACAGACAAATTGGAGACAATTCAAAGAGCAGCTAAAATTATTTTGGGGTTGAAAAGATTGATTTATGAGAAAAGATGATGAACTAAATATATATAGCTTCACTGAGTAATGACTAGGGTTATAGTTACTATGTTCAGGCAGACAGAAAAGAATTATTTTGTGTGTACAAAAATGCGATGCTAAGGGGAGCATGATAAAAACGACAGAAGGGAAAGTCTGAGCTAAGAAACAGGACAAAATCTCTGTGAAATAGTCTCCTAAAAGGCATGGAAAAGACTCCCATCTTCTTATTGACATTTTAAAGAAGACAGGGAAAAATATAGATGATACAGTTATTCATCCAATTTATCCAATTGCTTTTTTATCAACCTATAACCCCAAAATAAATAAAAAAATTTAAAAGGGATTAGTTTCTCCTATCCTCAGCATTCTTTAAAAATACCAACTGATACTTTCTTGGTAAAACCACGATGGAGGAGAAATTTGTTCAGACTATGTAACTCCCTGTGGGAGATCTGGATTTTGTAACCTTGGCAGTTCTCAGAACCCAACAAATACTCCCTCACACAGGAGACAACATTTCTAACATAATTAGTCTGTGGGTTTTGGGGGTTTCTTTTGTTTATTGCACACTGCAGGACCCAGAGTCTGTGGGCGACACGTCCCCGTGCCTGCTCCCGTGCTCACAGCCGTACGTGGAGCCCAGCCGGTGCTGGAGCTGCCACCGGCCAACTTCTCACCAGGTCTGGGACCCTTGCAAGGGAATAGCCATAAAGAAACCCAAGTCCTGCCTCCAGCCTGCTCTTTTGACATTGTCAAATGTCTCCATACATTTGCCAGCAGTGCAGAACTGCTTGCCTAGCCCTGGGATATAGGGGACATTTAGGTAGAATGGAGACTGATAACTGGATGATGTGGACAAAATGGACAAAATCCTTTTATCTGATGTCCACAGGGAATGTCCGAAGCTGTGGAGGAAACGCATGGTGGGTGGGATGAAGTGTTTTCATCGGACCCATTTTCTGTACAGAAATGGTCTAGTTTGAGAAAAACTACTTTGGTCTGGACCATCTGAATTCATTATTATCGCTAACCTTGGAGGTCACGGTCATGGGCCACTGTGCTTGGAGCTGCACAAAGAACTGTTGTCGATGCCGTGTCCGGCTGAGAATTTCATGAGGAAAATCTGCACTTTTAAAATTAGCTAATCAGCAGAATAGYTAAGGAAGTAGCTATTTCCTTTGGTTCGCAACAATGCCAACACTTTGCACAGCAATGCCTGTAAAAGAAGTAGCATGCAACATTAAGTGATATAAGTGAATATGTCATTAAAGAACCAAAGGGCTGATTTTTTCTGAATATGTCATTTAAAAAAAAAAAAGACACCACATTTAAACTCGTCCAAAAGCTGTTAAACCAATTTAACACATTGCTGTTTACTTCTGAAAGATGTTGAGAGCTTATCTTATCTCCTCCTACCACTGTTCGAGTCTAATCACAGTATATTAATGCATTCACAGTATGAAAATATCTTTTCTGTTGCAATAAATCAGTAAAATGAACTCAGAGATTTCTACAAACTCTGGTTACCAAAGACCTATTCTTTTTCTTGTCCGAAGTGCAGAAAGCGGCTAAGAGATTGGAAGTGATGGAGGAACAGTGAAGCACTGCATGACACAGGCTCCTATTCATGGAACTGAACTACAAAAAAGCTTAATGGGAAAACAGTGGGAGCTGAAAACAAGCTTAAACGACTCAGGCTGTCCCGAACAGGGAGGCTTTCCAAAATCTGGCCATCGGCAGGCTAGGGAAAAATTTCCTCCCCCTAAAACCAATCCTGTGTCCCAAAGGGGAAAAATATCAGCCCAGTAATAAAAATATCAGTTATCTGCTACCAGTGCAGCAGCCCTGGAGTTACCTCCTCCCTGCAGAGCTCCGGATCAAGGGCAGTGCGTGGTACAGGCAGTGAATCAACCCACATTGATGAAACGCTTTGATATACGGCACACATAGGGACTTGGCTTTATTTTGTTTGCTCTCCCTGCTTAGAGAGGGACAAGTAAACCAAGTGCATTTCCGTCCATGGCTTTCCTTATGCAAGAGGCCAGGGAGAAAATTTAGGGGAGGGCAGGAGAGACGGTAGAAAGCTTTGGGAGATAAAAACAAATGGGAAAGAGCAAAAGGAGGTGACAGCATAGTGCAGGATCTGGAGATTTGCTTGATGCATATAGTTGGAAAATTGCTTTCTTTTTCTCAACACTGAACAGATCCATGTTTTCCCCCTTCCAAAAAAAAAACCCAAAACCAAAAAGCACGGTTTACCAAGGGTCAACAGATTTATGGTTAGCTTTAAATCAGTGCAACTTCACCTGGGAGATTTAGTTTTGGATGTATTCAGGATGGGGAATAAACATATGAATTATTCTGGTTATAGTGGTAGTAAATAGTCCGGCGGTCTCAGACCAATTTCTGTGGTGCCATATCTCATAAAGTCTGATAAATCCAGCCTGTGCAGCTGCTGAGGAGTTTTGGCAGTAGAAAAAGGCCTATRTACCAGTGAGTGTCTATATACCAGAGACTCACTGACCATGTACCAACCCTGGCAACTTGCTTTTGTGATGCTGAGATTTAGTTATGGCCTCGGTCTCCTGTGTTTTGGGTAAGGGATGAGAGTAAACCTGGGGAGTGTAGAGCAGCCGCAGGTGAACCTGCTGGGCTGTGTTGTACTGAATTCCCCAGGCTGGCAGGAAAATGTTGCGTGTCTGGATCTCTCATGTACGAGTTCATCACATTTATAGCAGGTCCAGAGATTTTGGGATTTGTTGCTAACTGACCTCTCGAAGTCCTCTTTCCTATCCAGACGCAGTGGTTTGAATTCTTTGGACCAAAGAAGGGGGTTTACCCAAGAGGAAAATGATCTCCAACTCACTAGATTTGGGGAATTTTAGATATCCCTCCCCCGCTTCCCAAAAAACTTCTCCACTCCATCACTCCCAATCATTGGTATAAACATCTTAGCTAAACACTGTCTTTTTATTCCTTACTATTTGTAAATGAGATTCAGCTTTACATGCAAAACACCCCACAACTTTTTACTATGAAACATAAATATGATCCTTTTCATACAAAATTGAATTTTATCTCAGGAGGGAAAAAAAATCCCAATCATTATCTGGTTCTCAATATTGGAAAAAAATATTACCATGTTAGATAATGAGAAAAGCTATCTATGCAGCTGGAGCAGTGACTCTTGTGCCCACTACTAGAAATTAAAAACAGAATTATAAAAATATTGTTGTGGATAATTTCAGCCCAGAAATACTGAGTGGCTCTTGTGAATGATCATGTTTT
The DNA here is from genome assembly GCA_035582835.1 of Phoebastria nigripes. NCBI lineage: Eukaryota > Metazoa > Chordata > Aves > Procellariiformes > Diomedeidae > Phoebastria > Phoebastria nigripes. The sequence continues at coordinate 2,227,073 of JAYKAV010000001.1, forward strand.
CACTAATGCTTGCTGGCAGAGCTGCATCCTTATTCATGCCGAAATCACTGGGAGCTACTCACCAGGAAGAGGGTGGTTTAACCTGTTTAGGAGGCTTGGAGAGCTGTCTGAGAGCAGTCAATCAGTCTGCACTGTGATATTCTGGTTCTGACTGCATTTTGTTTAAAAAGCAGAGGTAAATGTTGCCTGAGGAARTAAAAAGATTTGAGAGAAAAATGTGACTGGAAGGCCAGCTGTCAGTTATCCAAAACGTATTAAAACCTGGCAAACAAGTCTCCAAAATCACCTCCAACCAATTTTCGCCTTATTTTCTTTTCCTCTGGCCACACACAATCTTTATTCCATCAGGGCACCAACAGAGAGCTGAAGGTCTTGGTTCCCTGAACACCACCACCACGAGGTTGGATAGACCAGCCCCAATGTCAAACAAAGCCCACCAGGAGCACACCTTACATGGGACATATCGCTGCTGAAAATTCGGTGTCTCGGATAGCACTGAATACTGCACCACGCTGCAGTGGAGCAAACGCACGACACATTCGGAAAACCAGCCCTCCCTCTCAGTTATCTTGAATCATCCTGGACACTAGGGAGCTGAGAGACCTGCACCAGTACATAGCCACTTGCCTTTGAATTTACAAGGTGGAAAGCCATGGAAAATTGCCCTCCAAATCCAAACCTAACTTTCCTCAGATGGGTAAAATAGCAGGATTATCCTGTTTGCAGTATCTTATACAGCTGAGGCTTTACTTGCTGAATGCATTTCTGATGTGCTCTCCTCTTCGGGGCTGCTGGTTGCTGTATATATGTATGTGGTGGTGGCTTTTTGCCAGAGAATTTTGGTTTCAGCAGCAGAGGTTGTTGGTTCAGCATTTGCTTGATATTGCTCTTTGCTCCTCTGTTTCCTCCTTTCCCTCGCAGCTATCACTGTGCCTCTCCACGGTGCTCTTAGCACTATTTAAACCATGCCAGCACATCCTATTTTTACACACAGAGAAATGGCAAAACTATACTGAAATATGGGCAAGGAGAGAAGTACAATAGGTGGTGCACAATGCTCACCCTGCAGATGAGTATATAAAACAACTATGTGTATAACATCCCTGAATCCTGCTATATTTTGGCAGCCTATTTCCTTCTGGTTACAACTCAAGCACTAGTGCAGTCTAGAGAGACTTGTACAGATTTGCTTTGGGGGCTGCTTGTCTGAAATACATACCTCTGCATCTCTAGCCTTTCAGAGCAGTCAACATCAGATGGGATTTTTTAGGCATCTGATCTGGGAAAGAGCTCTCCGGGGCTGATGTCACTGTACTCCACATGATATATATGCTTATTTCCCTGGTAGTTGGTCCTAGCCAGTGTTTGATGTGGAGAAAGTTCTTCTTTCAAGCTGTGGACTAAGGCAACAGCCGAAGGACCACGGGGCTCCTGGCCCCAGCCAGAGAATATGACCCTCCTGCTTGGAGAATTGGAAGAGAAATATGAGATGCCTGATTGCCTGCTGATGGGCATCATGTGCAGCTCCCTCTGAAATTATTGCACATCAGCCATTAAATGCAATGAGAAACCATCTCAAGTTCGTGGGCAACCAGCGATCTGACTGAGGATATTCAGGCTGACATTTGTGAGGGCACTGCTACCTTTCACCAGGCAGGCAAAGGGCACCTGATGAAGTATTAGGATCAGCCAGCACTATTTAGCTGCTTTCATAGTGTCACTGCCACATGAAAGGTGGTGAAGTTGGGGTATAGAAATCCTTCTGGCTTTTGGGCTTGTTTTTATCCCCTGTCCCTGTCCCTTTTTTCCCCTCAGTACTGTAAAACATCATTCTCCAAGTGCATCCAAGTCACCTGAAGCCTCAGAGTGTCTGCATGTGAAGGTCTGAAAGCCTGCATGAGACAAGTCCTTCAGGGAAGCAAGAAATGCCCATCCCATGGGCTTGTTTGGAAATTGGGATCACCCCACTGTGACTGGGGCAGTGCTGGGGAGCCATGGATACGTGCTAYGTGGGCAGCAAGAGAAAAAGAGAATGTTCTGGGAGGAGAAGGGTGGCAATATGGTCACTGTCCCTCCATCCATCCCTCCAGATGCCCTTGTAGGTTGTGGTACGTCTGCTGTGCACCCAGAGAGACGTAGTCCTGGGAGGTCTAGGAGTGATGGCAAGGAGGATCACGCTCGTCTGTCAATGCTTTTGCAACCAGGAGGCAACCAGTTTTTGGTCACAGCCAGCTTTCACATGCCAGAATTTGGGGTTGCCCAGCTGGAGGTGCCGACRCCGGCACAGCCCAGTGACCACCACAACCCAGTGACCACAGGACCAGCAGCTGCACAAAGCCCTGAGCGAAACAGGCCAAGCACAGCCAGGTCTGGCCAAAGTCGGTGGGATCTACGGAGGCGCAACGCCTGCATAGATCAGCCCCAGGGGCTCTCCAGCGAGAATAACAAAGGCAATTTTTCTTAAATTTATCCACTTAACACTTGTGCTTTCCCCACCTGATGATGGGAACAGGCAGCAGTGAAGGCGCCTGTAGCTTTCAAGTTGAAATGTTTGCAAAATGCTCTCAGAGCGGGGCAGAGCAGCTGAGACCCAGCACAGTGTGTGGTTCATGTTTCCTCTTTTACGACCCAGATTTGCCCGCTCTAAAGGTTGGACCTTGTGCCGGGTTAGAGTTGGTGTGTGCCTTCGCCTTTCCTCATCAGTGCTCAATAGCCTGTGAAGAGGAAAGGCTTTGTTTTAGAGGGAGCAGGTGTTTGATTACCTCACCTCTCTCTTTTTATATTAAACATATCCCCAGTTCACCTCTCTGGAAGGGATAAACTTGTGTTTGTGAAAGCGGCGAGGGAAATCACTTGAAAGGCGACATCAGAGGTAGGCTGTCTGCGCTGATAGTTTGATGAAAGAAAAGAGCAAATGAATGAAAGAAAAGCRTTTAAAGTATTTTCTGCCTGCAGAGCGCAGCTCGGAGCCATGCTGCAGGGCCAGCCCGTCTCCGTGGCAGGGCTGCCTGCCTCGCAGCGAGCCCCTTCCCCGGGGGGCTGCCGGGGGCCGGACCCTTGGAGATTTACCCAGAAAAGGGGAGAAATTCAGCCCTCTTCCCCATCCCCGGTGCTGTCTCCCTGCTTGGAGGCTGTGCCAGTGGTGGGTGCTCTCCTAGCCCGGACAAAGGAGCTGTGGCATCCCCTTGCAGGACTGCATCCAAGGACAGCAAAGGCGTCCCCGAAGGGAATATAAGATCCATTACTGCCCGTGCCAGGCTGCAATCACACAGCAATGCTGTGCCCAGGCACAGCAGCTGAGGACTTGGCACCTGAGCTGCCCTTGGCCTGAGCGCCAGGCTYAAGGTGCCAGCGCCAAAAGGGATGGTGGGCTGGAAACGGAGAGTAGATCAGGGGATGGACACGCGGACCGACATTTTTGGGTGTAGAGGAAGAACCGGTGGGGACCCTGCCTGGTTTCAGCACACCCCATGTGAACATCCATCCCCTTGACTTGGGTCCGAATAAGCGAACAAACAGAGAATTGTTATCCAGGTTACATCTTTGTTTCAAACAGAAATAGAAGGCGGCCATGCCTCAATGAATAAAAGCCCATTGCTCCGCTCTAACCATCTGTCAGGCTCCCTGCCACGGTGTCTGTGTGTCTGCTCAGGCGTTGATAGGGAATTACCCACCTTATATCATGGCAGATTGTCTTTCGCCTTCTCACTACTCCATTCCCCTTGTGAATATTTTGGATCTTTGCCTCCAGTGGCTCAAATGAAGGTGTTGGATTATAGCCATGGAGAGCCAGGGACAGAGAATAAAGAAATTCTTGGGTGTCTTTGGATGAAGATGAGGTTGGAAGGAATTTGAGTTGGCTCTCCCAGAGTTTGCAGATACCAGGGCAGCACTGGGATCAAAAGAGCCATTGTTCCCCTTGGCACGATGCTGGAGGATGTTATCTAGAGACTGGTCCAGAGTACAGACTTGTGACCAAACTGGAAACGTTTGCCTGTTGGAAACATCTGCTGTTCTTCTCTGCTTCTCATATGATTTGCCARGATATATTTCTTGTACATTCCCAGCTCAGAACAGCTTGTTACAAGGTTTAATTCGTGATGTGTAATCTTGTGACACATTGCTGCCTGATGGTGTAGGACACGGAGATGGTGAAGGAGGACGACTGGAGCATAAATGCACCAGAAAGAGTGCAGTGCCCAGCTTGGAAGCTGTACAAAGTATTTTCATAAGCATTAGCTAGCTTTCCTGTTATTAGTCCTAAGAGCCAGAGAGAAAGTTACCGCAGCCAGAGATAAAAGACCTTTCAATGAACATGCCTGAGAATTGAACGTCCTGCTGAAATTTCCAAGGTTCCTGTGACCTCCTGATGTGATAAAGATGAGTGTCCTACACTGGTATCTAAGCTCCTCACTCCACGTGTGGACATCTAAATACCCTCAGCCACTGTGCAAGCTTAGATGCCCTGTAAACCACACTGCTCCCTTAAGCAGTCACCCCTGCATGGTGTGGCATACCTCCCCTGCCCCAGCTAAATGCTACAGCTCCATCCAGCCCTTTGGTTTGAGCATATCCTGAAGCACTTCAGAGCAGGCCTTCAGTGCCAGGAAYGGTGGGGATGCTCTCACTTCACCCCAGCTCTTTGGTGTTTCTCCAGGTTGGCCATCTCCAGAGTCAGAGAGTGATTTGACCCATCCTGAGCCTGGGACCTGAAATAGATGGGTTCAATCTATTTTGCTCTGATAATGCCATGGTGTCTCCTCTAACACGAGGGGGAACACAGGAGAACAACTTTGGCAAGACACACACACAGTGTTTAGACAGAGAGAGTCGCCCCCATCCACATAAATCTGGGACTAAGTGCTGATGTTCAGTTCTTCCAGCCAAAGAGATGCGAACGTTCCAAAAACATGTTTCATACGGATTTTTGGATCGGTTGAATTTAAAGGTCAAATACTAGACTTTAACATTACAGTCATGCTTTATATGAAAGATGAGTATATAAATACTTTATAAAGTGCTAATGAACAATTAATAGTTATTTGAAGAAATGGATAATCAAATGTTATGGATTGTTATACGGTCGAACAGGTCAATATGTTGCAGGTCAATACGACCGTAACTGATTGCTACCAATAACACCCTGAGTGATGTGATTACAACCAGCTTTAACACAAGACGTTTGTGTCAATGCAACATCTATTAACCCTGTCTCCACTATTCTAGAAATAGAAACCTCCTGTAAAGCATGCCCAGAATTAATGGGTTATGATTCTGTCATGGTTTAACCCCAGCCAGCAACTAAGCACCACACAGCCGCTCGCTCACTCTCCCCCAGTGGGATGGGGGAGAGAATCGGAAGGGTAAAAGTGAGAAAACCCACGGGTTGAGATAAAGACAGTTTAATAGGTAAAGCAAAAGCCATGCACACAAGCAAAGCAAAACAAGGAATTCCTTCACTACTTCCCATCGGCAGGCAGGTGTTCAGCCATCTCCAGGAAAGCAGGGCTCCATCACGTGTAACGGTTACTTGGGAAGACAAACGCCATCACTCCGAACATCCCCCCTTCCTTCTTCTTCCCCCAGTTTATATACTGAGCATGATGTCACATGGTATGGAATATCCCTTTGGTCATTGGGGTCAGCTGTCCTGGCTATGCTCCCTCCCAGCTTCTTGTGCACCTGGCAGAGCATGGGAAGCTGAAAAGTCCTTGGCTAGTAGACTACTTAGCAACAACTAAAACATCAGTGTGTTATCAACATTATTCTCATGCTAAATCCAAACCACAGCACTATACCAACGACTAGGAAGAAAATTAACTCTATCACAGCCAAAACCAGGACAAATACAAACATAAGGTTGTGGGTTGTTGAGTAGCTCATTTGTAGCTCAAGAACTTGATTATAGATGAGCAGAAAGAAGTAGAGACAGATGAATGTGGACTGCAAACAATGAATAACACCTGCTAACTGAACAGGGAAAGCTCGGAGTGCCAGAATTGTACATCCAGAAATCCATGAGCAATGGGACTTTTTAATGTGTGCTGGGGGGCTTTCAGGAGGATCCTAGAAATTCCTTCAAGGTTTAGTCACATGCTTAGCTGTCTATCCTACTGTTTTAAAATTACAGCTTACAGAGCAGGTCATCTAACTACCTCAGATGGGTCTGTGCAAGAGAAATTGCTCCTTCATGATCTCAGCCTTGCTAGTATACAATCAGTTCTGCTTTTAAGTAGTAAAGAAGCTCACTGGAAGTTGCCAGTTCTGATTACAGCGTGAAACGTCTAACCTTGGTTTACAGYGACTAAAATTGCATTCCTCGCAGCCTGAGATTTACTTGATCTGAGACGGTGTTGGGTGAAGGAGGAAAAACATCCGTGCCGAAACCTCCTGGAAGGCACAGACCACTCGCAGCCGATGGAAGAGCGGCGAGGGCTTACTCCACAACCAGCTTCCCGAAATGCAGCCACTAGCGCCGAATGCTGCAAAGAGCATTAGCGCAGATGCTGCTTATTTGTCCTTGGAGCTGCAAGGATCGCTTGAGTGACAGCCGAGGCATTTCACACATCAGTAAGCGCATTCTCCCCAGGTATTTCTGATCGCCATGCATTTTGTTTGCTGACAGATTTGTGGCAATATGCTCACTCCAGCTAAAAATTACACACTGGCTAACAGACGAACAGACCTAATTTTCCTTGCTTTTACACTGGTTTTGCAATCAGTGTAACTTCAATGACCCTCTACTTTTATACCAGAAATAGCACTGAGGAAATCGGATTTAACAGAGTAAAGAGCTGTTCAGTGTAGCTACTGTAGGAAAGCAAAGATAGTCAGAGACATTTTTCCACTCCTCCTGATCCTGGCATGGGCCAAAGGCCAAATCTGCCACTGGTACAAAGGAGAGCAACCTTCAGGCTGTTTTAAATGGTCTCGGTTTGTAAAAGCTGCTAGAGAGACTTATGGTACCCATGGTTTCCGCATCACCACGTGCATCCCCCTCCAAAACATGAGTAGAGCTGCTGCCCCAGTGGCTGGTTGTGTTCCCTGTATGGCTGGTTTAAAGCCCATCCATACCAGCCCAGCTACAAAGAGATATTAACATGAGCCATACTCTGTCCCAAAGAACATCAAAGGAAAGATTCACTGTTTTGAGGTCTCTGAAACAATTTTTTCTGTTTTCTCTTGTTTCTTCTCCCACCTGCTGAGTGTTAGATGCTTGATCAGTCTGGTAGAATGTGCAAATATTGACATTTTTCTCCAGAAGTGCTGACAGCCACATGCGTATCTTGCCAATGGGTGCAGCGAGCAGGAGATGCTGCTGGAACCTGTGCCCAGAGACTGTCCCAGGGAGCCGGCACGAACCCCTCGTGTCTGTGACCTTCGGAGGCAGCAGGAGCATCTTCCCCTCCCTTTGCATTTCTTTGCTGGAAGGACAGCCCACAGGGAAAGGACAAGGCAGGGGGGAGCTGAAGGTGGGAATTGGCTGCGTTCCTGAAGGCATTTCAAACCATCTCAAGCATACAGGAGAAAATGCTTTTCAGCAAATGAATACCCCTCAGGTGCTTGTGCAGAAAAAACCCCATCCTTCCCTCAGTACTTGTGTCATCCTCAACACCAGTGGCCAAGTCATTATGGTTTTTTTTTTCCTTAATTTTTTATAGCGATCTCATCCTTGCCTATTATGCTGTGGACATTTGGGTTTTGTCCTTTTCTTTCACATGAATGTAGGTAGGAATGGGCTAGGAATGGAAAACTTTTTGCTTGTGTGGGTGATACAGAAGTGTACACATCTCTGCCATGTCAGGATGCCCGTGGGAAGCTTTTGGCTTCCTTATCCCTGCAGCTGCGTCTCAAGTCAAGGGTGGGTGGCTGCTCCCTTCCCAGGACATCTTCCCAACTGGCTGAAGCTTATCTAATAGGAGAAGGTGAAAAATAAACCCTGCTAGCTTGCCAGTGCCTCCTGGATGGGATATGCAGCCTGGAGAGAGCAAGGTGTCTGCCACGCTTGTCCTGGACAATGAAAGGAATAAATCAATTCATGTCCGAAAGTGAGAACTTCCGAGTTGATGGATGGCACTCGGTGAATATTAAACTCCCTTTTTTGTGGGATGGATGTTCTCCAGCCAGAGAAATTTTGTCCTTTCTCACTTCAGGTGAGGGAGCTGCAGCAAGCTATGGCAGTTGCTGAGGACTGGAAGAGATAGCACCTGCCTGAGGGAAGTTTCTGTAGCACTTCCAGAAGCAGCAATCTCTGTTTTAAAAGAAGCTTCCGTACAACTTAAGGCTGAAATCAGTAACTCTGAAAGATCTGAAAATGGCTGCATTTAGCAGGGATCTCGCTATGGGGTTTTATTTAGCTATCYATTGAAATTCATAAAAAAGGAAATAAACTTAGTCTGTTGGATCCACCTGTCTAACAGCTCACGTGATGCAAGTTCTCGTATTGTTTTTCCCAGGAGATCGTGTTCCAGTCCTCCTCCTCTTTTCCCATGACAGGTGATAATATTAGCTTTTATCTGTTAATAAGATAGCATGGGAATTCTTGTACAATTTTTAAATAGAGAGAAACATGTGATTTGTTTCACCCCCTCAGCTTACACTGTTCCCCCTCGGCTGTGAAGAAGACAGGCTCTTCTCCAGGGCAGGATGAACCATGTGTCTGCCTGGTCTGAAGGGCTGGGGGACCACTCATGCAGCAATGGGGGGTCCCCAAAGACACCGTGGGATCAGACACTTGTTTCTAATAACTGGCATGGATGGGAAACAGAAAACRCTAAGCCACCATGACCAAGGCAAGAAAGAAAAGGTGAATGGTGGAAAGGAGGATGGGTCTCTTCAGAGGTCATCTAGTCCAGCAGGCTGCCCCACAGCAGAAGCAACTCTACCAAAACTACTCCGACAAAAATCTCCCTGGGCAATCAGTGCCAGCACCTAGTTACCCAAACAGCCAGAAAGCTTTTGCTGGTGTCTCACCTCAGAGCTCATTGCATGGTCTCACCTCCAGAACGCGGCAGGCGTTAGCAGATTAGAGCTGAGGACTCAGCCTTTCGAGTATAAAATTGAACAAAATCTTAAATATCGGCGTATTATACACTCCATGCAGCAGGCCTGGAAAGGCTCTGGGAAGGATGGAGCATTTATATTTTTGACAGAAAGAACTTAAAGGAGATAAAGACAAGTATTAACTTCTAAAATAAGGGCTGTATTTCATATAATAACTTTCATTATCTGGCGCTGCTGCCCTGAGCTGTGTTAGTCAAGTGGATTTGTGGACTTCTAATCTGAATTGTTCTGCTTGTTATTACCCCGCCATTACCAAACGACTCTTCTGTCAGCTGTGAAATGGGAAAGGCTCATTCCTGTCGGTTCTTCCCCCCCTGAGTCTCCAGGAGCCTTTGGGACTCCAGGGAGGTCTGACCCAGATAGATAGAGTCCAAGGGAAGTTTTCCAGCAAAGAGAAAAACCCTGTGGAGAAGACACCACATCTTCACTTCCTCAATAGCAGCTGGTTTTGTGGCAGATGGTGACACAACTGGGGACACCAGGACAGGGCTGGACTTTCGATACTCAAACTGTACTTTTTGACCTACTTCCACTTCTGTATATTTTCAGCATAGGAGAAGATGCAGAGAGGAAAAAATGCTGTCCCAAACCCCAGTTTCCTTAGTTTGCCTATTTGTGTCACTCTTGGAAGACAGGGACTTTTTGGGCCTGTGGGGAGCGGTACGGACACTTTCACAAAATGGTGCTAATTATACCCCAGAACTCTTGTTTAAGTTTTGTTACTTATTATGGGCAAACGCTGCCCCTTCATTGTAGTCATATCAGGCAGGGCATCATATTATCTGGGTCCTTCACCAGAAAGACAGGGGATAATGACTTTTTACATTCATTACCTTCTTCCCAGGCAGTTCACAACACACCACTGACTGCATCTCTTGGTAGACTTTGGGATTTGTAATGCAATGAATTGTACCACAATGCATTTTTCCAGAGGCTCATTTTTAGCACTTACTCAAATGAGAGATTCTTCTTCTTCTAATACGTTAGTAGCAGCATAAGAGAAAAGAAATAGAGTTTAGAGAGCACGCTATCTACTGCCTTGTTTTTCTTTCTCTCCTGAAAAGATGTAGTAACATACAATAGTGCAACAGCTAGCTTGCACATTTTAAAGTCTTCGCAATGCAACAGATCTTCACTGAGTTTTTGCAAAGTTGTTTCTAAGTGGCCTTTTTGTTATGCTATCTGAGTACCAAAGGTTGTTTTACTACCATGAGGAGTTTGGGAAGTCATCAATATTTAATCTGCGTTTTTATACTACACATTTGTTTTCGCTGATATCTGATTCTTTCTGTGAAACAGGTTTGGCCTGTTTAAATTTTACAACTTTCTGTAAACTAAATACAGAGTTTCATAACTTAACCAGGTGGTTCTTGTAAGGATCTTATGCAGAAAAAAAGAGCATTTCACTATGAATATAGTACAGCACTACAGAAAGCTTATACAAAACACTGCAACAGAATAAAAATATGTTTTTTTCAAAAGAAATAATTCGGATTATTTCAATGTGCCCACAGCCTAGCTAGGTTAGCTGGGTTACTTTATTTCTGTCTAGGATATCATCACTGGTGTTTTTTATGTGATCTACTTGAAAGATATCTGTGTGTTCTCACAAGTGTCGGCTTTATACTGTCAGTTGAGCATTACAATTATCTAATCCTAATCCCCATTACCTCTGTTGCTTCAAGAAAAAGAATATTTGGAGCCAGTGTTGTTTTGATTCTTAGATCCTTACTGTCTGTTTAAAGAAGTCCTTTTGTTCTGTTGACTTATTCCATCATTATAGTGCCTGAAGCCCTCAAAAATATTAATGCTCTTGTCGAACCTGTGAGCTCAGGAATTTAGGGCTAGAAGGATCTTGCAGGTCACACAAGCGAGTTCCCTCTTACTGCAGTGGTCTCATACAGCCCTCCCCATGAACCGTGTCAGGACACTTTTCAGTCCTCAGCTGTAAAAAGCAGATTATTACATAAAGATTGCTCAAGCACACACAATCTGCGTCAGAGCCGCACAGTTAACCCCAGACGTGCAGACACTTAACCCGAAACCAAGCTTTCCTCCCACACGTTTGGATATGGAGAACTAGTTTAGGCGCATACCAGGTACAAGATTAACACAGTTCTGAGAAGAAAATTTTCTAATTTATTATTCTCTTGTTTAAAGGAAAATAGAAACTACTTCATTGTAAAAGTCTGCATGGTTCAGCTTTCCCTCTGCTGCCTTCCTTCTTAGTCTTAATGCAGAGGAGTACCTGAGAAGCATATGCTTTCTTATTAGCAGAAGAGACAGGCTAAATTGGGATATGATTCATGCCTCCAATTTATGCCTTCTCTTCCTTTATTGTCAATGGCTAATGAGAGGTAATTGCAAAAGCTCGCAGAGGGAGGCACTTTTAGAAGGAGAGAGAAGAATTAGAGAAGGTGCAAGTAAGGTTGTTTTTACCGTTCAGAGGCTTTTCATTCCACTGTTGGTCTGTTCGTGACTTTCCAAAGTTGCTTCTGTCAGAGCTCGACATAATTTCCAGAAGTTAGAAATTGCTGGGGTGGATCAATACTTGTAACAGCACCCTGGCCATTGCTCAGGACGAGTCAGGAAAGAGTCCACCTATGCAATGAGCTGTTGCTGAGTCCTCATACCAGCCTGATTTTCAGATGAGCTCTCTACTTTGGGGTAGGAGCAASACATTTTGGTGCTCCCTAAAGATTGTCCTAATCAAATTACCTGGGCACAGCTCACTGTAGGCACAAAATGACATCTACAGATGAAAGCCCTGCACATCTTGTTTTCACGGAAGAACTAGCAGGATTGGGTACCCAAAAAAAGCTTGGAAGTCGACAGCCATTTCCCAGCATTAGGCTCCAGATTTCATTGTATTACACTTTTCCTGACTTGATAATACTTATTATTAAAAGGCTTTTGTCGCGAACGGAGGCTGGGTTCAGTACACGTCTATGAGGCAGACTGAGATCACTCACCAAGAGTCATTAGAGGAGAGTGCTGACTGAGATCATTTGTCATCTTTTATCATTCATTTTACCCGGATACCTCCCTAAGCTGGAACTGGGGACCCCCGTGCAGGGGTAGCCCCTGTGCAGACCTTTTCCAGGCGACAGAGCTTAAGTCTTCAGACAGCTCACGGGAGCGTTGGCCCGTGAAATCTTAGTATTCATCAACTCCCTCTGCCAGGATCACTCCTCTCTCCTTGGCTGAGAAAGGAGGGAATAAGTGCTGAGGACAGGCTCCGATTCCCCAAATCCCTCACTGCAGTGCAATGTTGTGTTCAGTTATGTAAAAGAAGCGAATTAAAGGATGCTGCTGTGTGTCCTGGTYGTTTCTGGCAATTTAAATGATGAAACACCATCACTGCAGAAAAAAAAGTTACACGACCAGTACCAGTCAGCTTGCAGCTTCGGAAGTTCATACGGCCATGCTGTGATACCTCATCCTGTGAAAAGCTGCAGCTCCGTGTTGTGTTATAGCTACACGAAGGGCTGATGTCTCCTTTGACATGTGATAAGCCAACCTTTAGTCTGATAAACCATGGATAACTAAACTGAGAACTAAGTACTGTAAAGAACAACCACTGATCAGTGATAAAAATAACTCACTCTGCAGTCAAATTCTGATTAAAATGATCTTTCTTAGTTGCCTAGTATCAAAGGTAATATTTCAGCATAGCATGTCACACGCATCTCACAAGACTCTCCTTAAACACTCTTCTGCCACAATCCTTTGCCACAACGTTAGTGCACGAAGACCATGGCCAGTTGCACTGATGGATTTGGTCTAATTATCTCCTTGTACTTCTTTGTCTCTCTGGCTCCATCTATCGTCTCTCGTCTCAGACTTAAATTGCCAGCTCTGGGACACGGACTGCCCATTGAGTCTATGCCTGATGCATCACGGTAGGAACTTCAGGCACTGGAGAGATGTGAATAATAAATAAATGGATGGTGAAATACAACTTTTGTCCAGTATAATCCAGCATAGCAAGATYGGGTTCCCAGGGAATGGCAGTATATTTGTTTTCCAGATCGTTAGCTGATGCAAAGGAAAGCGAGAACATTTATTAGCCTCCCTCAGAATCACCTTTAACAAGAATGAATATTCACCACCATAAATAAGACTGTTTCAATTAAGTCTGCACATAAAAATCCTCCATGGTGTCACAGAAGGCTGTGGTATTCAAAAAGAAGTGCCTAGATGAAAGTATTTAAGGCTGTATTTGAGAACAAATTCAACTGCCTCACTTCCAGTGTTTCACAGTTAATCACTGAAAGTTATGATGTTTTCATCTTATCTGAACGTCAGCCCACAAGTTGAGATGCAGAAGAAACCTTGGGCTTGGTTTTTTCTGCCTGTTAATGGCAATCTGGTATTTCTTGTTCAACTTCAGATAATCTACTGTGTTGGCAGTAGGATTTGTGTTTCCCTGAGTATCACTAACAAAGAGCAGTCACAGTACAGGGCTGCTGATTACAGCCTCCAGGGAACATCACCCCTGACGTGGCACAGTGACCCAGCCATCCTGTCCTGCTACACAGACCGGCGTCCTTGCCCTGTGCCTCGGGAACCTGCCTTTGGTGACTGTCCCAGAGACACTCAGCTACTGGGAACCATGGTCTGAACCCGTACAGCTGTTGTCATGTTCTTCTGCAAATGGCATCATTTACTGAAAATGAGAAGGAAAATAAAGAGAAAACAGTGGCTCTAAAGTCAAACATTTGCCGCAGGGAAACAAAGGATAGACAACAATTTCATAAATGGGAATAAGTTGGTGAACAATCTCTCCCAGCCAACCTTTTCTTTCCTATTCATAGAGAGAGCTGTGATGTGCAACCACTGTTCTTCAATGGACGTTCACCCCTTGAAGGACAGATGCGTAGATCTCCCTCTCTTCATCTTCACGTATCTGAATTTATCCTCTGTAATAATACTCATCCTGTTAAGAAGAACTCTAGAGGAGCTTGTTAAATACCACTGAAAAACATGATGCCAGCAATTATAGGGAATCAATAAAGATATTTGCTGAAGTCAATAACCTAAATTACCAACAAAAAAGTGGCCAGTATAAGCAGTTCGTCTATACTTCTCTGGAATAAAAATCAGACCCTGCATCTAAATATGGTATCAGTGGCAACAGTAAATGGTTCAAAAAAGGATTTAGCCTCTTGCAAGACTGCCATAATGCAGAAAAGTGGAAATCTACTCTGAAATTACAAATTAAATTCAGTTCATTCAATTCAAATAACTTCAGGAAAAGCTATATCAAAACTGGAAACCATGATAGCTGTGTCACCCCAAGTAACAAATACAATGAGGCTTTGAAATGAACACCTACTATTAAGTCAAAGAGAGTAATCTATGGGCAGTCACGGTTCAGACATCCTGATTAACATTAATTAAAATTCTGATGATCAGGTGGCTATGGAAGGGACAAAACTTTTAAAGAATTTAGGCAAGTGCGAAAGGTTGGAGATAGGGTAATAATTAGGAATAATATCTCTTTCTAAATTTAATTCCTTTAGCCTTGAAATTACCATGACAGATTTCAAATTTAGTGGCAGTTTTCCAGTCACTAAAAAGAGCTTAATTATACAGTTTAAGACTTTGGGAGAACTGATTCAGATAAAGCTACATGGGGCCCATATCAACTGTGTGGTATGCTTGAATGGACTCAGATAAAGAAGGAATAGATATCAACTTGTTCAAGAAGCTTGAGACATCACATACCTGAACGTTTTTTTGAGACACCAAAAAAGTTTGGATAACTTTTTAACTTTCTCTTTTAATTAATAACAATCACACGCATTCAATTTGCCTTTCTACTTCTTGATTTCAGCTGGGACTAAAAGCAAGACAGAGATAAAGCAGCCAAAACTCTGAATAGTGCTGATACTAACAGAACTTCTTAATCATTGGAATTGGCCTATCTCTAGAGCCCAGGCAAGACATCTAGAAAGACGAGCAAAGTTCAAATCTGCAAGCTATTCCTCTGAGTGACAGGACACCTTGTAAAAATCATCACTGTATTCTATTAACTGCTGTTAGTTTAGGAGAAAATATAAGATACTGAAGAAAATATCAGATCCAGGAGTTCTGTCAAATGGAAGAAGTATTTATTCTAATACGCAGTTCGTGACAAAGCTCTTCTGGGTTTTCAGGGCCAGGGAACATCCTGAACGATGGATGGATCCGCAAGATGATTAATAGCCTGAAATACAGATGCAGAACAGTCTCTTCTCATAGAATCAAACTCAAGAAGATAGATGCTAATATTATTTTAAAGCCTTTAACCTTCATTGGATTCTGCCATATCTATGTAATACACTTATATGATCTCATTGTCAGGTTAACTGAACACTTTACAGTTTTAAAGACATTTATTCTCCCAAGAGCCCCATGAAGTAGGAAAATACAGTTGTCCCATTATATAGATTTGGAGCCACGGCACAGAGGTGCAACGTCACACATGGTGAAGCAGGGAATTGAACACAGCTTTCCTAAATCCCAGGTTGTCACCCTAACTACTGTTCCTTTGTACTCTTTACATCAAACTGAATGGTTAAGCCAGAGTCCCTGCACTGCGTTTCCTTCTGTCTACATTAATCTCCGAGCACTTTAGCAAACCTGCAAGAATGCTGCAACAAGAGGATAGCGTGGGTCAGTGGAAGAAGTGCCCCATTTATTACAGTTTCTCGTTCACAACTGAACTGATCATATGCCTTAGGATCCACCGGCAAAGAGTAAACAGTTCCCAGAGATAATCTTTCAACTGATAAGAGTGGAATACAATACCTTACAGGAGTACAAATGAGCTCTCAGAAATTATAAAAGCAGGTACAGCCTGGATTTGATGAGCAGAAAAGGTTCATATTTCAGAAGGTAAATTCAAAAAGGGTTCAAATTTAAAAAAAAAAGAAACCAACAAACAACCCAAGACTGGTCATGTGCAATCGYCTTAGAACAGCAAGAAACTCTAAAGTGCTTGATCTGATACTGCTAAATATGGAGGAGACCTGGGAACCCCACAGCTGCTGACCACTGCAAGGAGGACACAGACTCCCTCAACTCAGTGGATCATGTTCCAGAGAAGAAGATTATTCAAGACAATTCATTCTGGCTGCCACCATCCCCTCAAGGTTTGAGCCTTGTGGGTTTCCATGCCTGTGGGCATTGGAAAGGGGCAAACAGTTGCCCTTAAATGACCTCTGGACCCAATGGTCTAATAGGTGCTATTTCTGAGCATCTTTGTGCACCTTAGGAAAATAGCAATGGGAATACCTCAGAGGCTCTCATCCRTCTCCAAGGTGGGACCAACTTTACTTACAGCATTCCTGAAGGACCTTTGTCCTGCACTGCATGGTTGCACATTCTCAGCTGAATTTCTTTCCCGTCTTTTCAACAGCATCCAAACCAGGGAATGTGTGCTGCCCTTCTTCAGTATTGAATTAGCACTTGCAGTCACGGTGCAGTTGTTTTATGAAAGTTTCTAGGCATTTTCTCTTCACCCTGGATTACTGCAAGACTCTCAGCTGTAGCCTATTCTTAGCTCTGAGCTATTTTAAACTTGCTTAAAAATTAACACCTCATTGGGGTCTAAACCTAATTTTTCCTAATACGGATGTGAATCCACCATCTGGAGCTTGGCACAACCACACACCCAACCATTTTTAGGGAATAGATCAAATGTGGAAGTATTGCCAACATGCTGCTACACATATAGCTTTGTCTTTCCTCCTGGATGATACAACCATTTCACAAACACGTACTGCAACATATCCTCTCTTCATGCTAGCTCTGCTAGGACAGATTCATTTCATCATGCATGGAAATTGAAGAATTATTCCAGTTACATGCTCCTAATTGCAACCTCCTTTCTCTCCTAGGCTTTCTCGCTTCTGTGACCTTTTCTAAGTCACATTTGAATTTGAGGTTATAAAGTCCTTGGAGAAAATTAAGATGGCCCAACCACCTTATTTCCCAAGGCTGAATCTCCATGTCTTCATTAATCTTACAGCAACTTCTGCCATGTGAAGCTGGAGAGGAAATGATGGGATGTTTTTGAGATATGGTGACTGAAGGAAGACGCAGTAGAAATGATGGGTTTCCGTGTCTCCTTTGTCTGCAGTCAGAATAGGGTTGCCAGATTTAAAGCCTTTAACATGTGGAATAGACCACTGATGAACATGACACCACGAGAGCCAGGTAGGAGGGGAGAGACTGCAGGCAGGAGGGCACATGAGCCGAGGAGGAGCAGAGGTGATGATGGGGAGTCCTACATGCCCTACGGTCCAATGAGGCTTTTGGAGAGTAACATTGCCTATTGCTGGCCATATGTAGCAGACTGGGACTACTTCTGCACATTGGTTCTGCTGAAACCTTTGTCCAAGTAATACCATTTTAATAAGGGGCGCAGGATTTGTGAATGTACTACAGGAAATCCCACGTTATATGGGACAGCTGGTGCCGCAGTGTGTGAGAGACTGGAGCCAACATGCTGTTTTCCCACCTGGAAGTGTGTTCCATCTCCTTTTATAAGACACCTGTGGCAAATTCACCCGTAACAGGAGTCTTTTCTGCTCCCTGAAAGATGAAGGTCCCAGTCTGTGTTTTAATTTCTTTTTAATAAAATTGCTGAACTTTGTGCTCCTCTGTTTTTATTGCAGAGCTTAGCCTCCCTGTACCCCACATTTCCTCTCATGGTTAAACTAAAAAGTCTTCATCTTTCTGCTCCAATGCCTTCACCTTGTTAAGAAACCACAGTACCCAGCTTCTCATGTGTTGTTCTAGTAAAAAAGTTTTCAGTCAGAAGTCAGTGTATGATACAGGATGCCAGGAGAGCAAGATCCCAGCCTTTCCATTACTACAGCGGTAAAGAGACCTTTCCCCAGTTCTCTGTGCCAGGGGCAACATTAATCATTAGGAAACAAAAGTAAAGGCTGAACTAAGTCTTAATGACTATGCATGGTCTGCAAAACCAAAATAATGTACTCTGGGCTCATGATCAATTATGGGCATATTGAGAGACTTCTTGCCCGCTAATACAAAAAGAAACTAAAGCTAAAACAGTTTAATTCAGAAAAAGAGTTATAAGGATATGATGTAGCTTCCCTAAATATAGAGGTTGATTCTTTTACTCTGCCACTGTTCACCACAATGCAGAAATCTGAGCCTTTTTCTGGCATGGATATACACGCACGTGTGATAATAGTAATAGCAAAGCTATTAATGACACACGCTTCTGAGAAACAGCTAACTCTCTAGCTTTCTTGCATAAATATGTACGTCTGTAGAACTTAGCTTATTGTAACATTTACGTAAGATTCACTTCAGTAGCCCYTGAATTTATTTTTCTATGTTGCTGTGAATAGACACAGATTGATGCTCTGCCTTGCCACCAGGCCAACCCCATACTGAGAACAAGCAGGGCTTGGAGTAGTTGYACAAATAGTGAACAATTCCCTGAACATCAAAGATGAGTAGCAGTTCCTAATTGTTATCGCTTGCTTTCATGCCTCTGACCCATTCCTGAATTTTTGTTTTTAAACAATATAGTTCATCTCTAGTGGAGTGGCAAAAGGACTTACAGGAAAAAGAAAGCAGCACTGTTGGCCATCTTTGAAGGCTTTGTGGCTAGAATACATTGACAAAGACCAGGGCCTAAATTGCCATTTGTAAACAATTCAGGAGAGGAAGAAAAACATGAAACAGAAATGCAGACTCCCTTTGATGAAACAGGTCTTAGGTCCTCGCTTTCTGCTGTGCTAAAACCCAGCTATTCAAGACAGATGCTGGTGGAGTTATCCTGCAGCCTCTTTATAGAAAAATACTTAGAAGTATAATAACAGCATAATTTTAATATCGACATATTTATACTAGAGAGCACAGGCGTGAGAGTTTTTCAGCATGAGCTTGTAAGTAATTTAAAAAAAAAAAAAAAAGAGTTAAGTAATTTAAAAAAAAAAAAAAAAAAAGAGTTGAAACATTATGCCCCCTCACTGCTACATATTCTGGATGCGCAGCAGTTTGTGGACAAGCTATTAAATGAATATTTCCAATCTATTTGCTTTCCTCCCTTGCTGGTACAGAAAACTCTGTCAAAGTCATGAATCCAGCTACTCCAGCTTCAGAGAGAGCGCTAAATTCTCACTGACACATCACCAAATAAAACCCAAACCTACGAGGACTGAAAACAAGACCCTGACCCCACCAGAGAGACTAATTTGACTTTCTAGATGCCTACAGCACTGAAGAGCCCTAACGGTTCAATCCCCCCTTGCCCAGCACCCATCCCTGTCCCAGTGCAGCACAATTGCTTTTGCAGGAGGAAAAGGAGGAGACCAGCAGAGCCCAGAGAGGTGAGRGCAGGAGCCACCATCCCTACAGCAGGGGCTAAGCAAAGGCATCTCTGCCCAAAGSAGAGAGGTGTCAGTTTGGCCATAGSACCTGCCAYGTGGACCTGACAAGCCTGAAAGTGCAGAAGCAAAGAGTTGAAAGGTGTAAGAAAGAGCAGCATCACATAGCATGACCCATCACCAACCTCTTCTCTTCCTACCCCACATCACCCCCACAAGCAAACAGCCTGCTTACCTCCCTTTCCTTTCCTTCTAAAGCTTTGAGCTTGAGCAGGCTCAGCTTTGCCTTATTAGCTCTCAGCTGGTAGCATTTCCCTGAACCGCCTTTGAACCTTGACAAGGCATTAACCCCTGAAATCCTAGGCTTTGCCTGGCTCATCAGGGTTGTCCAAGGACACCGTGGAGCGAGGTGGGGAAGCCTGGCCAGCAGGCAGGGTGCTGCAAATGCCCTGCACACAGGGAGAGCATGGAGCGTTCCTAGGGAGGGATGATCTCCTCTGTCTTCTCCCTTTGCTTGCTCCACAAATGGTAGAGAAATTGCTGGCAGAGGGAGACTGGTGCCCTRTGAAGCATGTTTGCACAGACTCAGAGGGTGACAGCACTTGACTGCCAAGGTGCTGACCCAGCCCTCCGAGCTCGGCAGGACTGCGGCTGCCGTAGTGCTCAGGGCAGAGCGCTGCATAAGTCTTCATGCTGCTCGGAAAGGGGAAATTTAACTTCACCCGCTATATTATGGAGCTAGGCATTTAAGTGTTTGGGAACTTATGGGGTCTCTCTTGATGGAATGCATTTTATCCTTTAAAAATGTAGAAATTAAAAAAAACAACTGTACAAATTGAGTGTGTCAGCTGAAGTATGAAACTGTAATCTATGTTCTTATTTGAGCTCTAATTTTATGCCTGCTGGTACTCACTTATACAGAACTTCAGCAAACATTTATATCTCTCTTAATTATCCTTTTTCCCTATTAATTTCTCTTACGTTCAATAAATGATCCTTATGCCTGTTGGTTTAAGACTTCCTTGCAAAGTTGTTTTTCCCTGCTTTTCCATAAGCCAGATATTTTAATTTCTTGCACTATGCCTCATTTGCTAGTAACAATGATGTATTTTCCCTTTCCCCATGTATTTATTTTTACTGAGAGATGCAGCCGTTCATCACATTCAAATGAAGAATTATTACTTAGCTATTATTATTATTGCTAGTGATGGTATGTAAACAACTATAATGATGTGTGGGCTTGTGTAGGAGCAAAGACCACAATAAAGATGTTGCCTTAGGGTGAATGAATGAGGAAAACGTGCAAAGATTTAACCAGCGCACCCTCTCCTTGCTGGTTTTGTCTCCTTTAACTGCTCACTTCAGCTCCATAGCCTATTTCCTTTGGCCTTGTTCTCCCGCTAGATTGGATTGGGAGCAACTGGTCAATGTGGAGCCCTTTCCAAAATACAGCTAGWCATCACTGCCAGAAGAAGGACACATGCCAAGGCACTTGAGAACCTGAATGGTGTGGGAAAAGGGGCTTCACTAATATTGTTTTGAATATGGATGGGTTGGTGTGATGAGGAAGGGGTGTTTTAAGTGTGTGGGAAAGAGAAAGAGAGGAGCAGCAGATATATTACAGAGATGATGGCCCAAGCAAGGCTGGAGGACAGCCTGGAATGAAGTTTTCAAAGACCACTGCGGGGTCAGTTTGGGTGCTGTGCGTAGGAACAGACCCTTCTTACTTTGGTTTCCTTGTATGGGAAATGAGTCTTTTTCATATACATTCTTAATACATAAACAGGGTTACTCCAAAGGTATGAGGCTCTGGTGTTCATTTCTCTCCTAAYTGGAAACAACCAGCAATAAATCATGTATTTGCTCAGCTGCTCAAAGGCAGTCACACTGCTACCAGTTGCCAACGACTTTGGCTAGAGTAAGTGGGTAGGTGACAGGGAGAAACAAGCCCCGCGCTAATTTTTAAGGTCTTCAGTTATGTTTTCAGGCAAAGAAAAACCAGCAGAAAATAGGAAGGGAGCATCAAGAGAAAGCCAGGACTGAATGGAAAAAAAAAMCAGCTCTTTGGCAGGCCCATAAAGAAAATTCAGACTAATAAAGAAAGTTCAGTCTCTTTATTCTGTGCTGCCAGCAATTTACTGCCCTAAAAATGAAGGCAGTTGGCTTTAGGAGGGTCAGCCTTGAAGACAGTAAAATTTCAGTATCATGTATTAGCCTGGCTTCCCTTCTCACATGTAGGAGTGTGAGCAGAAGAAAGGGGCATCAGCCCGGTCGTCCCTCATCCCACAGCTTCTGGCTGCTGCAGGCTTGATGCCAGGAGACCAGCCTGACCTGACAAAGCTCTCTAGGGAAGGGATGTTTGTAAATATGGGACAAACAAAGAGTATTTTGTGGCAATAGGTGTTCTTTGGAAATGTGCAACCTTGGTCATAGGCTTCCCAAGATGGTTGCAAATGGCTTCTTTTGATCTCAGCTCATAACACCCAGCTCCGGGACAGTCCCACCCGGTTCCCCAGAGCCACTGTGAGCTTTGTGAGAGCTGGTTTCCCGGCTGAAGGCTGCTGTTGGAGCCATTTTTCAGTATATTCCTTAATGCTAACCCATTCCTGGTTTTGTCTGAGTTTCCTTTCTAAGCTTCTCTTTCTAAAAGCCTGTGGGTTTTTTTTAACACCGATAATTTTCAACAATGAGCATTGTAAGCAAACCAACGGGATGAAAATCCACTTAGGACCTCTAAAGAGCTTACCAAGCAGTTTTTACAAAGAGCTGACAAAAGTGGAGAAATAACTTAAAACATATTTTATGAATTCAGAAGCCTGTTCCGAGATAAATATTTTAGCCTTTTTTCTCCAAAAAGAGGGGTGAGAGTGAAAGAAAGACGGGGAAATGAAAAAATCGTCTATGTCAGGGATATGGTAGATATCATTATCCAAACATTTTCAAGATTTAATGTATACCAGAGCCCAAAAAGCTTTCATATTTATTACAGCTATTTTGCATTCCTTACTGTATTTTGAAAGAGCTTCCCTAGTTTAAAACACTGTTCAGATCCTCTGTCACTTTTGTTCCCACTTGCCTCTAACCAGCTAGAATAACATATGTAAAATAACATACGCCATACGCAATTCCTCTGTTCCACCAAGGCACAGACTAGGTCCAATGTTTTTAATAATGCTAATGGTGCTGCTCCTAGATGTCTGCTTCTGTCAGAGTCAACGCTTAGCCAACGTGATCAGGGCAAAGGGAATAAATCCAGGCTGAAGAAACAGGTGAAATATTTGACTTCCAGTGACTTTCAGGGGACTGGGAGCAAAAGCAATAGTCCCCACTGGTCCCAAGCAGCTGAAGATCAGAGTAGTCCCTATCAATATCAGCATTGCGTTGCGTTGGGTTTGGATCTCTGACCCACTCAGTGTGGGGTAACGAAGCCGTTCTGATTAAACTTGCCCCACGCCTCTTCCCAGCCCTCACGTACATTAAGATGATACACTGTGGGAGCACGCTCTGCAATTTTAGATTGAGCTGGAAGTGAGATTATGGTAGAACTTTCACATCTTCGTGTAGTTCCCCAGCCATAAATGTCCACCCCATGTGGAAGACTAATGACATGTTCTTGGAAAAATTCACCAGCGCCATACGTAAGTGTTTAAATTGTGCTGGGCATAAGAGGAAGACATTGCCAGCAAAGCTGGGTTGCACCCACTGATGTTAAAGCCACCAGGGCTGTGGAGGGCCAAGTGACCACTGCTTTTTGCTGCAAACTCCAAGTGCAAACAGCAAAATGCAGAGGAATGGGGAGAGAAAAATTGTGGGATCTGTGGGATCCAGATGATGGGAGTTGGGGGACACAGATCTGTTCTTCTGTGATAATCATACCACCTAAAATTGCCCTGGTTTGGGAATATTTAATATAATATTCCCCCCATTCTTCCGTTGTAGCTTTGCMGCTTTTATGCGGCTTTTCGCCTTTGGTTCATGTTTTTTAACTCTCTATCCCTTCCTCTTAAAAAGACCTTTCTCAGCTTGTTGGTTTGCTTGTTCCCTTCCATGAGATCCTTCAACAAAATCAGTCTGTCAAAAGCAAGGCGCCTGCATTTCTGAGCCCTCGCTGCTTTCCTGGGTAATTTATGAAAATGGAAGAGCCTGTTTCAGGCGTAATCCAATTTGTTCTCTCTCAGCATCATAAGCACATTTGGAGACAGATAAGACAATTATCACATGGATCTTTAATACCTGCAATTTATAGCTAAAAGGTTTATTCTGATAACTTCATTTTCAAGCGCCATGTGCTAAAGCACAGCAATGACGTCTCTGCGGCAGTGAGACAGCAAAACTGTTCCTGCGGCGGTTCACCTGGCACATCCATGCAGCGTCGGTGCGGGGCATGTTTTGTGGGAGATGACATACTCAGAGCAGCAATTTAAGAGCATAGATGGCATTGCTGCTCGGGGGGAAGGGGCACAGGGCAGGCAGAAGACAAGGCTCRACTCCTCGCTGCATGGTGGCATGTGGCTTCCTCATGAGATGGCATGGAGGTGCTCCAACATTTTCACCTCCTTTGACATGGAGGAGGATTTCAGAAAGCACCCGGAGAGAGAGGGTTGCTACTGAAATGTGTTTTCATAATCACTTAATTTTCAGTTACCAAATGTGACTTGCATATGTAAACTTCAGCGCCTTGCAGAGCAGGAGCCCTCAGTCTAACAGCGACATTCAAGGCTGAGCACCAAAAAGTCAATATTTTCGAGAGAGCTCAGTGAAGTTGCTAGCAAGCCTGCAAACATTTACTCTTTAGCACTATGCATGAATACTGATATCACCATGTATAGCTGCTCATTAGAAAAAGAATCTGATTTCTAATTGAATTACTAGCTTTTTATCATTGTTTATGACTCAGGGTGCAGAAATGAAATATTCTAATTATTTCATGATAAGAAATCAAGATAGGAACTTATGATTTCATCGTGTGGAATGGTCTGTGACCGTGTCTATTTTCAAAAGATAAGGTCTGATCTAATAAAGAATGAGCTTGTTTCACTTACATGAGCAGAACCRACAGATACCATAACAGGTAGCCAGGAGTATTTTGAGAGAGCTAACATCAGGCACTTTTTAGTTCAATTTAATGTGCAACCTTTGAGCATTATTAGTGTTTGTATTTGGTCAACAGTGAAAAATCAAGTATATTATAACCACGCACTGTAGATTTGCAAATTAAAAAGTGATACATTTTTGTAAGGCAAAAATTAATTAATTTCAAAATGTTTATAATTCTATAATAAGAAGTTACCACAACAGTTTAAGAGCCACACTATTGCTCATAGCTATGCATCTAGGGCACTACCCTACTTTCTTATCAATCCAAACATAAGAATATTTTATAACAGTTAAGACTCTTTGATGTTTATGTGCTGCTTTGGTGAATTTTACTAGGAAGATCTTATATCTAATGCTATTTTAGCTATCTCTTGATATATCCAAACCATCAGAATATCTCAGCTCAGAAGGTCTGTGGTGCATTTCTTTAGGGACTTCATTAGTGGAAGATATCCTGACTCGGTATATGGGCTACTTTTGATGCAACATTCATACATACAATATTCAACTCTACATCACAGGGTTGGGGAGGGAATATTTTGTGTAGCAATTTAGAATAGTTACCCAAACAGTGTTCTAAAATTAAAAGGTATTATTTGCATATGTGTAACATTAACTAAAGACTTTCAAACAATAAAAACCTCACTATCAGCTCATGCCCACATGACCAATTAGCTTTTTCTCTGTAGGTAATTTGACCTGCAAATTACCCAGAATGTTTCAGAGCGAACAGTCTGATCTGTACCTGAATGCAGAGAATAYGAGTCGGGGTGAGTGCCGCAAGCCGGGCTGCAGCAGTGCACAGGGGGATGAGAGGAGAGAGGGGATGCTTTGAAGGAAGGAGGAACTGGTCAGATTTGGGATAACTGAGGAGTGGGCTGAGCTGCTCAGAGCGTGGTGCTTCTCCCCAGTGCCTTTGCCTTTTCGAAGGAACTGCAACGGATCAGAGTCAAAGCAGATAAAGTTCCTGTGTTAGCCTGCTCATCCCAGGGGAAATTGCTCACATTTAGCCAGAAGGAAAAGCCTCAATGAGTAAATGATGAAATGGGAATTTTACCTTTTCTGGAAGATGGTATTTGGCCCTAAGACAGGCAGAGATTATCCATTCTCTATGCTTCTTATTTATACCTTGTGGAGCTGACAGCTCTTCTAGAAGCAGACTGAGGGTTTTTAGACAGTCTGAGGTTTAAAATTAGGCACTGGAACTAATAGGCTGTTATTGTCTCATAATTATATTTGACATGATGCTCTTAGCTCTCTTCTGAAACATCATCCCACATCGAATGGAGTCAGGATGCCATAACTTTGTCTGCAGCAGCAGTCAACCGCGCTGTGACACAGGGGTATCACGGCTGCTGCTCTTCCCAGCTCCCTTTGGATGACACACAGAGGCCACAGCTCAAGGGAAACAGCCCACCTAGGTGAGGCTATGCCTTTAGCTGCAAACTYAAATAAAGGGATGCTGCTTAGGATTGCTGCTTGGAGACCTAGCTGAGAGGTACAATTCCTGTCCTGCTTCTTCCTTGCACTGGGAGCARCGGAAGCAATTTGTTGTTGGCCTGTGCTAGCAGCTCCTTACACACCTCCAGCAGTGGTTCAGGTGTCCTGGTTGGTGCAGCATGCAGATGGAGCCAAGCCAAGCAAGGGCTTGCTTTCCTCTGCTGCTCTCCCGGCTGTGCGGGAAGCTGTACGGACCTTTCCTTCTCCCCCTGTCATGGCCCGGGGATCTGAGCAAGCATGTTTTCATCACAGGAGTCAGGCAGGCACCAGCCTCCTGTCAGCAGAAGGAAAAATAAAGGGTTGCAACTCAAGTCCCTTCAGTTACACGAGGCATTTAGGAGGTTCAGGTTTTAGGTTTTTTTGCCCAAGCTGCTGGAGCTGTGACCTTCAAAGTATTGCCTTGACAACTTGTGCTTTTTAATAAAGCACAGTCTGGTGGAAGGGAGTTAATTTACACGGGGTTTCATTCTTCGAGCTCTGTCATCAGCGCACCAGCCTCGCTTATTGAATTCCCCTGTCGATAGAGCAACCAACTGCAGCACATTCACATCCAAGTGCCCAAATGAAGCACCTGTTCTCAGTTACTTGAGGATTAATTTCTCTTTTCCACTTAGTTCCCTTTCTTTCTCTGTTTTTGGCTTCTGGTTCTCCTGGCACAGACACAAATACTAGGAGCTCCAGTTGGGGATGCAGCCACCTTAAATAGCCCTTTTATTTGCTTAGTGCCTTTTCTTTATTTGCCTTGCTCTGCTCTTTCAGCTGCCTCTCTCTCATTGGAAGCCCAGTTCAAACCCATCTGTGCAATTTAATGCAAACCAACATGATTTTTTTGGTAGAGTTTTATAAAGCCAATAAATGAAAAAGGAAAATACCCATATTCCAGGCAGGTCTCTTAGTCTTACCAGGTTCTGCCATCAGATGTAGCATCGTCCAGGCAAAGCGCTTGAGCATATGAGTACCTTAAAGAACCAAGTAGCTCCCCCAAAGCCACCCCTTCACCTGGGCCATGTAGTCCCATGGGTTCTTAGTTACCTCTCAGATGAAGAGCGGAGGACTCGTTGCAGCTTTTTGCAGTGCCAAATGCACAGGTCGTGGTCTGACCCAGAAATCATTATTTTGTTTCTCCAGCAGTTGCGCTGGGATAGAGCGAAGAATGAGATCTTTCTGAGTGTCTAGGGATGGTTGTTATGGGTTAATTAATGCTTTAGCAGTGGTGATATATAAGGGAGAGTTATGCATGTTTAAGGTGATTCATGCTGCCTCACTGGATTTAAGTCTAATGGGAAACTTATTTCACTGTATTTATGGGTAACGTCCATCCATATCCTAGATATCTCTCCAGGGAGCCTTCTCTCCACAGCCGTCCAACTCCTATGAAGAAATATGGACTCCTCTGTACCCATCTTGGCTGTAAATCTGCAATTAAGAGAACGGTCCATTTACTTCTCTGCGATGCTGAGATGCTGCTAACTCGTGGCTCCATCAGGCTGGTTCCTCCAGCCAACGAGCCCTTTCTCCGCCTGCCCTGCTGCAGCCCCCCAGCCTGCCGCCCCCACCCAGAGCAAAAAACCCACTTTCATAGGGGAGCTGCATCTCCCCAGGTTGACTTTGCAGCTCTTTTACTTTTCTCCCACTTCTCAGAGCCATTGGACACATTGATGGGACAGATATGAGCTTGGCTTTTGGCCCTATGAACTGCTCCCTGCTCCCAGCACAGCCGGTGCTGCCCTCCCCCCAATCCCCCGAGGTTTGATTCACTCGTGCCCTCAAGGCAGAGCCATTTTTGCATTGGACCTTCAGGGCTAGCTTTTCTTTACGTGACATTATGTGATTAATTTCCCGCTGAGGTGGCAGGAATAGAACGGTGACACAACAATCTGTTTAAATTCCCTTTTCTATCTTCTTTTCCCCCCTTTCTTTTATTGTTTCTTGGCTTATGCTAAGCCTCAAGGAACTGCTGTCTAGTAACCCTCCACCATCTGCTGCGCTGCTAGCAGAGAGGAGCTATGGCCGGAGCAGTTTTTTCTTCTTTCTTTTTCCCTTTCCCCTCTGCCAGGATTTTGCATGCTCACAGCTCCCTTTGGGCATATTCTTCCTCCACCGATTCAAGGGCCACAAAGGTCTGGGCTGCTAAATTAGCATGCAGAAATATTAGCACCAAACTATTCAGAGCCCAGCATTATCCTGATGTACACAGAAATATAGGAGAGCATGCACATAGCACTCTGTGCACCTAACTCCTCCTGCAGCCATGTACAAGAGCGTGTAAACAACCTGAGCATGTGTGTTTGGAACAGAGAGAGGCAGAAGGAAGGGAAAGGAGAAATACAGACTCTGCTAAACTCCCTTGCACGGCTCCTGGAGCAACCCTGAACCGGAGCCCTGATTACCAGCGTGGCTGGATCCAGGATCAATACAGCACTTGCATTGAGACAGGAGTTAAATGCCACCAATTCAGAAGACTTCCTTGCTGAAACAAAGCCTTCAAGAACAGAATTTCAGAGAAAACTCAATTGTCTGTGTAATCTGAACGCTTCCACAATGGGTTTTAATTGCATTAAGAAACACCTTCAAACCCCATTTTTCCCATTAGGCAAGTACTGGTGGCTGCAGTAACAGTCTGGAGGTATCAGTGATGCTTTCGAAATATGCTGGAGACATTGTACATGTGAATGTGTCTGTGTCTCACGTAGCACAATAGGGCCCTGACCTATTTGGATGCTAAGCATGAATATATAAATATTAAATAACTGTTAAACTGCTACATCAATTTTATATCTTGATGAAAACCTTTGACTGAGGCTTTTTCAAACCAGCAAGATTTATATTGTTTTCCCTTTGGGACAGTTTTATCTAAGTGTATGGCCATGTTTACCCCATTAGAGCTCTTTGCTGAGTCAAGCAGGAACACATGTTGAACAAAAGAAAGCACAAAGACTTTTTAAGGCAACAAAGAGAAACCTTAGTCTAATCATGTCCCCGTTACCGCTCAGTCTGAGCTGCAGGAGCAGGCTGGGGCTGAGTGCAGCATCCCAGCATCACCCCGCGGGTCAGTGACCACCAGCCACGAGCAGGGAACAGGAGTGTAATTTGGCAGCCAAAAGCAAGTGGTTTTAGCAACGAGCTACATCTGCCCACCCTCCATGTCTACAGGGAACCACAGCGGTGCAGACAGCTGGCAAAAGAGAAGAAGAAACAACAAAAGAAGTCAACCAAATACACGTACCGAGAGTGGAGGGAGGGTGACTGGACCCCACATCAATGTGACTGCAGGGGTTTTGGCCCATCAACGTGGGTTTTGCTGGAATGGAGTGAACTTGGGGATTTGGATCACAGCATGCCAGAGTATTTAAGCATTGTCTGTCGCTACTCACTGTCTGTCTCAGTTGGTCCCTTGGCTTATTTCCTAACCTTAGACTTCATCTCTGACACCCATACCCAGAATCACTCACAGTTTAAAAACCCTACAGCTCACTGACAGTAAAAGCTGATGCTTCCCTCCTCCTCTTAATCCTGTAGTAGTATAGAAAGTGTCTCAGAGACCTCCCCAGGGCCTACAAGGCTGTGCCAGGTAGTACGATTTATGGGGCTGGTGGAAAATGGAGGGAGGAGAGAGGTGCAGGAGGGTTTGCCTGCCCATGCCACGGGCTGTCACAGCGTGTACCCCTGCATCGCATGGGACAGTCCCCTGGCTGCAAAACCTCCCCTCGCCCTTCCCCATCTGCTCTGGACCAAGCCCTAGGCCCGTTCTCCAGCCCAGGTTTGTGACTGAACCTGGAGGACACGGTGGAGAGACAGTGCCTCTTGGGCATAGGGCATTTGCCTTTCACCCTAATGCTTTGAAGACATACTGTTATTTAACCCTCTTGGGCCAGTCTCTGGCAAATTGATCTCTGCATACAGTCTTTCCTTGGGAATTACTTTGGGATACTATTTACTGCAAAAAGTTCTTTCAATGGCAGCAGCAAGAACCGTGACTTTCGATAGCTATGAGCTGTACAGTTTGAATCCCACACCAGGGCAAGGCGTGTTGATGAATTTCCCAAGACTGTGTGCACAACTAAATAAAACTATGGCATTACCAGATACCCTACCAGATTTTTCTGAATTAGTTAAAGGCTTAGGGTCTCTGTCAAAAGATTCTTGTGAACTGAATTTTATGGAATATATAATTTTTCACAGATGTCTCCTATGTTCCGGTCCAAGACACGCACCAGATCTCGGATCAAGCTGAGATAATACAAACCATAATAAGAGACAACTTGTATCCCAGAGACCYTAAATAAGTACCCGGGGTGGCAGAAGAGGAATCTCCCTTGTACAGCAATTCAGAGAGATTAAATGGCTTGCCCAAGGTCACATAGGAAGCCAAAGCCAAGATTTCAACCCAGTTCTCCAGCAAATGCCTTAGCCCTTAAGTCTACCCTTTCCTCCTCAGCACACTGTGAGAAAAATTATTACAGAAATCTCAAGTTCAAACTACTTGCTACTTGGAGAGCAGCCCATGTCCTGGCTGTTTTATCAGTTTATGTGGAAAGACTCCAAGACATTACTTATATTGACTCAATATTAAATGGCAATAACCACCACGACAGATTTACTGTCTGGCGATGTCTTCCTGTCTGCTGTAGTAACAGTAATGATAAATTTTTTGCTCATTAAAAGATTTAGGTACTTAGTCCCTCTAGCAATATTTTGAATTTTCCTGTTCTCGGGAAGATCAAATCCTTATCAACAATGTTTTAACAGGGAAAGATCACACCTGGTGCTACCGTACAGTGCRAGGCAGGTTTTGCCTGGGAGTGATGCTGTGTTTGAAGGCACCATTTGACTTTCATGCTGTCAGTGCCACGTGGCAGCAACCCACGGGCAGATCGGGGATGCTCTGGGAGGATGCAGTCAGCAAACATCTGCTGTTTTCTGGGGAAGGTTCTGCTCCGATGCTGAAAGAAGCACCTGACAGTCATGGTTAGAGGCAACGAGAGGCTCTGGCATCTCTGTGCTGGCTGAAAACCAGCAGGACGTGCAACAAGAAAAAATTCTTAATTATGGACCTACGATCAAGTAATACGTTCCCTCTTTTTGACACCTTGGGGGAAGGTCCAAAATGGAGAAAATTTTAGGAGCCTGGGTTCAGGCTCAGGTCCTTCATTGCACCAAGACAGGACTTTAAAGCTGTTACCTGTCAGAAACCTGCCTTAGCACTCGGGCTCAGGGCTGAACGAGCRCTTCCCCGACCCAGCCTTCAGTCGCAAGTGCCTGGCTGCTACCTGGGGCTGTCATTAAGCAGGCAGATGGGCCTTATTTCCACAGAAATCCTGCACCTACTGAAGCTCTGCTGTTTGATACTGATTTCAGCAGGGCCAGGCTTTCAGCTATGTTTGCTCATTAATTTCTCTCGCCTTTGGTTGCCTAAGTATGGTGTAGATGACTGAAGTGATGAGACCATTTTAGTCGCTCTTTGGTTTTTGAGCTGCAATTTGCTCTTGTCTACTGTTACCAAACCACACAAACACTCATCCAGCCTGCTGCAAACATCAAAAATAGCCTGAACAGCCCTGGTGCTCCCTTTTGCACCACTGAAAATAGCAGGAGGCAACAAAGAAATAGCATTAAGGAAGGCCACACATGCAGCACTTTCTCCTCGTTTGTGCTGGCTCTGTGCGTGGACGCACCGGTGTGAGGGACCTCTTCACAGCTGAGCCATATGCTGGAGGAAAGCGGTGGGAAATGCGAGATGAATTATTTTTCTGACACCTCCTGCACTCAGATGGGCTCTGTGAACCTCACCTTGCTTGTCACTACTGTTGCTCTCTCATTAGGAGCAATCACCAGACTGTTAATACCCCGGGGGAGGGTGGTGGCCTCTGCTCTGCATCACCAGGCTGTCCTCTAGCTGGGCTGCTCTTCTCCCGCTCACCTCCCTTTAAATCTACATATATATTTTTTTTTTTCCCACACACACATCAAAGGGGTGAAGGGAGAGAAATGTCAACAATTAATCTCAAGATTGGTGCTGAAAATCTGCTTTTCCATGCTAAATGTCAGAATCCGTGTCCACCCCTTCAAGAGATGAAATAAGGCTAATGAGCTTGCAGTGCAGGAGACGTGGTTCTGCACTCGACCCTGGAGGGACAGAGAAACAGGCACTAGAGGAAATATTATAACTGAACACTTACTTGCTGAGTACCTCTGTTCTCTGCCCACTCTTTGATGACGGGGTGTCTCGTTATTCTGTGCTGAGCAAGCACAAAACTGGTTCAGGATGGTGCTTTAGTGCGTGTTTAATTTTAAGTTTGTGCCTCTGTTTTTGCAGGAGTTCAAACACATGCAGAAACGCCGTCCTGAATAATGATGCACTGCAAGGGGGGTAGGAGAAAGACAGAAGCAGCTATGTTATATGACTCAGAACCTCATTAAAGAGTATCTCCGTCCAGGCTTTTCCTTCTTTGTTGACTTTGATTACCCCATTTGGTATCCGAATGCCACCCATCAAAATTAACAGGTATTGCAGGTGATGAACGCCTGCGGGCTTTCACAGAGACAGGCTTTCCAAGTGAACAGGAGGGATGCATGGGCTCAGGCAGCGATCCCAAGCCAGGCACACAGAGGACACACTCCTGGTGAGACCCTCCAGCCTTGGTCGTGACCACAGGATATTTTTTTCCTGCATGGGATCACAAGGCATCTTTCCCTCCTGCTGCACGCACCTGGTTATATGCACGAAGCACTCGCATTTCTCACTCAGACAGCAAGTCACCATGAAGCCCTATATGTATAAATGTTACACAAAACAGTAACTCTGGGTGAGGGACTTACTCTGCTGCACACTGTGCATCAGGCTGCGAGAATAACCCCGAGCAAAAGCCCAACGTACCACTCCATGGTGGCAGCAGCAGGATGGGTATCATCACAGGCCTGTGCATGGGAAATCAGAGTAAATATTTGTACAGTATTTTGAAGAGTCAAGGTAGGACTGACTGAATTATTCATTCCAACTATATTCTTTGCAAATGTTTCCCTTTTCCTCTCATCTTAATTTATTTGTGAATGAGTTTGAATTTCATTTGATGCATTTCTTAGAATTGACCAGATGCTGTTTGGGCACACAGTTTCCAAACAGCCCGGGCTGTCTCACAGGCAGTGCTGTCTGACTTTTTTTTTTTCTCCCCTGCTGTTCTTGATTATTATTCCGGCTATATGGCTGGCCATATGTATTCTTTCTGCTTCCTAATTACTCTGAAATTTTTCCAGGGGAAAACTGAACAAGCATACTCCTGTTTGATGTTTTTTTTTGGTAGGAGATCTGAGAATTATTCTGAAGAGGAAAAAAAAATCCATTCACCCAAGGAGCTTGAGTAATGAACTGCGAAGGGCCAAAAAATAGACTGGGCTGGTTTATTGGGCAGAGCAGTTCATCTCTCCTCCTCTCTCATGTCTCCTCTCCTTGTCCTCTACTCTTGCTTTTCACATGTTCAGCCTTGTAAAAGTGAGATCATCACCAAGCTCTGGAAAGTGGAAGATCCCAGGGTTTCCATGTAATTTTGGATTGGCACTGAAGTTTGTCAGTGGCATTGGCGAGGAACGTGCGGCACCAGCTGCAAAGCAAGGTCAGGGAAGGCGAGTCATCACTTGCATAAGCTGCAGCGTCCTCGTTGCAAAGTTTAACCTTCTTAATAAGCACCGGCAGTTTGATTTAACTAACGCTAAGTGATGCCGGCTGGATTTCACCCAGGGTCCCTGCTGTAGGTATTCTGAAGCTTTGATGGGAATATTGCTATTAATCTACAACGAGGGCAGGTTTTTGCTTGATGTTAATGATGCCAATGTTGCAAGCACTTGCTTGGGACTAGAGAACTTTTACCTGCTGACTGCATCTATTCTTAGTTTCCTCTTCCAGCAGTAGGAAATAATGATCCATCGACTGCAGCGGAGCACTGCTGATTTACACCTGCTGAGCATCCAGCCTAAGGTGTTTCATCGTTGAAAAAAAATGAAGTGGATCATTCCAGTTTGGATTATGAAAATGTATCCTTTCTGCTGGAGCATCTGGGCAGCACATTTGGAAGAGTTTCTCCTCTCCTGCACAGTACCAATACTGGCATTATTTTGTATCATGTGATGATTTTTAAAAATGTATTCAGCTTTCGCCTTCTATTATCTTGGATCATTAGCCAGCATCCTGTTATGCAACGTGATCAGGGAAGCTTGGTGCAGTATCTCACAATGTGATATCATTTCTCAAACAGAGCATGCAGTGGGGAAGAAATTAATTTCTCAAAGCTGCGGCATCATTACTGACACAGTAAAATCAGATGGTGTGATGGATGCACTCGACCTCTTAACCAAACTAGCAGTAGTTTGGTACAGGCTCCAAAGGAGGAAAAGGCCTGAGCCGTGGCCGGGCCAAGAACTCCTCCAGTTCCGGTCTGTTCTCTAAAAACCCACAAAGGAGTAGAGTGACATGGTGAACATAGATGCACGTGAACTTGGAACACCCATCRTGCGATTAACACATGAATAGCGGGTGGCTTTTCCAAGACTCATTTATCAAGGAACAAAGAAAGTTGTGGGTACAAGGARTCTCATGCATACCTTTCCCATCGCATGTCATTTGACTACAAGCCAACCACTTTATTCCATAAATATGACAGCCTAAGTGAGCCTGCTTTCAGCTCTCCCTGCTAGGCAGCATGGCTGCGCAGCGGTGGTCTCCTCTTGAGCTAGGACACCTCTCAAGGTTGCTCCTTGAGGCAGAGACCTTTTACCAACAGCGGATCTTTGGTRAGTGAGTGATAGCATGCTGAATTCATACTAATGAAACATTACTAATCCATGTAGCTATTAAATATTAATTACTATAAACTTTGTATTGATAATTCTATTAGACATAAATCATTGTCCAAGTCTGAGACTAAGATTGGACCTGGCCGCATCTAAGCTCCATCAGGAGTTTAGAAAGCAAGGGGGTCTACTCTGAACCTCGTGACTCAACGGGAGGGTCTTCCTTTCCCTTTTTGTCTCCGGTCTCTGTGTGAATCATTCTAACTCAATTCTAACTCAATTTTCCTTTGTATGTTTCTTCCATACAGTAATTAAACCACCGTTAAACTTTGTTAAATTCCATTGAATTTATTGAACCCTGACAAATTATTCCACCTCAATAAAACATATTGCTGCTTCTCTCTTTTGAGTGAGGTGCATTCCACTCTTTCGTGACAGATGGCTTCCTAGTTGTTTTAAATGCTCGGGCTGAACACTGAACTGAGAACATTGGAGAGTTATTCAATGTATCCATTTCCAGGACAAGAGGGCTATTTTCTTTTAGGACATGATTACATGGGTGAATGAATGAATGAATGAAACCTTCCTGTGCTCTCCTAGGTCTCCCTTTTGTTTGGAGCTGTCAGAGCAAACTCCAGTTTGTGGGCACAGCCCAGATACAAGGGAGATGAAGGCACAGGGAAGAGCAGATCTCCATCCACAGGCTCTCCAATATCCTCCTGCAAAGCAATAATTTAATGAATGCCTCCAAGGCAGCTCCACTTTCCCTGGGCAGGGTGCAAGCTGGGGATCTGACTAGCCATAGATTCATCAGACAGGTCAGTGTGCTGCATGTATGCTATGCAGTCCCAGAGCATCCCTCGCCACAGCACAGATGAGAGACGTGGGGTGCAGCCCGTTCTGCAGGGCACAGCACTGTGCAGACTGAGATGGTTTAATAGGTCTTTGCCCCAGGGGAGGATGAAAACAGTTGTGTGATTTCCTCCTGAACAAATGACATGCTGACCTTCCCTAGATAAGCCACTGGAAACAGAAGAAAAAGGCTGTACTTTTTTGTTCAAATGCCTGGACCCCTTTTGTACATCCGAAGTTTAGAAGTATGAATCACTCGCGCAGAGGCATTCATGCAGATAAAGTGCAGTGCACCACTTTGAAAAATTACCTCTAGAAATATGGTTCAAATGATGCAAATCCAAGGGATGAGATATGGTGTTGAGAACTCATTAAAACCTTTGCTTCAGGAAGTTTCCTTAAAAATTGTTGTCTGTGCTGGAAACAGACACACACTCCGAGCCTGAAAGCAAAATTAGTTTGTTTCTTCCTTGGGAATGGAATAGCCAAAGTTCATTTCAGATACTTCCTTGCACTTTTTCATCCCTAAATTGTTATCCACAAATAAAGTAAATAAGATGTTTGTCCTTACCCACCAAGGCGAAAAGGTGTGAGAGGACATCAACTTTTCTGCTCAAGGTGTGACCTGCTGTGCGTGTCAGCAGCTGGTGCAATTGCCTCTCCAAGGCAAAGCGGACACCTCCCCATCTGCTTGGCATTTATTAGCCTTGACTTAAAAAAAACACACACACATTTTGCAGCAGTGCAGCTGCAAAACTTATTTTTTTGCCAGGAGGCATGTCAAGCAGCCTACAGGAATCCAGGTAAGTGCCCCAATGTCATAACAGCCTCAAAACCTGAGCACAGAACGAATGCACTGAACCAGCCCAGTGGAGATGTTCCTCAACCCTTACATACAAAAACAGAGACAAGCAGCTCTCACCGAGGTAACCACAGCAAAATGCCTAGTTCTTCTTCATCCAGCYAGGATCACAACAATCTCCTCTCTCTGCTCTGGGGACAGCAGACTCATAGGATTTCTGAGGATTGCTGATGGGCAGAAGACAACAATGACACGTAAGGCTCCCCATGTCACTGCTGGGCTGAGCCTGGGTGACCTGGTCCTGGTGGGTTCGTTTTCTCGGACAGCCTGGGCTCCAGATCACACAGCAGCCAGCAAAGTTACCCAGCAGGTAGCAAAGCCCCACTGCTGACCATGGCCCCAGCACTAACATCCTCCAGTGGCCAGAAGCAGCTGCTCTACAACCACCCTACCCTCCAAGTGTTAGTTTTGCAATGTCCTTGAAACTTTCCCCAAAAGGCTCTGGAAACTATTTTCTCCCCTTATTTGTTCTCTGCTTCTTTAGGAATATAGCATTTGTGAGCGTGTGCTTGCATCAGGCAGCCCTGCAAGCTCTGAACACCAGCTTCTGCTAAGAATTCTGCCTTTCTAATGCACATCTTAGGAATGCAAATTTTTGCAAATGAGAAATGTTCTCAAACATTATGGGTACAGTTTATGTTTTTGTGGAGATCAGAGAATCTGGCAATGTTACACAGTGATGACATTATTCCAACTCTGAAAATTCAGAAAAATCATTGAAATGCTGTCAGTCATGTATATAGTTTTTCTTTGTGGACTGCTGCTCCTATCAGCTGTCTGTGACTACCAGTTGGTGAGAGGAAGGGCACAGATTACAGGCACATTCCAAATGTTTGTCTTTTCCATGCATTTTTCAGAGGGAAACAGCATTTTTCAAAGGGAAGCAAGAGATTTCTCTCTTTTTTCCCCAATATTCAAGGCCAGCTAGACCTTCAACAGCTTTAGGAAGAATTTGCAATGAAAGCAGCAAAGCATGAATTGCAGATATACCAAACTTTTTGCCTTTCTTCCTCCCTCTCTCTGCTAATATTGGGCAAACTTTACAAATGGTACAGTTATCAGGTGTCTAAGCAATATGACATTGCTACTTTATTCACCTTGTTGCCCAAAGCTGTGCTTGATGGGACACATAACTCAGTGCTAAAAGGAGAGCGATACTGCCTGGGTCTTTAACTCATTTTTCTAAAAAATTGAACTCATTTCTATTATTCTGTATAAAACTCCTGGCAGCAGAGAGTGGCAGGGAAGGCAGATATTCATCCTGCAGCTTTACAAAAGAAGAAACCAGGATGGGAAGGTTAAATGATGTGCCCAAGACTACACAGCACAGGATTGTCAAAGTGTAGGTGGAAACCAGCAGCCAGCGGTCCCCTCCCTTCACTTAACCAATACGCTGTTGCCCAGTTGAAAGAGGCATTTCTTCCCCAAGCCAGGAAGGCTGGCATTTCATTGTGTGCAGCCTGTCAGAAATACTAATTTAAGTTTCAGTTATTCAGTTTAAAAGAGAAACACTAAAGGGAGTGTTTGCAAGCAATTTCCTGAAGCAAGCATGTAAAGCAACAAAGATTTTACACTGGCATATTTCATGTCTGCGTGAAGGACCTGGGGAGTGGCCTAATGAAGGATGGCAATTCATTTCCATTCCTTTTACTTATTTTTGCCTGTTTACCCATAAATCTGTTCTTTGTTTGACATAAAAAAATAGAAAAACTTAGGATGGCAGCCTTAGATATGAGATTGATGAGCTGATGGGGAGGCAGCTGAACGTGCACTCCTTCATTACGAGGGAGTGACTCACTGAGGAACTTGCATCTCTTCTGCTTCTAATTAAGAAGGGTTTGCAGTTTGTTAAGGATTTTGGAGTACGATGTTTTTTCGTGTTTGCACGTGCATCAAGCCTACGAATACCCTGTATGTAGTTCAGTCTGTTTTTGAAGTAGTCAGGAGGGCTTTTGGTAGGAACAGGGATGCTGGCTTAGAGATGAGATGCACAGGTATGAGGATACGTCGTTGTCGTCACATTAGAAAGGAGGCTTTTCATATTCACCCTGCTGGTAAATCTCCAGTGGCTCGATTTATCCAGAAGCATCAACACTTCCTCTGCAGGTATTGCAACACGCGTGATGAGTATTTAATGGTCAGAGATATGAATGATGAAACCTGGCTTGGAAGCACACAGAAGGATTCAGAGAATTTCTCCATCCCTGAGTAGCCCTTAGTCATGTCTGCTGTCCCTCTGAAGGAAAAGGGATAGAGTTATCCCTTCTAAAAGGGAAGGCTTCTTCTGGTCACTAAAACCAGCTTGGCTGATAGAAAATTTGCAGAATCCACTTCAGAGCCAGGTAGAGGTTAGTAGATGAAATCCTACTGACATCATCAGCAAAAATCCCATTGATTTCAGGGGTGTTAAGCTTCTTGTCCAGGGCCTGAACCAAAGTCCAATAAAATCCATTGAAAATCTGTCATTGTTTTTGATGCTGCGTTGCACTTTGTTTATATGCAGACTTCACAAATGAAATCCTTGCCAAGTCCCTGAAATTCATGACAAAATTCCTATGACTTGAAGTGATCTGGACTTTTGCATCAGCCATATGCAATGCTACCCTTTTTCTCTCTAATGACTTGCTTCTCTTCCTAGAGAGCTCGTGAACAATGTTGCTTTAGGAAAGAAATAGTGAAAGGAAAGTTTGCCAAGAGCCTTATTTCTGTGCTCGACATTCGCAGATGGTCAAAGAAATAACCTCTGCCAGGAGGATGCACTAGAACAGCTTTAAAAAAAAAGAGCCTGTGTATCCAATCTTCTGAGTTCATGAGCTTATTAAGTTTTTAAAACCAATTCTGTAATTCCCTTTAATTCCAATAACCTTTGCATGGGTTGTTGACACTTCTATTGAAACTGCCAGATGCTGTTAACTGGAATTGCCCGTCAGTTTTACATGTGCAGGTGCTGCTGTTGTGAGTAGCTTTGTGC
Source organism: Phoebastria nigripes (assembly GCA_035582835.1). Classification (NCBI taxonomy): domain Eukaryota; kingdom Metazoa; phylum Chordata; class Aves; order Procellariiformes; family Diomedeidae; genus Phoebastria; species Phoebastria nigripes. The sequence goes on from JAYKAV010000001.1 coordinate 2,266,557, forward strand.
AATTAATTCAGCTGTCACAGAGACTTTGGAAGCCTGTTGTGGGTCAGATTGTATCAGTCTATTTTAGGGCTGATCGAGAATCCTCCACAGACAAAGGTAATCCCTAGGTGGACCACATAGGCATTAAATYCCAGCCCACTTCCAAGCACAGGGACTGCTCCCTTTCTTCTCCAAGCACCGTGGCCAGAACAACCAGTTTGAGGGAAAGAAAGCGGCTGCTCCAAGGGCTGTAGTAAACAATTTCCTTTCCTAGTCAGAAGCTGCAATAATACTGCCCCAGGGCAGTAAGGCTCTGTATTACTTGCAGGGTTACTTGAAGTTTACAACACATCATCATTAAGCACTTTGGTCTGGAGTCATCTCACCTAGCACGAAACCTCTGCAGAATCCCATCCTAAGAAAGACAACCGGGCATGCAAAGATGCCAGTGGATACACCTTCCTGGGGAGCCAGACTACAAAAACTCAGCGTCTACCTTGTGCCAAGTGCCAGAAACCTTTCTGTAGTAAATCTTTGGAGACGGTTTGACTCTCCTGAAGTTTCTGCTGCTTTGTGACACTCTGCCTTGGAAGCAGATTGCCAGCCCAGACCTTCTGTTTAGCTCTGCCAAAGCCTCCTGGTCCAACTGCCTTCATCCAATTAATGTACTGCTCCATGGTAGTTTTAAATGGAGATTATTGACTGAATGCTTTTTCACCCTGATAAGTTCCCAGATTGATACATGAGGGAAACCAGTATCAATAACCCCTAAAGATCAGCACAGCACTTCCCACCACGGGACATTACTGGATAAACGCTAAGTTATTATTATCATCACTATCTCTTGAGTTAAGCCTTGCTCCACATTTTAGAGCCTTAGATAATTAGGTGGGAAGATAAAAATATGTAATGGAAAAGAGAGACCGTAGGTCTTAAGCAAACACCTAGCTGAAACGGGCTCCCAAGACTCAGTCGCTGACCTTGAATTAATCTTTGTTGCTCAGGGTGGCAGTGACTCATCCTCCCCGTGGGCAGATGCACAGTGCCTTAGAAACATCTGCTCGTTGCTGCTCCCTGCAGTCCCTCAGGGGGTCAGGTCTCCACTGAGACCCCCGGATGCGATGGCACTGGCAGTCACCAGAGCTGAAAGCGTGGACCACCCGCCACCTTAAGCTCCCTGCCTCAGACAACTTTATTAATCTTCTGTCCTTAATTGCAAGGGAGTTTCTTCTGCTGTAACATACTGTTATCCAATACTGTCAGCACTCCAGACCTGAACTGTTTCCAGTGCCAAGAAAAGACAGGGGTCTTATGGTCATCATGAGAGCGCACTTCTGAAGTGGATTAATACATTATCCTTTCCACAGCCCATATCGTACTTCTGCTCCATCTTTTAAGCACGGGTCGCCTGGGACTCAGCTCTCAGGGCACTGCTATTTTTCTTCTGCAATGCAACATGAATGAGAAATACAACAGCCTGGGGGAACAAGTCATCCGGAGTGGGGCAGACAAGAAGGGATGCCTGTAAGATTGTGGGCTCCTTATGGTTTTGGGGAATTAGGGAGCACCCTTACTTTGTCTTAGCAAGCCATGCTCAGGCCTGGGCTCCAACTTTGGTCTTGGTACTAGCCCACCCTGTGACCTTGGATTAAACACTTTTCTGTACCTTCACTTCTTCCATTTGATGATGATGGTGGGGATGATACAGATCTCCCTCGTTAAGTCCCTCATAAATGTCAAGTATTTTTATATTCTTTTCTGAAACCAACCTCCTCTTGCATTTTGACCTGGCTGTGCTCCAGAGTTCAGTGGTCCCAGACCAGTTCCCACCAGGCAAGGATCCAGCTCCCCCACTGCCTCTGGCAGGCAGCTTCCCCCAGTCCCACCCCCCAGGGTGATGCTGAGCAGAACTGACAGGCAGGTGGGTGGTGGTCTCCCTGTGCTGCAGTCAGGGGTGGTTTGTGTATCTCTCTCCTCCTGTTAATAATTACAGAATATTGTGAAACAAAGTAAGATTTCTCATCTAATGTCTGTACTTCATAAAAGTGTGTTTAGACAGGCAGTTGATAGAAGAGAGGCGAGTCCTCCTACCCTGCGACTTGAGATTTAACAGCATAACTTAAACAATGACACTTATTCCTCAGTGAAGCATCAGAAAACCACGAGCAATGGAGCTCTGACATAACATTTAGTCAGGCACAGCACGAGTTAGGCAGCAAACCAGCAGAATCAGCATATTTTCTTTTGTTTCTCTTACAAACTCTCATGTCAACAGTCTCAGCAGTTGTTCTTTGGAGGGCATTTATACTGTCGCACATTGCGTTACACTGCTATTTATTCTTTTCTGGCTTTGTGAGAGGAAAGCAGAACAGCAGACAAAGGCACGCGGAATTAACACATCCGAGAGAGCAATTCAGGGAGTGAATATTAAAGCAGGAGAGCTATGCGACACATCATCACCCTGAAGCTGTAGGTTTTTCCATTGAAGTAACAGTGCTGCTGCCTGCGTGGAATTCATCCGCTGGCAATAACGTGGTGCYGGTGGCACGTTAATTCGATGAATGCTCAAGCAAAACCGGTGGTCTCCCTGGCTGTCTACACTGTGAAATTAAGAACAGATTCAAGACTGGCTTTATGAACACTGATCGCTGGCTGTGTTGGCACAGACCTACCATACACATCCACAGTGAAATGTTTCAGCTTGCATTCCCATCACATATCCTATCAGGTATGGCATCCACCCACCTAGTTAATAAAGTTGTTATGTTTATACACGTTTGGCCTCCAGGACTGGCTTTCACATGAGCACAGCAAAATTTGGAGGCTCTCCTCCTAGAGATTTGTGTTCTGGGTTTTTTCCACGTCCACACAGTACAAACCATACTAGTTTTGTCAGCTGCTGGCCCAGTATTCCCAGCTGGGCCAGTACTGGCCAGCTTGGGATGTTCCTGTTTGGCTGATGGAGTAGGCAATTTCTTTCCAGCTCCCAAACAAAGCTTTGGTGGCTGCCACCATGCAGCAGCACTGCACTGCCATGCCTGGTCACAAAAGCATGAGAAGCACCTTGCCAGAACCCATCTCCCACACCACCTCCTCCCTCATGCTGCGGGATGCCGTGAATAACAGTTCTGAGTTCACTTCAGCCTCTGGATATGTGATTTCATAAAACTCAATCGTATTCCCCCATGCCCTTTCCTCTCCAAATGGGAAGACCCAGTCTCTTCTCATAAAGCAGCAGTTCATTCCCCTCAATTACTTTGGACTACCTATTTTTCCCTGCTGATGGACTCCTTGGACACAGGTACACAATCAAGCCCAATGGCCAGAAAACTGCCGTTATTTCAGTCCGAAATCAGTATCACTGGCAGGCTACCACCTAACCAGACGTGATATATTCATGACCTACAGCAATGACAAGATCTGCATGAGTGGTTTGTCAGTTTAAAGGAAAATTTGCAAAACACTACAGGTTTCCAGCACTCTGCTGAGCTCAGAGTGCTCCCTCTCTTTTCCTCAGACCTGTGAGTAACACAGATTTACCCAGAAAGAGCCATTCTCCAGGTGAAATAAGATCTGGATGAGAAGCAGTTGGCTCCAAATCAACTGAGACAAGAGAGAGAGCCATCAGTGTGCAGCTGGGATCGTGGCAAAATAATGGAAAAAAACCAGTTACCTCACCCTATGCTCACAGCATCTCCTCTGTTCAAGAAGATGGATGGTCTTGGGGTCATATAAGCCTCATCTGCTACGGTAACAACCATGGCCAAAAACAAGTGCTGATTGCTAAGTGAATTTCCACACGCTCCTTTTGTGCCAACTCCCTGAAAATAAAGCACCTTGTACATTCATGGGTAGGAGTGCTCAGTGAGTATGGAATTTGGGACGTCTGTACTGTGGGGTGCATCATTATCCTGCCACCCACACCTCGGATACCAGGTTGTGGAGGGAAATAGCCATCTTCCCCCTACTCGGGTAATTGCTCTCCCTGCAAGAAGCAGAGGTTGAGCTCCTTCCCCCATGGGCAGCAGATGATCCAGCTGCCCCAGAGAGCCAGAGGACATGTGCTGGGCCAGCTGCAGGCAGATGCAGGCTCTGCCCTCCCAGAACAGGGAGGCAGACCGAGATGTCAAGTGTACATCTCTGGTTGCTCCTGAGGCAGCCCAACGGCTTTCCCTCTCTTGTTGTCCAGCCAGCAGCTGTTTCTCCACAGTAATGACAGAAAGTTGTTTTATGGCATCAATGCCATCATCAGCCTCAGACTTCTTGGCCAGGCAAAGCACATGAACTGCCCATGCAAAATACAAAATGGGGCAGTTGCAGCAAGCAAGGTGCAAGCAGACCAAAGGGATGCATATAGGACTTCTAATAACCAAAGCAGGAGTTTTAAATGCAAAGAGAAGCAAAAGGTAAATTCAGCAAATAACCAAATCACTGTCAACAGTGTTTCCTAATGATGGCTTTAACCGTCCCAGAAAGTTAAGGCAACATCAGAAAAAGATATGCACGAACACAAAGATCTGAACTTCTGTTCCCTTTGAGTGCCCTATTGTTGGGTTTAGGACTGACAGTAAATACACCCAGAAACTGCAGCTGATCCAACATGTAATGCCACAGCTGCTGACTTGTACAGGCTGGGAAAGCATATTCTGTCCTGTTCTGTTCAGCTCACATTTCCTGGCACAGGTAATTCATATCCTGACTCTGCATCCTAGAGCAGCAGCATGAGCAGCAGAAGTGGAAGATTTTTAGYTAGTTAGTTATTTTTTTAGAATGAAAATTTTCTTGCCTACTTCATGGAATCAAAAGGCTGGAAAGAACCTCAGCATCTCGGCAATTTACTTTCTCTAGTCTCTTCCCCTGTGAAAGCTCAACCATGGCTATGTCACTCTTGATAAATATTTATCCAGCCTCTGCTTGAAGATCTCCAGCTGTGGAATCCCTATGACCTCCCCAGGAAACCCTCATCCTTGCCGTTAGAAGGTTTTACCTCCTATTTAGTCTGAATCTTTCTTGCTGAAGTTTAAGCCATTACTTTATCCTGGAGAGAAGAAAAGATTATTCTCTTCCTCTTCACAGCAACCTTTATAACTCTCTCACGTTAAGTAGGAGGTAAGGGAGACACAGCAAAGGCTGAAGCCCTGAAGCTGTTTCTGCCCATTTTGGCAGTTCTCCTCATTGAAGGTAATTAAGTGTAAAGAGGTACTTTCTCCCAGTGCAACAGGCATGTTGCTAACATGCAAGTAGGCTTTGTGCCATCTGAACAGATGCATATGCACGCAGGCAAGAAAGGCCATGTTTGAGCATCAGGCATGAAAATGGAGTTGAAATTTAGACAGAAACAGTCAGGCTATTTCTAATATCATAGTTGTACCAGAGATGAGCAGAAATTACATGTGGGTACAACATCTTATCAAACCATGATAGTTCCTTTTTTTCCCCCTTCTGCATTATTCATTCCTTTGAAATCAGAGTTCAGTAAGTTGTTACCAGCACCCAGAAACCAGAGCCGGAGATGCAGCATGGAACRGCACTAATATTCCTGCAGCAGGTGGGAAATGCCCATCTCCAGGCCCACCAGGCAGTGACAAAGCCCCCAAAACCTGAGTCACCAGCTGACAGGAACTTCTTCCAGAGTACCAAAGCGCATGTGCCTAGAGCATTTACCCCATTTGCTGTAAGCTTACAAACCGCAGCCAGCCTGTAACCCACACCGGTGCAATGTTGAGCTCTTCTACTGGCATGCATCAGTGCCCACATCTCTGGTTGCCGTCCTCAGGAAGATGGCAATGGTCTCTGACTATAATCAGGTCCCTCCGTCCTTTCTTGCTCCCAGAAACAACTGTCCAGTCTAATGCCAAGAGCTGCGTGGAGCTAACAAGAACCAAAGAGGCAGCAGGTGGTTCCAGCTGAGTTCATCACATCTTTGCCCAAAATAATCTGCTGGACAGCTGTGAGGAGGAGAATCTCATCTAGCTGTGAATCAGTGTAAGCAGGGGAGATCGGATGTGGAGTCAGGCAGAGAGGCTGTCGTGGATTATTTATGGTTCTGAGTGGATAGCCAACTTTCCTAAGTTAATAACCCTGTAGTCAGTGCTTTTTTTTGGTACTTCAAGAGCAACAAAGCACATCTGGTCTCGCTTCTCAGGCTGGCAAGTATTGGATTGCTAGGGAGATAGTGTCCTTGATGCTAGGAGGACTTTTTATCTTATTTTGCAGTATATCCCAACATATCAAGAGGCAACACTGGGGAAAGAGAGTCCCGTGTAGTTTGTCTCTGCCAGAGACTGCTATATTATGAAGCTTTGAGGATGCTCCTCTCTGCAGGGCTTTGCGAGAAGGAAATTGCTGTCTGCAGCGCTGCAGGTTTGTGTCAGACCACGACTACAGAGGGCAAAGAGAAATTCTAATTAAAATGTTTTTACGTGCTGTCATGCACACAGCTTTTTGTGTCATCCCAGCTTTCCGAGGTGGTCGCCCACCTTTCGTGTTTTCCTTGCGAGTCTCTTCACAGAGTGGATCTTTAGCCTGAATCACTCCTGAAAATAATTCTTATTCCTAAACTGCAGGAGGAGATAAAGGAGATTGCAGTTTTAAAATCAATCCCAAGGGTCACAGCCAAAGTATTAAGGCTTCCCAGAGTATGGTTTGTTGGTTGGATGGACCGCCCAGCAGTTATCTACTGTGTTGGATAAGCTGTTCATATCATGTTATCATTTCTGTGCATTAAGCTGATCTATGTTGACATAAGTGGGATATTGGGGAGTACGTACTGGGACTCCTGATACTTTACACAATGCGGACATGGATAATTGAAAAAGATGTTCCCTTCCACAAAGCACTGCAGGCCACCTCATCATCCTTCTCTTTCTGTTCCTCCTTTATGGGTAAATTGAAAGCGAGCGCACTGCTTGCCTCCCACTGCTCTTCCCACTGTCTCCCTTTCATGCTACTGGCAGCAAAGCTCAATGTTGATGGATAATCAAATGGGAGATGCGCATTACGCTTCTGCTGTCAGGCCATGTCACGGTGGCCAGGAGGCAGGTGGTCAAACAGGACAAAGCTCTCCTCAGATAAAACCCAGATGAAGACCACTAGGAATCACATCTTGTTCTTGAAGACAGTATCTGGATCCAGCTTCCCTTCCTTCTGGCTTCTAAATGCTTCGGCATTTGCATTTAGATAAAACAGTTCTCATTGCACACAGCCATTTAAGAAAGCAATCCCAAAAATCCCAGGCCAATGGTCAGGGATGCAGATGAGAACAAGGACCCCCATGGAGTGGTCACTCCAGTCCACCGGACCACCCCCACACACCCACTTATTCCAGTCCTCTGCTCAGTGACCAGAGTAACTGTGCTAAAACAGAGGGAGAGAAAAGCAGAAATGCACTGCTCAGCACCAAGCTGCTCCCACCCAGGCGCAGGGATAACCAGGGGAGCAGCTGTGTTGCTCGCCACCGGGATTTCCCAGGGATGCTGTGAAGCTGGTACCATTTATGTGCCATAATCTACAACATCAGCCTAGCCTTGGCTCTGCCCGGCCCCTGTCGATCTGCAGTCTGGGCTCAAGGGAGCTGCAGCTTTCTTCCAAGACAGTTCTGTGCTGCGTATTTTGGCTGGAAGGTATGATTAAGTCTGAATGTCAAAATGTACTGAGGGGTTGAGGAATAAACTCAAGGGAGATGAATGTAGTGAGACATGCTATTATTTAAAAATACCCTGGATGATTTATGCACCTTCTGCAGCCCTCGTGCACCACCTCACTAATGCTTATGCATTTATGGGCTTTAGTTTTCAGCTGGCAGTGAGGTGTTTCTGCCTTGAGGAGGAGATAAAGATTCCTGACGCTGAACTGAGGCTCGTAACCCACTATAAACCCAGGGCTGCATGTTCTTGGCCTTCTTCCACACCTCAGGAACTAGGAGGTACCCAGCGAAATGATCAGGCCACAGGTTTACAACAAACAGGAGGAAATATTTTTTCCCTCCATGCGTAATCGAGTGACTCTCTGCCATGGGATTATGGAGACTGAAAGGATAAATAAGTTCATGGACAGATTAGACAAATTCATGGAAGACAGGACCAAGTAGTAGCCATTAAATGGGATGATCGAGACGCAATTTCTGCTTAGGAAGTCACCAAATTCTGATTGCTGTAAGCTGCGACAAGAAGGGGAAGAGGAGCTGGATGCTTAAGGAAGGACCACTCTGGATGCTCCCCCAGTTCATACTCTCGTTTAAGCATCTGTTAATTGCGGTTGCCAAAGGCAGGAGCTGGGGACAGAGGGATGACCGGTCTGATTCAGAATGGCTATATTTAAGTTCCTACCCGAGCCTGATSATCTCCCCACAGGCAACCGCATCACGATCCAGTCCTGACTCTGACTCAGCCAAAATGCGTGGCTTGAACCGCAGTGAAGTCACCCGGCATCAGTATCAGGGTGTGCATCGCTACCAGCGAGAGGCTGTTCAGCAGCAGTGAGCATTAACTTTGCAAGGAAAATAAATTATAGAATTCATTTTTGGGGGTTATAAAACCAGGTCATTCTGCAGATATAAACATTATAAAATAAAACATAAAATAAATCATTAAAAATGGGAACACAGCAGGAAAAGAAAGGAAGTAAGGAGAAAGGAAAGGAGAGGTAATGAATCTGGAAGGACAGATAAGCAGCTGGAAGATGAAAGAGGAAAATAAAATTAGAAAACAGACCTGCAGTGGAAGGAAGGTGTCACAGAAATACACATTTGAGGGGCAAGTTCATCTGGTGACTGAAGTCAGTGGATTTAATGTTGCCTGCAGATTTTCAGCTTAAACTTTCAAGGAAGTAAACTTCCAAGTGATTACAACGTCATCCAACCTTCCAGAAATATCACCAAGTGGCTAACGTTTATATATACACACATCATATGTAATTTTACTTATATATACACCCATGCATATACTTTTTTTAATATGGCCACACAAATATATAATTTTTTAGGACTCCAGAAGAAAAAAAGCTTTTTGTGAAAGTTTGCTGTTGTGAAAGAGGGAAAGCTACATACATTTCATCTGCTGTTATTTCCTAGCTGTGCCAGAAGTACGTCACCAACAAGATGTTACCCAACAAAGCTTGGGAATATGACAACTTTGAGTGAAAGCTTTGCGAAAACAGAGACTGAAAGATTTGTAAATAAATCTGAAATGAGATGAGTATGTCAAAAAAACCATCCGACAGCACAACAAATTTTAAAATTCAGTGCTATGTCACCAGTGATGGCAGTTTTTGAAAGGTGAGATCACATGGGGAACGTGCCATAGCCCCAGTTCCCTGCACACAGCTTCTGCCTGCAGCTGGGCTGGTGCTCAGGGTAGGGAGAGGAAATTCTTGTGCATCTACACACACACACACACACACAGACTCTGCAAGTGCAAAACCGTTACTTTATAGCAGCAAGGCTTTCTCTGACCTTTAGGTATTGTGTATCAGAAAACAGCACCTCATTATGCAGCTGCAAGAAGTTGGAGTAAATGGGTTTTTTCCACTGTAAAAAACAGAACAAAAATAAAACCCCCAAAACAAATAAACAAACAAGTCCAAACCTGTCCTACAGCCAAGATGCATTTGAGTTCTCTCCTTGGTTCAAATCCTTCTCTGTGGAGTAATACAGCTCAGTGAATAAAAACGTGCCCCTCCTTCCTAATTCACTCCAAAGTAGAGATAATTAAAACTAATCATTTATCATGGTCCCCTCTGCACAGGGCCAACTGCTCTGAGCTGCAAGGAGAAGGTGTAGTATCGCTTAGCAAGGAAATTCCAACAAGGACATGGCACACTTTCTTAGGACCAAATCCAATTAAAACATTTCCATTTTCATCTCCTGACCACCCAAAGTAAAGCAGAGTACATCTAGCTCCAGAGCACTTCAAAGCACTTTTAATTGTATGAATATTTTAAATGTAACACAAGAGAGACGCATCCTCTGCTGCTCTCAATTAACACAGCTTCACAAAGTCAGTGTGATGTGCACCAGTGAGGACTCTGGCCCCAAATGGGGTTTAATGAAGAAAAAAAACACCAACCAAAAACAAACAAACAAACAAACCCCAAACACACAAAAAACCCCCCACAAAACCAACAAAAACCACAATAGCACAGTATTGGCATTCAGCTTTTGCAGAACATTCAAATATTTCTAGTGTTGCTTCTCCAAATGATGCACTATATGATGCACAAATTTACAAACAAAGGTCTGATTTTAGCTATCGTCGCTGTCTGGCAGGGCTAACCGTGCTTGTAACTGGTGGGGATGCAGCCTAAACACCCGAGTCCTGCAGACTTGAGAGCTCCTGCTGCTGAGTATCCACATGTCCTGCCTTAGATTCCCTGGATGTACAGGAATCTGGATCCCCAGTGACATGAGATTAACCATTTCTGAAAGTCTTAATTCTCCAGGCTTTAGCGGAAAAGATAATTTAAATACCACTCGAAATGTGATACTGAGTACTTGGTGTTGGAAGGCAGCCTCATCTCCTGCACGTCGTGTATTGCTCTGGGGCTCTGCACAGTGTTTCTGGTACAGTGGCTCTTGGAGTTGTCCCATTTAAGGAAATAAAACAAAATACACACTGAAAAGAGCCTTCTGCTACTGAGTCCAGTGTTCAGGGCATTCTGAATCTGAAAGGGCCAGGGAGATTATGAAACAAACACTAGTGTTTCCTTTTATGTGGAAAAGTGCAGAATTTCAGGATCTCAACAGGAAAAGATACACTTCACGGGAAAACATTCAGTAGGGTTTAACAGATTTACATTTCCGCAAGAGACCTATTTTGGATGGCTAAAACCCCTGCAGACAGAGTCCAATTCTCTGGGTTTTTTCAAACCATTTCCATGCAACCCYGTTAAAATTTATAGAATCCTGGAAATTCCCTCTCTGGTGGATCCTCTGAGGTTTCGTCATTAAGGCAATTCCTGGAAGAGCTCTCTGCTGTTAGAGGAAGGAGGAAATAAAGCAAGCGTTCATCCCCGAAGAGCCAAGATACACAGAGAGCATATTCACAGGGGCTACAACCAGCAACCTGAAACCGTAAAAGCCAATGGCACCGCATTACTAAGTTGCTCTTCAGAGAACTTTGCAGTCATATGCTTCTACCGGTGATAATGAAAGTGATTAGCACAGTATGATTAAACTCCCCGTAGGACATTTTTTTAAAATAAAAGGTTGGAAGTTGGAATTATCCTCTTCTGTAATGACTTTTGGATTATACTGTCTGAACTGCATGGTTTTACTTGGTATAAAAATATTAACCCGTGAGAGAAGCTGCAGAGGTTGGTGGTGTTATCAAGTCTTCAGAATCCAATCTAATAACTTCCCTTCACCACCTTTTTTTTTTTTTCTCCTTATAAGTCTTTAAAGTAATAAATAAATCCTGGTTTCACATGTTTGTTAATCTCAAGATATTCAAAGCACTATCAAGTGCAACTGGCCTCATCTCAGCAAGCCCCAGCTCCCTCAGCCTCAGAAAAGGTTGTTGAGTGAATGAGAGAATGGAAGAAAGAGAAGCTCATATTTTAAACAAAAAAAAAACAACCAAAAAACACACACAACCACCTCAACCTTGAATAACAGCTTTCGCAAGGTGAAAATGAAAATCATCACCCTGGGACTGGCCACTTCACCGCACATGAAGGAGCTGGAGCTGGACAGGGGGCTCTGAAGGCCCCACGCCACGCGGTGGAAAGGGGCTCTTGGGTCGGGCTTGGCAGCTCCCAGCCCTCGTCCTTCCAGAGAGGAGGGTGTTCTGCCCGAAACCCTTACAGCTAAGGAAGGGAAAGGGTTTCTAGGACAAATCCTTCTCCAGCATCAGGTTGGCAGCCCCTGAAGATCTGCAGGACCCCACAGGGCACTTTGCTCCCACGTAAAAGGGTTTCCACCCACGCAGTCTTGCTGCCTTCTGAAAGAACTACTTGACAGCCACAGCTAAAGTGTCTCACTGCTATAGGGCTTTAATGCATCCATCTTTCTAATAGTTTCACATGTCACTGACAGAGTAGCCTATTTAGCTTCAAGGCCTTTGAAGGATCAGTGTGCACCAGACCCACGGTGTTAAACAGACTCTCTGAAAGTTAATGGGTGCGAAACTGCATATATTAAGTGCTGGGAAAACTGATCTGATGTCAGGTGGAGGAAATTTTTCCACAGACCCTCTTTTTGGGCAAACAGCTAGAAGGAAGGACCTCAGGCATCTCCCATTTCAGGTGTGGTGGATCTTCTTGATACCCTTAATAGCTGAGTTCCCCCTGCAACAGTGTCCCAAGGACTCCTGCTGCCATCAGGCCAAAAGCAAAGCCCACAGTGGCATCTTCCAGTCTCCATTCATATTTTGTCCCATAATAGGAAGGGCCATAAATTCAGTACGAGCTCTCCCAAATCAGTAGCCTTACTATCCAGAGCAAAACCAGGGCTTCGACTGCAGACCSAGGTTGCACCAAGGAATTGTCCCAGAGCACCCACTCTGTCCCAGAGCAGGATGTTATGCAGAAGACCTCCCTTCAGAGTATTATCTTACATCCTAAAATTGTTTTTCTCTGGACAAGAAAAACAAGTAACTAGATACATAGTCCATGGTTGCACTTCTCCAGATGCATTTCCATGGCCAGGAGTGCCTTACAGATGCTATACTGGCCTTTTGCAAAACTTCCCCACGGGCTGAGGTAGCAGATGTTTTGCAACAGCCACCTGTGACTTCCTTGCCACCTCCTGCCAGCCTTAGCCCCCCAGCTGAATCCCTGTGCACGTCTCCAAAAATAAACAGATGGGGAAGGAAGGTTTGTTCTTCTCTGTGGTCACCCTTCGCACATGCTAGTACAGCATGTAAGACAACAGTAACATCCTAACCCTCCAGTAACAACCTAAACCTCCAGAATGAATTCTCCTGTCTGCTAAGGGATGGGACGCCACGAGCAAAGCTCACTGTGCTGATGTGCGGGAAGCTGCCTGATTCCCCCTGCCTGCACAGCTGCCCTGACTCAGCGCAGGGAGGGAGGCAGGCTGCCTGGGTGCTGGAACACCGGTGCCGTGATTTAGAAAGAAAAAAAAAAAAAAAAAAGAAAAGAAAAAAAACACAAACAACTATTAAAAGAGACAGAATAAGAGTGCGATACTTGGGGCTGAAAGTATACTTGACTTTAATGGCTTAATGAGTCACAGGGTTTGGCTGTGCTGGGACAGACTGTGCAGGATTTCTAAATCCTCACCTCCTYAGCACTGCTCGGTGCCCCAGAATGAGACTGCAGCAGGCCAGAGCACAACTGCATCCCACTGATACACGCACAGTAAGTCTATGTTTCTTCCCATCCCAGAATAATTTCCTGCGTATTGTCCTTCCAAGACATATACATGTACTTTTTTTAGTATCTTGATCACAACATCATTTAACGTCAAATTAAATTTCTGCCAAATTTCAGGATCAAAAAGACTTTTTTAAAATAATAAAAAAAAAAAGCTTCCCGTGTTCAAATCCTCTCTCCTAGCTTTAATATTAAGATCTGATCTACTTACCTGCCCATTGAATTCTAAGACACAAAACCTGGGGAGCAGGGTCCAATATTTGCTACTCAAGAAAGGGAGAAGTCTGTGTATCTTGCCAGGTAAATGCTGTCTCTGAGTTTGAACACAAGTGATTTACTCCCTAAATATTTGTGTAAAGTTTTGCCAGTGTGAAAATATTCTTTAGACACCACGCTTTCATAATATTGTTTCTAAGAGTTCAGCTTTTCTTTACTGTTATTCATCAAAACTGCCACTTTCTACTCTCTTGACTTACATGCACAAATGCCTCTCCTAGGAGGCAATTATATACGCTTTTTTAATATCCTTAAATGTTATCAGATGTCTCTGCAAAACAGTTGTCAGATCTCTTACAAAAATCTAAGGGGTTGCTGTTTTGCTTGGAGTGCCTTTGCTTATAATAAATCAGATTAACAAGACTAACTAAGTGCAGTTTAACTCTTCCCACTGTGACTTGAGACTTTCCCGAACTACATGCGCTGCACTTTTCAAGCTGTGCCAGCTCTTTTTACCCATTAACCGAAAATGAATTAGGAGACATGTTCTCCATAACATACTTTATTTCTCAAATCAGCATAAGGGATGAGCACAGCGTCTGGCAGTCATCTTTTAACATACACCTCTTCCCTTGTTAGACCGAAGGTTAGACTGACAAAAGGGGGTTGAGAGCCCAAAGTGGTGGAGGGGGGAAGTTTAGGTGCTTGAGTTCAGAGTAACCATCCTCAAAACTGCCCTCAGTAAACACACTTTTGCTAGCAAATCCCTTACATACCCGATGGTTTGCTCCTGCATTAGCTGCAGGCTGCTAGCATCCTGGCAGGGCAGCTCAGGACCTTCCTCCTGTCTGAGGTGCTCAGCCTGGGCAGTCTCCCTCGCAGCCCCCCCAGCCCTGGCGCGAGGAGGTGAACACCAGCAATCCCAGCACACCTTCACCGGAACGCACCACAGTTATTAAAAAGTGAGACCAGAGGTCTCTGTGTCACCCAAAAAGGGGTTGACACAAGTTAGTTGGCAGCTGGGAGAAGTGGGTTTGAAGCCCCTCAGCCACACAGGGACTTGTCCCCTGGTCTTTGCCATCCCCGGCTGCAGTTCAGACCGCGGCAGTAAGTGCAACCAAGAGGAGCATCTCTGCCTCCTCCCTCGGCACCAGCCGGGCTGCAGCAGAGCAGTGGCCCATCACTCTGGGGACTGGAAGGAGCACCCAAACTGGGCAAGATAAGCACCCCAGATTAGGGGCTTGAGGCACCAGAAAACAAGGAGGCTGCAGAAACATCCCTCTCCAGCATTTCCTATTGGCTCATCTAGGCAGGTCTCTGGCAGGCTGGGGACCCCTCTTGAGGCAATCCCTCCTCAACCATGGGCAACAGGAGCTCTACAGAGCACCAAGGATCCCAGGTTGTACACAGCAACCTTATCAGCCTAGCAATTAAGGCTAAATTTGGCCAGCCCTTAGCCAAGAAAGTGTATTCACCACTTGCACACAGTACCTGGGGTATTTAACATTCCTTGACCACGGCACAGCTTAATTAACTTGTACGCTGATTTCCTGAGTTTATAAAAAGTAATAAATAAATCAATATACAGCTATCACTTCTCATCTGTGAAAACAAGCAGCAACATCACTGCATTTAATGTCCTGAGATGGAAAAGAGCAGAGGAACAGATCTTATAGAAGGTGCCATAAACACATTAACATCATGCTGGCCTGGAGAGAGGCCAATGGAAATAAAGTAGAAATAAAGAGTTAACAGCAAGACTCTCATTGACTTGAAAGGGGCTAAGATTTCATCCTGCCTGTTTCAGAGCATGGAGCTCAGACAGAGGAGCAAGATACCTGCAAGAACACCTCTCCAGAGAAGCATTGCCTTTTTATACACATAAAAATTGTGCCATCGTAAGGAGGCAGATGCGCAAAACTTAGAGCTACTATTTTCCAAACAATCCACTCTCATTGAAATTCCTGATGGATTTGTGTTCCCAGCTATTCTCTCAAAAGACATGTCACTGTCAGCAGGGGAGCGACTGGGAGGAGAATGCACAATCTATATCCTAAATCAGAAGGATCTCAGAAAATGAGCTGGCCAAGAAACAGCACAAGAGAAACGGGGCATATGATGAAAACACRTAAATCTGTCCTTCAGCAACCTTGATGTGACGATTTCCAGCCACCCTCTAAGAGGGCTGGACCTCTGGTTTCTACTTCTTTTTCAAATTCATGAAGTGGATTGAAAGCTTCAGCCAAACTCATATCACCACACACAGTCTCAAATATTCATAGGGCTTTTGCATTATGAATCGCTGTGCTAACTGGTACATCCACGGGCAGCTCAGCCTTCTCTGTCCACTCTGGCCCTGGAGCTCAGCTCACAGAGATGCTCAGGTGATTCGGAAGTCAAAAAGTTCCTGTTCAGAAAATCTCTCCAAGTCTATTAACTCCTCTGACCAATGACACGCAGAACAGTAATTTTAAGACAGGGCAATCCAAATGGCAAACACAGTTATAACAGATCCAGACCGCAAGCGGATCTTGCCTCGACCTTCCCAAGGTCATGGCCCTGCGACATCTCCTGGGCTCAGGCAGGAGATGATGCAGAGCCCCAGGGCACTGCACCGAGCTGATGCCTGTGGCCACCCCTGCCCCCTGTCCCACTCCCAAGGCGGCACACAGCACTTCCATCGTCTTCACATGAGGTACCATGGTCCCGGTATGGATGGGAACCCACTGCTCACCTCCTAAACTGCCTGGCCCCAAGCATGAAAAATAAGGATGAGAACAGAGCAACAGCAACTTTCTAATGCACTTTTCCAAAATAAAACTCAGTGGCTCATCTAAAATTTTCAGAGAAACTTGCACGAGCTGCAAAATCTATTCCTTCAAGCACAGAAACCCAGTGAAAAGGTTAACTCAGAAGAATCTCACTGTACTAAATAACCTTCCAAGGCCTTTCCTATGCTGCTTGTCTCTCACCTAGGCTATTTCCTACTGATTGTTTAATAACAGTTCAGCCACCAGTGCCATAACTGATGCCATGCTTCCATAAATGCTCTGAGTCGAGCCCAGCCACGAGGAAGCTCACTGAGAACAGGAGTTAGACCTGTTCATTTGACCTATGTTTTTTTGTTGGTTTTGTTTTTTTGGTGTTTTTTTTTTTTTTTATATGCAATTGCAAATCTTATCTTCTCTACACATATGGCTCCTGTACAGAAAATGTTCTTTCCACTAAGAGAACCTCCAGGGGCATAACATTAGCTGCAAGCAAGCAATGCAAATACTGAAATGGTTTATCACCATAACGGAGTCCAAATGCAAAAGCAATATTTGACCCAGAGATATTTTTCAATTTATTTCAAAAAAAAACAAAAAACAAAAAACAAACAGGTGACTAAAGGCTTCTGTAGGAACATCCAAATAACAAACAGTACAATTTAAATAGCAACTACAAACTACAGCCAATGAGGCATGGTCCTCAAAAACTCAATCACAAGTTGTGGCAATTTACCATATTTTCACATTTTCCCTTTACACTCATAAGTAGGCCAGGCAGAAATCAAAGACAGGGGAGAACTGAGGCAGGTTTGCCTAAGACAGAGAAAAGACGCTATAGAAAAGTGGAGGCAGGAGGCTTTTGTGGGGTAAACATCCTGCTGTGTTACTTGCATACATCAGTGCAGAAAAACAAGTGTTCAAGGAAAGGTAAGTTTTATACATGAACACAAGGCTACTCATGTAACCTTTCCTCAGGAGAGTAAATTATTGCACTGCTGGGGAAAAAATGGATCAAGCTTAGAGCAAGCTAAGGAACTTCACAGAGCAGGAAGCAACTACTGCAGCGACGTGGACTGCTGAAAGCCAGACACAGACACAGGGGATGCAATAGCTGGATCATGTCAGAAGTACCATAAGATATTTAACAGTTTCCTCTGGGCAGCCGTACAAGATGCCACTTCAACACTTCTCCTGAGAATTTTTTTATTGGGTTTTGGGCTGCAATGTGAATTCCCAGCAGGTGTTTCATGCTAAGTTTCTGAGTTCGTATAGATGATGATTTGATTGAACCCAGAAACTCAGCTGAAACTGCTGAGCTTCATCCAATTATGAGGTAAACCAATGTAAAATCCAAACAGTGTCTGGGCAGCTGAGTCAAAGGTCAGAATTTATAAGAGAGAGCAAACCCAAGGGAGTTTCCTGTGGTTTCAGGTTTCCCAATATTTCTGACACTGCAGAGATAAGTTTTGATCTATTCTTATAAATCCACAACTTTTTTTTTTTTTTTTTAATGTCCTTAACATCCCTGAGTACTTTAGCATCTTTTCAGTAGCTCCTATTACCCGTCTAGTTTTGCAGGAGACATTGCTGGGTCTTTTTGGAGTCTGTGTCCAGTTGGGTTTATGTGAACTTGGCCTCACACCCCGTGAAGTCTGCCAGCTCAGTGGTTATCACGAGCACTGCTGTCTTGTCATTCTTGGCTGCTTTTGTCCCAGCTAGAATATAGGACTTCCACTGTACGTAGTTATTGAGAATTTGTATGTATTGATCATGCCATTTAGACACCCAGGACTAACCAAAGAAAGGCAAGTTATCCATTCGCAGGTTAGCACGCATACCACAAGCCTTTATGGAGTGAAACTTTTTTCTTCTACTGCACATACTCATTATTTTCCCCTCTCAATTCCCCCCCCCCCCCCCCCCCCCCCCCCCCCCCCATCTGAAACATAACACTGTAGTCTTGCCAAGTCTCACTTTCTAGGACTAACCTTGCTTATTGGACCACCTTTCCCAGGCACTGGGATTATTACTGCTCGCTTTCCAGGTGCTCTTCTTTCATTGCAGCCATCATTATGTACACAGGAGAAGTCCGTAACCTCAGAAAGAATCATCTAATGCTGAGGGCTCCGTGTGGCTTAGGATGCTGCCTAAGCAAACCTGTTCTCTTCAGTACATCTATATTTATTTTTCTAAACCACTGAGGGGACTCCAACAAAATAGAAAATCACTTGTGGGGGTTTTGCAAGACAAGCGAGTTGTCAGCTTTGCTGTTAACATCAGTTTTGACAATCTCAGGTACAGGCTGAGCTTTTACTCTGCTTTTAGATTATTTTCGAAATCCATGAGCAGCCTGCCAGTGAGCTTGACTTTGATAGGTAGCGAGCCTGGGTCATCTTACCAGTAAGTTTTCACTTGGGCATCCTTTCTAGGATGAAACATCTCTATTTATCATGCGAGAAATGACTTTTTTTTTGTTATTACAGTAGTTGGCTGACTTGGTATGATCAGAGGAATGACAGAGTACAAGCTACCTCTCCTTTTAACTACGGGGGAGAGCAACAGAAAAATTGACGCTCTCGTCAGCTTTTTTCTGATCTGCAGAAACAACGCCGAGGCATTCACCAAGATGGGCATTGCAGAAATCCCATTCTTCATGGTAAAGATTGTGCCATCGCTGATGACCACTAAGGCTATGGTTTTTATAATCAGCCATAACAGGTTACAGTAACTCTATGAAAGTTATAGAAAGCAGGCTGAGAGGTGTTCATGCAAATCAGTTTAACCAATTTTTTCTATTTTTGTATCCTGGTGCCATGGTGAAAGTTCTGGGAAGGCACAGTAAAGTAGCACAGAACTGAAACCAGAGCCAGCTAAAAGTTGTGAAGAAGTGACTAGATTAGAGTTAGGGCAGGTCCATCGGCAGGAGGGGAAAGGGACTTCCTATAGACACAGGCAGGAGGGGAAAGGGTCTACATACAGACATACTCAAAATCCAGAACTGCTCCAAGGTGTTACTAAATGCATTGAGCAAATTCTAAGTAATACCTTTCTGCTCTCTCAAACTCAACAGTGTTAAAGTATTATCACTTTTAAAGAGGGCTAATCTCTTATTTGAGATCAGTTAAGAAAATTAGGGTATGGAGCTGTGTTGCGTGCAAGCTGTCAGGCCTCATGAAAATTGACGCTGAAGGTGAACTTCAACCAAATGTGTCAGAGAAAAGCCGAACAGGTACAAAACGTTGGGGAGCTGGGGCCAGGTCTTGCTGGGAACCCAGAGCACCTTACTGTGTATGTGGCCAAAAAAAGATGTGTTCCTGCAAGAATGTGGTTGTTCATGTGAGTGTTATTTTATTTGATCTTTTTTAATAGATATTTGTGCATCTTCAGAGGCACCCAAGTCACAATTTTGCATGCTGCATAGCTGAATTTTGAGCAAAGCACATACAAGTGTGAAAACTATTCAACTTCATTTTTCTGTAAACACTCCCAGAGAGCTTGCTCTCCCTTCTACCCCCATGCTCCAGCCACGAGACAGATCCATAAATGATACATGAGATAAATATTCCCAAAAGTGTTTATGTGATTCGGGTTGCTCTGGTACTTCTGAAGACATTGCTCATCAGGAATTCAGTGTCTGCATAGGACCCTTCAAAACAATCCTTGATTATTTTGTTCCTCACCTCCTCTTTCTATTTTATAGTCTTTTTCAACATGTCCTACATTCTGACTGTGATCATCCAGGTACGCCAAGAAATCCTTTAAATGCTCTGATGGATTTCAGAAATCCACATGTTCTTTCTTTCTACAACCCACTATTTATCCCAACCTTTGAAGTTAACTCTAAAATCTTCACAAATACAGACAATTATTGCTCCATTCTTTGAAAGCACACTAACCCAGGCTGCCTCTTGTAGTTACCAGAGGACAGCAAAGTCCTCAGGATCTGAAAGGAGCACTGGGAGGTGGCACCAGAGAGGTTATGTTAGGGAAAAAAGAAGAGCCACCTGGCAGCTGGAGAATTATCATTACTCCACCAATTTCATTCAACAGTACCAATTTACACAAAAGGCAAAAAATGTAGCTTTACAATCTAAAATACAGGGTATTTAATTTAGCTGGAAGAAAAACCTACAGTGCTTCCACCCTGCCATTACAGCTCAGGGAAAATATCTGAGCTGTATTTTGGCATCTTCTCTTGATCCTTCCTGTTGAGAAGGTCACCAAAGGCAAGAACCTCACCAGAAAGGCCACATCTTCCCTTGGGTAGAGATCCACAGATCATAACCACCAATGCTTCTGACCTGATCTTGTGGCCATACTGGCCACCAGCTAAAGGCTGTGCTGCAGTGAGCACTCCTGCAAACCACCAAACACTTCTTTCTTTCTCCTGCACATACAAACCCAACTGCACTTCCACAATCCTGCAAGAAAGGTGAAAACAAGCAAACCACCTCGTTTCCACCAAGTTCCTAATGGGAAAAGTTTCTACTCAGCTCCCTGACCAGACAACTGTCTCATACCTGGAGGGGCAGCAAGAAATCTGCTATCCCCAAATAAGTCTACACAAACAGGAATGAAGGATCTGCTCACATCTTTTATCTTTCTGGACAAGAAGAGAAAAAAACTAAATCGCTGGCCAGAGCAGGGCCTTACCTTGCAGCCGCAGCAGGAAGGATCCCCAGGAGCACTGCTGCCATCCACCTCCCACCTTGCAGGGGCAAGCAGGCTCAGCTGCTGCACATCAGCACATCACAGAGGGCATAGCTTGGGGCTACCTGCTGGGAGATGCAGCCTGCATGTGTCTTCACTTATGAAACAGCATCTTGATTGGAATGCCCTGCCCAAATCAGTGCTCTGCTCCAGCCCAGAGCAGCTTGCGACTCCCTATCCCTAAATCTCTTCCATCCCCAACCTTCCCAATGCCTCATTTGTGCCTTCCTTGTTACACACCTTCCTGTTGGACCCTCCCTTCTTAATCCATGTGATCGCCCTTTTAGGTCCTCCTATTCCACCACTCTTTCTCCCTCATCCTGGTCCAACCAACAGAAAAGCACAGCTGACCCCATTAAGGTAGTAGAAAGCATTTTGAAGTTTATATCTTAAATAAAACTTCAATTAAATGAGCAATTTCTTGCTTAAACTCCTTGTGGGAGCAGGGGGTGAGGACATTGTTGATACTGCCTTGCTCACAAGAGAAAAAAATCCTGGCCTGTATATGTGTGTCTGCTCAGATGTGTGTGCATCAGGGAGAAAATATCAACCAAATAGATAATAATGCTAATCCTTTTACTAGCATTTTAAAAATTGGAAAAGCTGTGTATATCTTCAGGGAATACTCAAAGCAAGATCTTACAGTACGATACATCTGGAATCCAGCTGTAATATACCATCATGGTGCAAGGTGCCAAAGGAAAAAAGCAACAGTTCCAAGCTGGGAGTCCTGAGTATAGCATTGGCTCTGCAGAGCCTGCGACGCCTTGCTAGCGGCAGGGAGCAGATCTAAGCAAGGGCCTGCAGTCCGGATATTATTCATATTTTGCAGACTGAAGGTTATTCCCTCGGTGCCCCCTGCTCCCCAGTTGCCGGTACCCATGGGGAGAGGTAGGGAGGTGTCCTCCGCGGCAGCGATTCTCTCCCACTCCCATGAGAAAGATGTGGCTGTTCCTCTTCTGGGTTACAAATCACGTAGGCACTATCTGCTTGTCTAAGGTTTTCCAGGAAATCTCGAGGAAGGACTAAAACTGAATCTAAAGCCAAATGATTGATTTCAACCCTGAACTGAAGGTGCTGAGCAAAGCACAAGGCCAGCAGGACCCCATCTTGCACTGCTGGAGAGGGTGGGGGGTGATGCCCTGAGTCTGCTGAAGTTATTGGTAAAAAGTCCCTGGTGAGTCCAGGATTTCACTTTCTAAGCTTTGTTGGGAGTTTCATGCTAACAAGCCAGGCTGTTGGTCCTGGTGCCATGCCACACAGCAACTTCTGGTTGAAGGAAAAGTCCATACCCTGCATCTGAGCCACTCTCCAGCACTGCCCTGCAAGGGGGCACGCAGGTGGGAAGCCCACGTGGGTGGGCTTCTTTCTGGCTTTGTGCAGGACTTTGGATAATGAGATACATCTTAGAAGAGCAAAATGTAATGCATTTAGCAAAAAACAACAGCAAACATGTACATTGGCAAGCAATAGCTCTTGAAGTGCCTAGGAGATAACAGAGGGCAGCAATAAGCAGTGCCAGTGTGAGAAACAAAAGCATTTTTAACTATGCAAACAGTCCTGTCCCACCTGAAGAGCACAGATGCAGCTGCTTCTCTCCTGGGAGAGGCAGGTACAAACCCTCTGGGAATATAGAGATAATCCAGAAGAGGCTCATCAGAAAAGCAGCAAGAGAAATCAGCAGTTCCCTCGGCTGAGGGAAAGAATTGTTCTAAAGTAAGGAAAATAAAGTTGAATACACATGGCAGAAGACCGAGGGAAACAGTATGTAGAAAATATCCCCTTCTCCACCTTCTCTCTTCTGGTTGTTGATGGCATTGGCTGAAAATCAAACTCATGGGCTTTGGGCAAAGCTCTTTGTGGTCTTTGAGTCTTAGAAGTTCAAAGAGAACTTTGACCTGTTGCCTTTGGTGAAAACTGGTGTTTTCTTGAAAAGGAGTCCTATGGAATTCAGTAAGCTTTTAATCACAAACAGTGAAGGGCCCGACTCGCGTGTGCTTCCTAGGTGGGAGAGGAGGACCCTGAGGAAGCTGTGCCGGGGGACGACAGATGATCCCCATCACACTGGGAGATTTCCCTCCCTGGGGCAGGGATTGAGGTGGTTATGAAGAGCCGCACAGAAATGAAATACTGGGGTGGGGGAAGGAGAAAAGTGTGGGCAAACAGATCTAGCATGGTGAAGAGGGCCACAAACTCCCCAAAATCAGTGCCCCTGCAGCCCCGCATGGCCATGCGGCAGGTCGCAATGTTGGCATGGGGCAGTCCCGCTGCCCGTAACTACCGTATCCCTGGCATTTATGATCCCATTCCAGATGAGTTGGAGTCACCTGCTGTGGACAGCGATGAAGCTGTTAAAAGCCGCTTCCAGCAGCCACCGACAGCACCGAGTGCTCATTAGCKCTCTGCAAGGAGAAGTGGTCTGTGCAGTGCCCTTTGACAAAGGCGGCCGTAAGCAGCAAGCAAAGCAAAGATAAAAATTATCAATGGAGGGAATTAGTGGAAGTTTCTCCACCTTCTGGCGTGACAACAGCAAGCACCACCAGTGTCTGAAAAAGACATTTCCTGATTGCAATCACACGAGTCAGAAGTTCATAAGCTTTTATTAACGGCTCAGACAAGAAATCTGAAGTGTGTGGTTAGCGAACGCTACAAAGTCAAATAGGAAATGTCCTATCTTTCCAACAACGTGTAAGCACATAAAACTAAATCAACTGTTTTGTGATTTTGGAAGTACAGTGGGTTGAAACATATTTCAAAGGAATTAACATGGCCAAACTAATGCATTGTAATGTGTTAGGCCAACGAATTGTATGGCTAGAGAGCAAAGAGCGAGGAGGGTTTAGCTCAAAGGGAACCAATGCCTCAGTTACTCCTGCTGTGCTCCACAAATCCTCTTATTTAAACACAGGGGTAGTTAAGATTAGTATTTCTATTTTCTGTTCCTAGCTATTTGGGTTGGGGCACTTTTCCCTTTGTAGTGCAACATGTGAATCACACTGCATGTTAGAACGCTGCTGTAAAGAGCAAAAAGTAGTTATTCAGTGATTTAGTCATGACCATTGGAGAAAAAMGTTCGCCCTCTCCTCTCTCCTCCCTTTTAGCCTCCAGATGTGGGCAGAAGGAAAATTCACTTGAAAAATACAGCAGCTCTTTGTTTTGTGAACTGTTTGAAATAAACCTTACCTGCCTTTGCATATGTTTGCAGTTTAAAATGGATCTGTATATACACTAAATGAAATATTTACCAAAATGATTATGAACATTTTTCATTTGCATAAGTCAATGAATTATAACTTTAATGCTGTTTAAAGGATTGGTGCATTTTTGCAATGAAAAATAATGCTTTGGCAATTCTAATTTTTCACACTGTTAAAAAATTGGCTATTTTTGGCAGAACAATTCGCATCAGACAAATATTCAAAGTGGTTCTGACAGTTTCTCATTATCGATAAATACTAGAGTCTCAGATTTTAAGACCTTTGCCAATTATTAGGAGACTCCAGCATTCAGCTCTGCATCATTAAAGCTCAGGCCCACCTTCTGATACAGTGGGAAAAACAAATCCCCAAGAGAAACCTGTTGCTGTCAACAGAGACACCAGAGGAGAGGAAAAAGGGGAGGAGGACAAACACATTTAGAACCTGGAATATCCACAACAAAGCCAAACTCTCAACTGGTACAATTCGCTGTACATCTCTGAAGCCAGTGGAGCATCATCGTGTACCAGCAGCCGAGGGTTTGCCCACACTGCCGTGCTTATAGCCACAGAGAAAAACGTTGGATTCCCTGCTCTACACATAGTATTTCTTCTCTGGCAGCTACTCCATCTGTTGTGGCGTTCCAGCATCTGAATTTGCTGGTGTACTGCCAGAAAGGATGTTTTCTTCTCTATTTGGAGGAACAGTCATCTTCCAACTGATCCGTGATCTACGGAGTGTTAGGAAGCCACCCTGAGGTGTCCTCCAAAGACAGAACACCCCTGGGAAAAAGTTTTGCCAGCCTTTTTCTGAAAAGGTGGTTGAAACTCTCCCATCCACCTTTGGGCAGCAGCTTTTGGCCTCAAACCTTCCGTTCTTGTGCTCATTTGAATGTGAGCCTCACAGGGAGATCTGTGATATTTACACTGTCCAAGTGTTGTCCTTTGCTGTAGGAATTTATGGTGGTAATAGCACCATAAATGCTTTTTTTCTAGCACTGTTTATTACACATTATTGTCAGACTCCCTACCTGTTTCACAGTACAACAGCAGCGTGGCAGCATTAGGGATGCTGGAATAATCTTTCTAATTGATCTTGGAAGGGGTGGGCAGTGATTTCCTTTGAGTGATTTTCATTAACTGAGCTCTTTGTTATTGCTTGGGTGTGGGTTATGAATGTAACAGTTTTCACATGAGCGTACCTTCAGTTCAAACACAGTTCAAACACAATATAATCCACTTCAATAAAGAGGTGGAAGAACGCAGTTTTCAGTAGCATTTTTATTAAGTACTGGCAAACCCTTATGCATGTTAATGCGTGATAAAAATACGGCTGACCCAGATGCAAAACACTGTGGTAAGTTAAGGCATATGACAAGTGAAGCAAAATACATGCAGTACCGCATGACACCCACCATCCCTGCAAACTCAGTTCACAAGCACAGGGAAGTGGAAGGGGAGCCTGTGCTCCTCAACATGTTGAATTTTGACCATCCACTTTTTWAAAATGGTTATTTCACCCCAGGAAGGCTATCTAAAAAAACCCACAGAATAACTGGATTAGACATTTGCAAGTGGATTGCATCTTGTACTGTTGTTGAAGTTATTCTGTGGGAACGCATTGATAATGGGTCATTTATTTCATATTCACATTTACAAATCCAGCCAGAATGGAAAATTAGATGCTCTTATGGCCTATATATGCTAAAAMCCACAATTGTGAGTTGGCAGTTACAATTTCTTGCTATTTGACACACTAGTTTTCTTTATTCACTTTTGGTTGTAACCTATACAAAAATGAGCTTAGGAAACCACTTGGTTAAACAAACAAATAGTTGTAGGTGTGACCTTGACCATAAGCAGTGGAGAACATGAGCAATCACCTATCTTGTATGACAGTTCTGTGGTCACTTTAAATCAATGTAAGCTGGCTCTGCCACCAAAACACCCGTTCCCGTCCTGCACTGCTTCGTCCTGTCCCATCACTTCATTTCAACTCAAGCATCTCTACAGCTGCATGGCAAAGCAGAGCAAGGGATCTGATCCAGATTCAAACTAGCCTGATGAAAACCAACAACTGTGGCTTATGGTGATGGTGGCCCTAGGGCATCAAGAAAGGCATTATTCCATCCTGGAACAAAATCTTACAGGATCTTCCCAAATGTACAGTAGTGCAGCATTTTCCATGCCTGTAAGAATAAGATATTTCTATCTAAGCAGTAAATAATAATCCTTCTGCGAAACCACCTCTGGTTCCCAGTTGTCATTGTTATAAATTTCGTATCATGGGGCTCATTTTGGAGCACTGGGGCAAATCTGATTTGGTGTGAACAAGCACAGCTCCCCCGGGTTTGCAGGGCCGGTGTTGATTTCATTGGGGATGTGCGCCCATCATCCACGGCAGTCACTTGCGACTACAGCCACCCTGGGATAAAATCCATGGATTTCACAGGGTTACACCAAYAAATGCCCTTCAGCCCTGGAGTTGGATGACAATACAAACAGCCTGAGTTGCAAGAGCGAACAGAATTGGTGAGCAGTTCAGAGAAGCTCCTTCAGACAGTTGTTTTTGCTACATTACCTCATTGCCGTTTTTCTTCTCCATTAGATTGTGCTGTTATGACCCTCTCATACAGGGTCATTTCAGGTCTGCAAGGTACAGCGTTGGAAATGGAGGAAGGGGGATATTTTTAGAGCTTACCACCAGCAATAGCAAATCCAGATCATTCAGGTAGGAAGAGCTGAAAGCTAGGATGGAGTTGAATCTAACTCCATCACATGTGACCCGCTCTGCTGGACATGGCTGCTTTTGGCCACRGCAGAGAGTCATGCTGCCGCTGGGGCTCCCAGAAGGGATCCATCAAAGGAGGACCTTCTGGGGAAGATGGTGGAGCACCATGGTATTCGTCCTGCTGTATTGAAGTGAAGCCAACATTTGCCATTTGACTTCAGCCTGTAGAAGAGAGTCATTGCATGAGACAATCACTGGAGCACAAAACACAACCTGCCCCCACATCCCTAACAGTCAGTAGCAATCAGTCACACGGGTTGGGAAATCATTGTGCCTCAAATTCATACCTTTGTGAACACAACTAATTTTTGTACCCTCAGTGGTAGATCTGTTAAAGTCATTCCTCCCGACATCCACTTTCTCACCCATTTGCTCTTTCTTTCTCCACCCACGACCAATTACTCCTGCGGTGCGAACCGCACTGTGGAGAGCAGCCATGTGCTATGCTAGATGGATGGGTCAAACAACCAAGGTCAGGAAAAACTCTTTGGGATTTTCTTTTTTTTTCTTTTTTTTTGTGTTAGTCCTAACGTATTCTAATTTGCAGAAATTGGTTTCAAAGGCAGCCACAGAAAACCACCAACATTGCTAAGAAAGTGGGGATGTCTGGTATGGCAGGACTGACTTAAGTCAGCTCTCCAGTTGAGGCCAATGTGGACCTGTGCCCTGATTTCATCCAAACTCCCTTCCCAGCAGAGTGAGTCCATAGAAAAATCACTGCCAGGTCAGCATCTATCATAACACTACTACAAATAACACGCTCTGCCCACGAWAGGGCAGTGTTGGGGGAGCGCAGTGTTTTCTTGGGGGCAGTGAAYGAGCCAGTACACGTCGTTTCTTGCTTCGGTGTCAAGTTTTCGCTATGCTGCTTAATCAGTACTGCTTTATACTGCTGCAAGCAGGGAATGTGGGAATGTGGGCTGTGCTAGTGCTTTTGCTGCATTCCTGCTGCAGGGATATTGTACTGGTTATACGCAAAACTCTCTTCCCCACAATGACAGCAACAAACAGGGATTTTAATGCTTGTCGGTATTTTYGCAACGCCACTGAGAGAACGTGCAGGAGCAAAAGCAGCTCAGTTCAAGTTGTGTTATTTAGGAACTACTTGAAACACTGCTGAAGGACTATGCAATGTAATTAGGCATGAGGTCAGAAGAGCTCCCAATACAATAAATAACTTAGTTTTGAAAACATCTTTTCCTGTTCATTAGGAAAAGCAAGTGTTAAGCAAGTAATCTGTCTCTTCAGTGCAATTCCAACACAATATATGTCATGACTTGTCTTATGAAATGAATTACAGATAAGGCTTCATTTTACTAATACTAAAGTGGCTCCATACACCCAATAGGGCTTTGTTAAGATGGAAGCATATTGTAGCACTAATGAAGCATGAGTTCAGCCTAATTAACAGGATGGCAACAGCAATCACACAGCCTTTTCATTCACTTTTATACATTCTGTCAGAGTAATAAAGTTGTGTTCGACACTGCTGGAACCCTCTGGCTTTGCTTCCTATTTGCACGCCTGCTAACCCCGCTTCTTTGTTCAAATGGGCCCGGATCCAGCCAAACGCTAAGCCCGTATAATCATAGATAATAAGGCAGGGCCCCTGGGCAATCGCACCGCTCATCCGCCCACCTGCCAGCTCCCACTCCTCATATTTAACTTTAAGCACAAGAGCTGATCCCTTGCAATCAGCAGGGCTGCTCACAAATTTCCAGTTAAGCACATATTAAAGTGCTTTACTGGATTAGAGCCACCGTTTCCATTGTAAGAGGAAGAGTCACAGGCAGAATTTATTTGCCTGAATAACCTATTTTGCCCATGTTGGAAAACAATAGCATTTTCATTACCCACTTCACAACTCACCTGAATGAATGGGAAAGGCTCCTTGCCTCCAGCTGCTCTTTCATTTGGGCTTGTAAGCTGAGCCTTTGAAGGGCAGTACAGGGTAAACCATACTGGTGAGTTATTTGTGTCTGATGTGGGCATGATGGAGGAGATGTCCAGACAGAAACTAAGTTTGTTTCATTAATTTCGACATGTTCTGTGCAATCTCTCATTTGAAGTGCTGAAAATAAGCCTGCAGATGGGGAGCCACAAATCCTCTCCCTTGGCCCGGCTCCAGCTAGGGTAATTACATGCTGTCTGGCTGAATCCCCTCATACGGCTTCAAATGGAAAAGTCATTCTCCACTTTTCCTCCCGAAATACTGCAATGTAGCGCAGCAGTTGCAGAATGGCAACTGAGTGGTACCTGCAGTTCAGCAGTGGTGGGAACCGTCTCTTATGGGCTAAATAAAGGCTGAATTCCTTCAGTAACCACCACAGCTCCCCTGGAGAAGRCTGTCCTGCTTCAGGGTATGGCTCCTGGCCTGTAAGAGCTTCCAGATGGCTCAAAATGTAGGTGTGCAGAGGGCTGGTGGGAGGGTTAGCGCAGAGATATCCATTATACCGTACAATTTTGGGGAAAGTTCATCTCTGAGTCTGAAATAATGAAACCTGACTGCAGAAGGTCACCTTTCCACTTCGTTATAGTCGGTAACTAGCACAATGATGTTCTCTGGTGTGGCCCTGCTGTCAGTCACTTGGCACATCCTCTACACAGCAACCGCACCAAAACCGTTCAAGATCTACACACAACTCAAGCCCAGAGATTGGCCATCTCCCGCCTTCAGAATGAATTTGTATTTCCTTGGTTAGTCATACACCACATTTTTACATAGAGTAACTTTGTAAGCAGCATGAAAAGAGATGAAGGAAGCTGTGATCAAAGTCTCCAGTAACACTACAGTCATTGAGGGCATCTAACAAGTTGCTAGGTTTTGCTCTTGTTCTAAAATGTTCTTCAAAAGCTGCATTTTTGTTTGATCACATATTTAAGTAAAACAGATCATCATTGCAGCAGAACTTATTCTTGAAGAATTTTATTCACTTCTACCACTTACAACCTATGGCAAACTGATAGGAGTAGAAAAGATAACCCACACTGTTATTGGGGGAAACTTGAATAGAACAAAATTCAGACAGGAAGGCTGGACAGCTTCATAGACTGACAATGTGTAGGGAAATCTCGCTCTTGATTAATGCATTTCAAGTCTCACAGTGACTACTATTTTTGACTACAAGGAGGCTGGGTCAGGACAAGACTTGAGAGGTGGGACACTTTGGCCATGAGGTGACATCTATCAAGTCCTGTCCTTTACTGGACTGACTCTTGCTTCCACATTGCCATGTTACTCCACAACACAAAAATGGCAGCATGTTCCTTCTTTGCAGTGTTTCTGAATGGTTATATTTTATCTGCACCATTTCTGAAATATAGAGAGTTGATTCCTGTAGCCTTGGCACTTTATATGCCTGAAAAGTCTTGGCAATATCACCTCAGCTTTCTGCAAATATCAACATAATAAACTCATCTCTTCCCATTGGTCTCAGCAGACAAGCCAAATACTGAATAAAACCAGGCACTAGATTACCCTCTTGTTCCTAAAGGTTTGTAGAGGAATTCTTCCAAATTAGAGATACATGATGGTAAAATAATACATGCAATGCTGTCCTTTACTTACCCTAAACATAGCTCTTCAGTTCCCAGGATGTTCTTTCCCTTCCATGATTACAATTCACCTAAAAAAGATACAGTTCATTTGTACATAGTGAAAAATAATTCTTGTGTACTACTTTATCATAGAATAAGATTAAAATCTCGTTCTCTGATTTTTTTCATTACYTTTATGGTACAGCAGAAATGCCTGCAGTGAAAGTAAGATGAACACCTCCAAAAATATTAGTCACTTAAAGGGTGAAAAACACGTGAAGAACAATTGCTTTCCAAGAGTTTCAGTTCATACTAGTCTTCCAGGAAAGGAGCATGACAAGCTTTTGCCAAGTATGGCATGAAAGCAGAGCTGAGGAACGCTCAGGATATTTTCAGTAGTGGGCCCTGATACAACATACATCTTGATCTGCAGGTATCTTCCCCCACGTCAGGCTGATAAAGGAGTACTGGGGGAGATCCTGAGAACAGAAGAAACTGATGTGGGAACAGAACGTACTAATACATTACAATGAAGCCTTTTACAAATGGATGTCAAACCACTTCTGTTGATCAGAGAAAAATATTCAGGGATAGGAAACCTCATTAGAAATTAAAAACTTTGAGACAAAATGTGTGCAAGCTAAGACACAGACACATAGTTACAAGATGGCTTTATTATCCCAGGGAACATAGCACCATCAGCAAAAAATATGCTGTTTGTCTGTATTTATACTCCAAACAGTGTTGTTTCCCGTAAATCATTGGTTCTACATTTGCCTGGGTTTTCTTCTTCTTTTTTCTGAAATAAATCATATCCATCAACACATATCAGCATGGGACATGTTCCCATGCATAGGCAGAAGTGTTCCTTTCAAATCCATCTAGATACSCCACTCCCTGGACATTCGGACTTGTGCTGCAGTGACATTCTCACAGCATCATTATCAACTCAGATGCAAAATAACCATTTCTCTCAATGAGTGCTGCCTGCGCAGATGGAGCTAGCAGGTCCGTGGCTGAGGGAAGAAGAATCATATGAGCTATCGTGGGTGCCATAAGAGCACACAGTGTTAGCAGAGAGGGCTGAAGCTGTACGGAAGTAGTACGATGACTGGCAGCTGGATCTGAGGACAGTCTCTGCCGACTGAATGCTAGTCCCCACGGCACAGAGTGCAGGTTCCCTGCAGGMAGTTTTGGGTGAAATACTGCCTCTTCAGAAGTCCTGGGAAGTTGGACTTCAATGGCAGCAGGATTTCACCTTTGCCATTGAGAAGGCATTGATTTTCCTGTTTTACCTATTTCTCCCAGAAAATAAAGCAGTTGCTCTTCCCTACGTATATATACACACATATATACTTATTTGGAAAGATACAGGGGAAAAAATAATAAGTAATACTGAAAACACTAGTAGAAAAATATTGGAAGTAGAAGTGGGAAAGGTTAATCAATTAATGTTTTAATAAGAAGAGCTCCTGCTCTAGACATGTATATACAGCTCAGTACATGTTAAAATACTCTGCAATTCACCAATCCTTCTTTTGTCCAAAGTAACACCCAAGCTGGGACAGGTAACCCCAGGCCCCCCATGCTTGGGTGCTGTGAGCTGAGGTTTCCCCACCCCTCCACCCAAGCAAGCAAGTCCTCTGCTGAACTCCTCTCCTGCCTTACGCTGACCTGGCTCCACTGGAGTCGGTCGACCACCAAGAGCAGCGGACAGACAGCTTTCTTCAAAACTGTTGGTTGTTATCTCAGCTCTTTCACTTTGAAACCAGATTTCAAGCGGGAAGCAGCCGGGGCAAACAGAAACGGGGGACAGCAACTGCAAGGACAAAACCCTGCTGCAATGGGTGGGATGGAGCATGCCGACCCATTCCACCTCTCACCAGCAGCATGAATGTGAGCTCCTGCAAAGAAAGTAACAGGGAAAAAGGCATTCAAGCTCTTTTAAAAAAGATATTGCCTTTTTCTGAATTTTGCAGCCCTCTGTCTTTGCTTTTTGCTCTCCCTCTATTGCAGGTAGCTGATCAAGAGCTTTTCCCCTTCACCCACAGCTGGAAATGAGAAACCAACAGGAAAACCCTTGTTGCCAGCAAATGGCTCAAAGAATTCCCCAGCTGGGGACCAGCCAGGGCAGGGGGATTACAGCAACCAGCATCAACAGATTTGCATATTCAAAGATTGTAATTGAGGAATAAGCAGTAATGCCATTATGCAAATTCCCAGGCCCTGAGTGGCCGAAGCCAGAGCTCAGCACACGGCATCCTTACCAAAATAAACCCATGCTGACGATGAGGCAGCGCAGGGGCAAGCACAACCAGGGAGCAGGGGATTGCTGAACAGGAGGAAAAGGCACCATAATTCATCAGTAACTAACTGTGCTCAGCCCTGAACTCCGGTGGCTGGGACACCTCCTTCCCACCTCAATATTAGATATATTTGAGCTCACAGTGCTCTTCTGGGTCCATGGTGAGTTAGATGGTAAAATTATTGCCTGCAACTGAAGAAAAGCCATAGAAGCACCTCAATAAAACAACATCCTTTTGTGTGCTACCAGTGAGCTAAGCAGCCATTATCATGGTTCCTTTCTTATTTTTTTCTTAACCCTTTTCAACCTCCTCATCAGCAGAATTGAATTCAAGGAGGTGTATTTCATGTGGCGGATAATTCTTCATCAACTCCACTTGTGAACTCATGCTTCAAGGCCAACAAAGGTTACAGAGAAATGAGGAGTTCAATTGGCACATTTAAAAGCAATCAGTAATTACAGCAACATTTTTTGCTTAAAATACCTGAAATACAGCCATGCTTTCAGAGGGATTCTGTTCAAGTCTGTCATACGTTATTTTCCACAATATACGGCTGACTCTGCACCAGCAACTCACTTCACCTTGATTCATGAATAACTATCCTTCACTTCCTACTGTAAATACAATTCTAAACATATGGGAGAGAATTTATAGTGAATTAGGGTTGTACATTATCGCTGTGATTAGCTGCATTTGTTACCCAGCAGATGTCTGGGTAGTAAAAATCCCTCATGAGTACAGTATCCTGGAGTTTCCCAATTCCTTGATAACTGGTCCAAGAATTTCTCATTCCTGCTGTGCTCTGATCCTGGTGGCCCAGAGCAGATGCTCGCTGTCTGCCCGTCTCCTGAAGCACTAATCCCCCCCTCCCCACCCCACGATCCCAGCAGAGCATCACGCTTCCCCTGCTTTTCTCTCTCCTCTTATCCTCCCCAAAAAGCTTTCCTGGTGACATTCATCATTCTCACAATACCAAAACACTTTGACAAGCTGAGCCAAATACCTCCCAGGTGTTGTATCGCTGATTACCACCAGAGATACAAATTTGATGACTGATCTGGCTGTAACTATTTAAGATACTGGTAATGCCATTATAAGCATCAAGATGATGCTTGTAAGATATCTCAGCCTGTGTCCGGCCTCTCTTTTCCTGGGCACCTCACGACCACACGGCAAGGGAAAAGCTCTGTTCCAAGAAAAAGCCTGGAGAGAGACACAGTGAATAACTGGCACGAAACTAAAGCCCACAGAGATCAAGCGACTGGTCCCAAAACGTGGAAGACATACGGTACTGCCTTGAGAGCTTTCACATGAGATTATCTTTCCCCCTGCACTGGTTTCTCCATCCCAGGGATGCCTCACTTCTGTCAGCTCTTGTCTTCCAGCAGAGAGAAAAAAGCGGCACTGCCCCCCCAAAAGGCTCTTGCTCCTAGAGGCTAAGACAGCGCAGATGCTCCCATACATAAATGGGTATTTTTGTCCTCCGTCAGATCTTTGCAGGCTGCCATCACTGACCACTTTGCCAAGCGATCGCCTGATGTGAGCCCAGGGTCCGTTGTGGCTGGAGCCCGCTTTGTGGGACCAGTGGGCTCATGCGTAGTGTAACTTGGACTTAACCACCAGACATTCGCCTGCCCTGGAGCTCTAGTACATCTCAGTTGCTCAACACTTCATACTTTCCTTTTGAGTCCCAAGTGATCAGGTTTTTACCTCAGCAATGATCTTGCACATACCACATCCCAAACACCAGGCTATCGTACAAGATCACGAGGACTGTTTTCTTCTGGCTATCAGACAAAGCTTTGAAGAAGAAAACAAGCGTTGTCAGACACCATCTGAATTCCTGTCTCAGCACCCTAAAAATATTCCTCCAACCTCTTCTCTTCAACCAGCATACAAGCAAGCCCTCGTCATCGGTTATTTGCTTTATGTTATTGTATCTGTCTTCAACCTGGAATACCAGATTAGCAACTCTCTTTCAATTGGTAAAAAGGCTACAAATACTAATCCACCCTTCCAGCAGAAAGTGACTTTTTTTGCATAGTAAGAAAATGTAAGTCTAAACGTAGATAATGTCAATTAATTTATCATTTACTGAACTGCCATTGTTCACTCACTTCCAAACAGCACAGGGTCCAACTCGCAGGGTAACACTAACATCCAGTTCAGCCTCTTCAGACCAGAGTCATGGCTAAGCGGCACATTTTTAATCCACTGCATTCAGAGACATCTGCTTTTGAACCTTTGAACTAAATGCCATGCAAAGGAGCTGAAACCCAACTGAACCAACTCTCAAGGCCAAGATTTTCAAGGCTCTAATTGCATAAACAAAAATGTATAAAAATGCATATCCATGTGTTGTGCATGTACCCTTTTTTCAACCGTTACCTGGCAAACTCTTCAAGGCAGGGCTGTTTCAAGGAATTAAGTGCCATAAGGTGAGCAAAGCGTGAGCCCTGCTTTATTGAACAGCCATTAGCCATACTAGAAACTGCACTGTAACATTAATTTTGCAGCTACAAGATGTTGGCCTTGAACAGAATTAATGCATGTGCACACATTTGCTACGCAGTCATAAATTTTAGTAATGCAATTTTACGCTTAAAAGGTGACCATTGAAAAAAAAAAAAAAAAAAAAAAAAAAAAAAAAAAAAAAAAAAAAAAAAAAAAAAAAAAAAAATTAGTAACAGGAAAGGCAGGGTAAAGTTCAACAGCAGTATTTCATTACCAAGACAAGGAAAGAAGACAAATGACTCAGTCTCCTTGGTTCTCCCTTCTTCCCTCACCATTACTTGGGGAAAAACACACAGCACAACACAGACTTGTTTTATTGCAGTAAGCGTGTCAGCCCGGCAGGACAGCAGATCAGGAGGAATTTTCAATACAAGCAGAGATTCGTCTGTCACTAAAGCAGAGTTTACAGCAAAGCTTTTCAACAGGGACCAGACTCCCCATCTTTTTCAGGGGCAAGAAGAATAATCAGCATTTCTCTAGTCCCTCTCCCAGGTAGGGCTGTTTTACTGTACGTAATTCCCTCTTTTCCCTGCTTCCAGGGTGGACGCCCACCATTGCGGACATGGGCTGGAGCACGGACCACATGCTGGGGGACAACACGCAGAGAGCACACTGCATACGGGCTCAAAATAAGCACGGAAAAGAGAGCTATTTTGTTGTGAATAGCAGGATTTGAAATTTTTCTTAAAGCACCAGCAATCAGAACTGTATGTTCTTACCTGAGGAGTTCACCCATTTATTTTCATCCTTAATAAATGAAATCAGTTTTCAACCCTCTGGTTGCAGAAACTGGCCTGGAAATGCAACTTCTACAAAGCCCAACATGAAAGCAAATAGGAGTCATCTTCATAACCCTGCCATTTCCAGGGTGGTCTCATGATGTTTTGGGGATGGGTGAGAGGCAGGGCCAGGGTACATTTCCTTAAGTACCGTCAACCCCACCAGTGGGACAAGGAGATCTCAGACCTCAGGGGATTTTTTTAGCTGAGGCCAAAGCATCAATGTCTGGCAGAAAATTCCCTCTGTTTACTGAGGAAATCTGGTTAACTTTGAGAAAAGGCAAGATCTGAGCCTGCACTGTATGTCCAGAGACCTGCCTCAGAGGAATATCCTAAAAATCCACAGATCCAGGGTGCAGCAGGGCAGGGAGAAGCAGAATTGGGGATGGGTAATTGCTGCCACAAATCTCTTCATTTCTAAAAGCCTCCAGCCTCAGCAGCAACTGTGTCTCCAGACACCCACCATTTCCTCAACCCTATACTGTATTAAGCCTTCTGGACAACTTCCCTGGTCTGGCAGAGAACTTTGTACATCTCCCCACATCCACTGCTGCTCCACCAGGACCAGTGATGCCTGGTGGTGCCGTGCACAGGCCAAGCACAGTGGCTTTCTTGTGTTGGCTCATCCAGGACCATTAACTAGTCTTCCTTGAAAACCTCAGACTATTGCTCTTGGGAAGGATTAGATGTACTGTTGCTTTTGGAAGAGCTTCATGGCTCTCCTACACGTAGTTTGTGCTGTATTGCAGAAAATAAGTAAGACCAAATGGAACTTACTTATGGGAGGAGTTTGGCTGCTGACAGACCATTTCTTCCTTTTCTGAAGATTTTGCTCCAGTTTCTAAGTGAACATCATAGATTTGTGTAACAGCCTGCAAGATATCGAGTGGTCCATGGTCTCAGAAGTCATCCAAAGTGACCAAGCTTGCTGGAGAACTACTAGCAGAGCAGCGCTTTACAAGATATACAAGATATAGTGCTCTTTCCTGAAAAGATAACAAAGAAAAAATGAGATAAAGTACCTCATCTTCGTAATTACTTCCACAGGTGCTTGCCTTTTTCCCAAAGTGCACAACACCACAACTGACCTTTCCTTTCAATAGGACCACGCTGCTACGGGCAGGCTGCTGGCTACTTTCTCTCCTTCCATGTGCAGATTCAATGGGATAGAGTCACAGGAGCACCTCAGAGGGCAGAATATGGCCCTGAGATCCCGTATTTTGCTTGTGACTCTTTTGTGCATCAGGCAGAGCCATTCATCAGCGCTAGAACTGAAATAAAGACTTTATTCAACAAGTACAATTGATTGCTGTGAGCGATACATTCAAAGAAGCACAGAGATCATGGGGCTGGGTCTTGGTTGCCGATACAGCATTGCATGTAGGAGCTTTCTTCTACCTTGAGGCTCAGCGACTCTATCCAGCAGCTACTGTAGAAACCTGGCAGCTGCCCCATCTTCCAGCACAGCGTTGACCAAGATGAGGTCTATATATGCTACATATCCAGCTTCTTGGCTGAGGAATGCTATGCCAGAGTGCTTAGGATTTTTTGGCTTGAGCCTGGTCACACTTAGCATTTTTATGAAAGTTCCTGCTCCTGGATTCATGCTGTAACATAAAAATCCAGAGACCACTTCTACTTGTAAGCTCTGGACTTGATGGGTACAAGAGAAAAACCTGAAATTGATGCAAATCCATGCTACCATCTCCAAAACTGAAACCAATGCTAAATTGTGAATCACAGTCCCTCCCAAGGGGACCTGTGGTGGTTTGCAGCCTGACTCACGACACGTGAGCACCCGAGGCTGGAGCTGGTGGCCTGGCCCTGCAGAGAGCCCTCGGCAGTCCTCATCCTGACCAGGATTGCTAAAGCAATGCATTGAAGGTGCTTATGCAGTGGAGATGAGGAAATCAAGATCTTGCATTACTATGTTTTCATGTCACTGTTCATTATTTATATATGTCCTCTTTTCTGCGGCTGCCCTTTGCAACCTCTGATGCTGGATTACTTTCAGTGGTAGGCTCAGCTCTATATTTGTTTCAACACCTGGAATTTTAAGACAACCTGGTTGTGCAATTAACAAGTCAAAAGCAGCAAATTAAATTCATATAGAGATCCTAAGCAAACTGATTGCCTGTTGATGGGTGACTATAAATAGTTATCTATAGTACTGACTTAAAAAGGACAGTGGTTGCATAAACATGTAAGTGAACTAAATACCAAAATGTTAGTCATGACCTTGTTAAAACAGTTGATATGGCAAAACTCAGTCATGAAATAACCTATAAAATGAAATGTTATGATTAGTGTCAAGAGCTAATCTCCCAGAAGCCCAGACAATGTGATGCAAAGGAGCTTTTAAAAGAAACCCAACAAATTCATTTTTCATTATCTTCTGCCATCTTATTATTTCACAAGTGAGAAATCCATTAGCAATTCTGCCAAGAACTAGATAGGCTGCTTAGTTATCTAACACTGAGACACTCGCATCCCATGGCTATCTTGATGTCCCTGGAAAAAAAAAAAAAAAAAAGAGGAAAAGCAATGGAGTAATAAACTATTATAACTGTTTCATTAAAACTTAGGACGCTGTAATTTTCAAGTTTATTTGGTATTATATTTAAATGAACCAAAAGGCAACATTGTACAGTAACTTTATAAAATAAAATTATTACATAGTACATTAACCAAAGCCCCATTAAAAAAAAAAAAATCCTAAAAAGTCATTTGGGGACAGATCCTGCTCTTGCTCTTCTGCACACATGATTTATTGAGCTCATTTCAAGCAGCACTCTTGTTTTAGGAAAAGCAAATGGGATTTGCCCCCAAAATGGAGTATCTTTTTTATAATTCTTGCAGTTTCATTTTATCATGTGTAATATATCAAGTTTATAAGGCATAAATACGAAAAACAGTTCAATATGCTCATCATTATTTTAATTAAGTAATACAATCTAGGACACTTTTTTCAATCACACCAAGGATTACAATGTACCTATAGCTTTAATTTGTTTATTTTTTTTAATACAAAAGTCTATCATATAGTATACAGTATATTCTAGTTGGTAACTGGTTCACAAGGTTGATCACAATATTCTCGCAGGTTGATATTGTCAGGATTTCACCTAGCTTGTATACTCTGTGCAGAGCCGCAGGGTCCCTGCTTCCCAGGCTGCTCTCCTCCGGCAGCAGCATCCCACCGCTCCATCTCCTTACCTATTTTAAGCGAAGAGCTCTGTGCCAGATGTAAAACCCACTGGGAACAGCTAGGGATGCACATCCCAGCGGTGCCAAGGAGCTGCTGGAGGCAGCCAGGGAGCAGAGGAGACGGCGAGGCAGCGGCTCCCGGAGGTATTTGCGGAGCGGGGAGGCAGGGAGCTGGGCTCCGCTTTCCCTGCTCCCCTCAGGCTCCCGGCACCATGGAGATGCTCCCAGAGGTTGCGGGAGCCGAATCAAGCCCTGAGAGGGAGATCCATGACAAACCACGGTCTGGCGTGTAGGGAAACCACTGCCCCGATGGTGACGGGTGCCACTGAATGCTTGTGCAAAGTAAAGAAGGGCAAAAGCACCTCGATAAATTAGGAGCGGCATGGATGCTTGGGATACTAAGTGCTTGGGCTGGGCCAGCTCCACGTCACCCACAGCTCCATAACCTGCCAAATCCTTCCCTGGATTTCGGGCACCTCTAATGCAAAGACTCATCCGGTGCCAGCTGGATGAGTCTTGCACAGACCAAAAAAAAAAAAATATCCCTGCACAGACAAAACAGGGATCCTTACATCTCCTCTAATGCATCAGTGCAAGCACAGCCCCAGCCCGCCCCTGTAATCTGTAACATCTCCTGCACCCTTCTTGCATCTCCACTTAGATATTCAGATATTTTCTAAAATCAGATTACTAAAATGTAACGGAGGAAGCGCTGCTGATTTCAGGTTGGGGGGCAGCAGGGCCAGACCGCTTGTGCTAGCGGAGGCGGGGTTGGCGAAGGCGGGGGGTCTGCCCGGTGTCCGTCCCGCACTCGTCCTGTCCCTCCGAGGGACTTGTCACTGCCGGCGCGGGCAGACGGGGGACTGGCACTGTGCCACCACAGGGCCACGCTGCTCTTTCCAACAGCGCCTCGTGCTTGCTATCGCCGGGCCAAGGAGGGGTGTAAAGGGGCTTTCTGACATTACCTGGAACCAGGAAGAGATTTTTTTACATATACAATCAACCTAAATTGTGCATAAGGTAAACTGCAGAGCAATGCCCTCCAGAGCGTATTCACATCTCTAATATTAGATATCTTGCTGGCGGCTCCGAATCATTCCCAGAGGTTTCTCTGCGTACGGATCCTGAGGTCCTAAACTCAGGTGCTCTGAATCATACCATAACCGAAGGCAGCCTAAAATAGACAGTGTGAATTGCTCCCTCCCTGCTGTGACTCCGTCCTGCAGCATCTGGGAGGAAAGAGAAATAATCTTGGTATTAGGAATGGGCCAAAGCTACAGAATTTGGGTCAGGATTCAGGCCAGGCAGGCGCAGATTTCGGTCTAGGGGCTTATCCTTGTTCTGTATTTGCTGATGAGAGACCCGACCCTGTGCTTACACTTGTTTTTCTGAGAGATCAACTGTCCCAGGGATCTCCTATCCCTAAATAAAATGCAGCACACGAGCAGCGCATAAACAGCTCTCCAGCTGCAGGAAAGAACTGACACACATCTAAAGTCACAACAAAGCCTTCACCTCCCACACACCCTTTCCTCACTACTTTTTTTAAACCAGCCAGAAACAAACAGCGAGTGCAGCACATCGCAGAGAGCCAGAGGAACGAGCATCCGATGCTTTCCTGGCTGCTGTGTCATCGCGTAGGGGGCTGCTTCTGAAGAAACCAAATTACCCTACATAAAGAGCATTCACTAAAAGAATCTCCTTTCCCTTAGAGGACCAGCAAGATCACATTACTTCCTGAAATTTTTTTTTTTTTTAATCTATACTTGACAGAAGAGTAATACCGTCTGGGTATTTGCTTTCACTAACCATGGCAGGTAATTTCTGTCATAGCTTGAGAATTCCTTTGACCCTGCTATTTGCATTTGGGATAATGCATCAAATGGACATTTCCCATGGGATACAGACTGCTTGCTGTCAGGTAGAGTCAACCATCACTCTTAAGTACATTAGCAAGAGGGAAGCAAAAGATCTCCCCATGCCGAATGCATTGCATTAACAGCAAGTTTCCACTAGTGCTGAAAAACTGTGCCCTTAATATAAGTGCTCAGTAACCACCAGCCCTGCTGTTTGAGGAGCACTCTGAACTGTATAGAAGGCTTGCGGGAAAAGAACATCCATTAGTACCCATTATGCTGTGATTTATGTTATGGGCTTAAAATAGCAAAATTAAACAGTTCTATTTAATCTACAGTCTAAAAAAAGGCACAAAGACTTTGTGAAAAAAATTGTAACTGTTCAGATCACATTTCTAAGAACTTTAACAGAGCGTTGCTTTGATTTGCCAGCTTTGCTTGCTGGCAGGAGTGAAATTGAGACAATTTCACTGTCTGTGGAGGTAAAGAATACCCTTTTGGCAAGGCAAGTTTGCCAGCTCTATGCAAATGTTATTCAACAGAAGCAACTAAAACCTCTTGTGATTGCTTTAAAACATAATCTTTTTGGTCTGCAGCACATTGCACTTATCTAAGTACTCAGTGATGATAGAGTGGGTCTTAGGGCAAGACCAAATACAAAAAGCCCTTTTTAATCTGAACATAGGAATGAACTCTGTTCATGGCTACACAGTCTGCTTTCAATCAAATGATCATGAAATACATAAATACTATAAAATAAACACAAYACATTCAGAGTTTTCTACATTGTAGAGCGCTTTAAGACTTTCCTAGCTCCCCGACGTAATGCATATAGAACATTCCCTTCTATACAGTGCTACCTCCATGTACCCATACCTCCGTTAAATGCAACATAGCTCAGACAACCTTCCTCTTTTGCCTGGATTCTCATCAGTCTCTGATTCTGTAAAACATTATATTGTTTCTTTAGGAAAAACAAATATTGCACTTTTAAAAATGCATAAAAATTGAACCAAGTTCCCATTAACTCCGCCATACAGTCTGTTATTTAAAATAATACTTCTCAAAAAAAAAAAGTTTCTCTAGTTGTTTTGTGGTTTGCCTACGTTTAACAGCATTCTCCATCAGGATATCCTCAGAACATTCTTCCTTAGCAAATTCCTTACAGTTTTGCCATCAGATGTTTGAAACACAGCATGAGCTATCCGAGATACACGCAGCTGGGAGTCACAGGTCTGTCCGCAGGTTCAGGATTTCATTGTACAAATGGGAACTACAATGACCAGAATAACCGTACAAGCTGCTGCTGCTATCAGGGCAGCTATCT
Source organism: Phoebastria nigripes (assembly GCA_035582835.1). Lineage (NCBI taxonomy): Eukaryota > Metazoa > Chordata > Aves > Procellariiformes > Diomedeidae > Phoebastria > Phoebastria nigripes. Next base: position 2,309,078 of record JAYKAV010000001.1, read on the forward strand.
TGCAAACCTTTGCTCTTCTGAACTCAGCTTCTTTGCGTTTTAATAAGGAATCATAGCCAGGAGTATAAATGTCTTCCATCCAGTATTCTAAGTTGTTTGGGTTTAAGGATTCTTGAGTCTAAAAATTAAAAGGAAACAGTTGTTAATTGTCTGCGATCTGTCATTAATAAAACAAATAAATAAAGCAGATGTGCCTGAAGGCCTCCCAACTGCATCTGGGTCTGCTGTCAGGATAAAGTGGGTTATTGCCGCTTCTCACATCCCTTCAACTCCTGGTCCCAGTTCCACAAGGCTGACAAAAGTGGCAACAAAATACTGCAAAAAATAAACTCCTGCAACAGTATAATTCTGCTACAAAATCCCTCACGTACCTCTGATTTGCCGGAAACTTCGTCATCTTGGATGGCATTTAAATAAAATCTCTTTAATCTGCTAGACAGCAGAGATGTCAGCAACTACCGGTCTGTTACTGCTTTTTAAATTATTAAAGCCCAGCTGATGGGAAGGGTTCTTAACATATACTCCTCATGCACTACATTTTATAAAGCTAACCCTAATTTTGCTACCATAACTTGCTTGCAGGGCACGATTGCCCAGCTCCACCTGGCACCCAGTCCCTCTGGATGGGCAATTTGCAGACCCCCTCCGGAACGGCAATGCCTGGGGACACCAGCCCTTCGTTTCAGCATGGGAATACATAACCGCAGGCAGCAGGAGGGGGGCTGCAAGTGGGTTTCCATGAAATCACCCAGGACAGAGCGATCCTCAGCTTCGAGCTCTCCTTCCAGCTCCATCTTCTGAAAATCACCTGGATGCATGATGCTGCCTCAGTTTCAGGGGCAGGAGGAGAAGGGGAACTGGACACCTGGCATACGATTTGGTACCACACATTACTCTGGACCATCTCCACAGATGAGATCATTTAACCCCAATGGCACAATCTGTATTTCCACAGAAGGCAATACTCTGCTCATTGCCAATGTCTGAGACTCTCTGGGTTGGAGGTGCTTTTAAGAGTATGCTTAAGAAATTAAAGACTTTGCCCTCCCATAGCACACAGGTAACAACAACAACAACAACAACAACAAAAAAGTGAAGGAAATCTGAATTGGTCAGAAAATTAAAGGCAACCTGGGGAACTTTATCAGTGTCTCCATCTGAACATTGTTGGTTTTTTTTTTTATCTTTTTTTTTTTTCTTCCTTAGAATTTGAGCTCTTCAAGCTTTGCATTTCTACCTTGCTTGGTTTTTTCCCCTCATCCTTTCTGTTAGGGAAAACGGGGGGAAGATGGGGGAAACCCAAACACTAGGCATTGTATTGCACTTACCAGCAGAAAGGAATAAAGTAGAAAGAACATTTTGAACAATGACAGCTTTTCCTCGAAGCTGTCTCCTGTGTCTGGGGCCCCAAAAGGCCATTTCTTTAAAAAAGTGAAAAAGATTCCACATAAAAGTGTTCCACTGAGAATACCCTAACACACACCATTTCTGTGCTCRTAACGGACCTGATCCAAAGTTCGATGGACTCCGCACAAAGAAACTCCAGCTGACTTGAGAGGGATTTGGGTAAGCCTTTAATTGGCTAATTCAGATTTTGTGGCCACAAGCTACTGGCTGAAACCTTGCTTTGCCTGAAAGCAGTGTTTGCTTTATGTATAGCACTACTACAAGAAGTGATTTTATAGCTACCCCAGAAATAAACAATTAAAATTGAGCAACGGTTTTATGATCATTTAATGGAGATCTCTATGATAGCTTTAGCATGCTGAAACAGAGGCCATCAGCCGAGTCTGAGATTGTACCATTTGGGCTCTGAATGACCTATTCCAGCCTTCCGAAAAAAATCAGCAACCTCATCTCTAAAGGCATCAGAAAATGGCCTGACAATGTTTCATCCCAGCAGATCATCATACACAGAGCAACGCAATGAGATCTCACACAGACCCCACACGTGGGACAAACTTTGGCCTGACTAGCTTTGCAATTTCTTTCTTAAAGGAAAACCCAGCAGACTTGTCAAGTGCCAGGAGAAATTTTAAATAAACAAAGATAGAAAAACCCCAAAGATAGCCATGCTATGCTTCAAGGAAATTACAGTTTTGGACCTCTCTGCTTTGGTATTGACCTTTTAACTACTTCAGAAGGAAGATGCATTATTAAAAAGGCCCATTACTGTTAATCAGCTTCCTTTCCCATTTCATTGCTAGATGTAGGAACGTTCATTAAAGCATAATGTATTTACTTTCAGTTCTAATAAACTTAATCACTGGGAAGAAAAACCCACTCATCAGTCTGTCTATTTTTTAAGTTTGTCAGTAAGCTCTATTATAAAGTCTAGACATGGGCTTTGCGGAGTAGATGCAATTCTGACAGTCCTTTTGGAGGGAGAGAATCAAACCAGTAAAGTTTTATCACCTTTATCCTAAAGATAAATGATGGCAATAAGCCGATTTCTCTGGTTTGCTCACAGTCACGCAGAGCTGCTTACAGGGAACAAAACGGCCCTACGAGGAGCAGATGGAGAACACTTCTCCCAGGGGAGCCTTGCTTCCAAATATCACCTCCCTTGTTGCCTCTGTGCAGCAGGTAAGGGATGCATTGCTACTGCCTGCTGCAGAGGAACTTCTTTCAGCCTATCCCTACTCTAGCATACAGTCTGCAATGCCAGGGTTAGGAATTTAGTAAGACCTCTAATGTTTTTTAAGTCCCAAAAAGCAGCAGGCAGCTGAGGCAAGATGCAGCCTGGTCCCTGTGCTACCTGGTTTCTCTCCAAGTGCACTTTAGCAAGGAGCAGGGGCTGGTGAGGACAGGGAAGTTTGCATGAGCCGAGCCAGAAGGTGAATCTGTTGTGCACAAATTCCTGCACAAATGCTCGTGGGAGTTGCACTACAGCACTGTGTGGGCGATGGTTTTAATTCCAAACCAGCTAACGCGGGGTCCTGAGGCATGGCAGTTCTCCTTGGGCTATCCAAGTCTTTCTCACAGTATCCTGATGCTCTACTAGGGCTTAGTCTGATGGGTTTGGAGCTTGGTTAGGTACCTCAGCACTGAGCCATCGAGAGCTGATGTGGAGCCGCAAGTCTCAGGCTCTTGCATGCCACCTTCCCTGGCAGACAAGCTTTGGAGACAAGCAGACTCCCTGCTTGACTATGGCTGCACCGCGCAGACCATTGATCACAGAGCCGTGTTAGCGTGGCGCTGATAAGCCCCGAGCTGTAGGTCAGCGTACCCCAACTGCTACCGAGCCTGTAGCTAGCTGAGGCAGCTTGCTTGCTCTGCTCTGGGGCATGCACGCACATGCAAGGAGCCCAAAATGCCTGAGGTCGGCACCATTCCCGCCACTGGCTCTGCATGCTGCTGTGTAAATGCGTATAAACAACACACAGTGATCTGCGCATCAGTATGGATTTCATTATGTGATGCATTTTGTGTTTCATGACCAAATACGGCAACATTTGTTCAGTCTTCACACATTTTGGATGGCCTTCTTCATGCTTCCTCTTTAAACCTGTGCTCAGGTATCTTCCTTCCTAGAAGATGTCTTGTGTTTATCAGGCTAGACAGGGCATCCAACATGGGCACTCAGTCCTGGGTGTGGGCAGCCCATTATATATCAGGATTGTGATTTCAAATACACCAGAGTTTGGGAAAATTTAAATCCAAAATTTGGATTTGTCTCCCAGGAACTTGCTCTGCTCTGCTTGTTGCAGAAGAGCCTGCACACTGCCAAGCTGAACTAAAATGCAAACAAGACAGACCATGAGCTGATCTGCTCTTTATATGACTCTGGTTTCCAACAGCCATTTCAAAGCTGCAACGGTGATGTGTTTCAAAAAGTCATGGTATTGAGCGTCTTCTACAAGTATTTTGTGTCTCATGTTCCTAGCAAAATGGAAGAAGCCCTAACACTTAAATTCTCTGTGAACAATTCAGCCAGAACAAGGATAGAAGAAAAAGCAGCAATGCCAGCTTCTGCACCACTCTGCCTTGCTGCAGTTAGGAACTGGTTCGTCTCTGCACCCCTTTACCCCTAAACTCTTCTTTAGAGCTACTAACACCATGATGGCTTAGCAGACATCTCTCCATTGCAGAATAAGCTGGGAGCACCAACCTGTCAAGGATCACCGTTCAGCAATCAAACATCCACATTTTTCTTTGTCCCTGGCCAGGATGGATAGGGATCAGTAAGATTAGAGGCTCAACACTGCATAGCTGCTTCCTGAGCTATCCAAATCCCTTCTTAAACGCATATTCTGGCAACATCCATTCGCAATCAAGCCATTCAAATTAAACAAATGGGACTCACTTGTAGATCCAAGGCTGCAATCTTGCCTTTATCCCCCGAATTCCTCGTGTATTCCTCTATGGTCCATGATGGCTGGGCGCGTTTCACTTCAGCCAGCTCTGTCAACCTCATGTCTGTGTAGAGCGGGTTGCTTTTCATGTGTGACTTGAGTGATGCAGGGTAGGGATGAGGACTAAAGACTTGTTCAATCAAGAAAGCATCTTTTGGTTGTTTAGAGAGTCTATGTGGCTGTGGGATTTCGTATTGCCTGTCTGCCTGCAATAGGGTTCAAAAGAATTTGAGAGAAGAAACAAGACTATGAGGGGGTTAAACACAAAGGACAGAGATATTCCTTTCAGACTCACCATATGTTATTGCTTAAGCCATGGTAAGAAAAGTACCAGCTAGGACAAAGGTTTTGGATGGCCTTAATCCATTTGCTCACCCTCTTCTCACAACCAGATCAAAGAGGTATTTTACAGACACAACTTCTTGTTCACCATAACATGAACACAAAGCTGATTCAACAGAGGAAATTTAGGTTTTGTACTGTTTACAGATTATAAAACTATTCTGAAAATGGCCCTGACATCCAAAAAAGCCTAGCTGATCTGGAAAAGCTAAGAGCCCCATGCAGGCTTCCAGATTTCTGTTTCCAGATCAGATCTTAACATGAAGAAGTCTCGTGGGAAGCCCCCAGATAGCACCCCCTTGACACCGCACCATCYATAGTGTGACTAATCCAGTGTCAGCCACGGTCTGCTGCAGGAGTGAGGAAGGGACTTTCAAAGCCAGCATTTCATCCTGGGCAGATCAATGTACAGAAAAGCCAAGGTTTGGGYTTACTAAGGTTAACCTTCTTCCCCTTCTGCAACCTGCTAATAACCCATGGTTTATGGTTTCTTGTTCATCCAACTGCACTTATTTCCATCAAACCTCTTCCTCTCCTTTCCCAACCCTTCTCTGCCCTCATTCCTCCCCGTAAGGGGGCACAGCATGCCCATCATGTGGTCCTGATTGACAAAAGGCCTGAAGGACCCCCAACCCTCTCCACTGTCCATGAAACAGAAACAACTGCCCACACCATGCACAGTTTCAACTGAGCAGCAACCAGAGCCCAGCGCAAGGACGGCCGCAAAAGCTGTGCAACCTGTGAAGACRGCAGCGGGCAGCTGTTGGGAGGGATAGGCAGAGTTTTTCTGAGTGAGCAAAACAAGACCACAGCTGTGCTGCATTTCCTCAACGGGAGGCTTAAGTCTCATTTCAATGACCATAAAAGCCAGATATAGAGAACATAACTACAGTTTGTGTCTCATGGTACACCTACAAGGATTCTTTTCTTGAGGGATTTGAATCCATGCATCTATTTGGTTGCCTTTTAAATATGCACATACTTCTCTGATAAAAGCTGCCACAATGCAATTTCAAAATATCCCTTCTAAAACAACCACCAGAGAATTTCAATTTTCCTCACGCCCTTTTCACCGAGTTAATTACCCAGCTTCCTTCTATCGCCACTGATGATGAAGAATACCATCATCTTCCAAAGATCTCACCCACATTACCCTCCCTCCCTTTTCAAAAAAGCAAAGTGCTTCTAAGGAACAACTTGACCATATTGCAGCTGCCAAGCAAGAACATATAGGTACAAAATCACAATTATGACAACAATAAAGACAGGCATAATATGGCAGGGCAAAGTATTGTCATACTCTGAGGAAGACATTCATAACTAGATTATTTTTAAGTGCTTATTATGCGAGTTAAAGTTGAAATTACCTCTTTAGATTTCCTGTGCCAGTCCTTATTTTCTCCTCCATCTCTCTCTTTCATCTCCTCTTCTGTAATGCCAACTTGGTTGGTGTAAGTAATAGCTCTCCAGTCTCGGGGAGAGTTTGAAATACTTGCTATTTTGGATTCAGTTGCACTATTTTCCTCTGTTAACGATCTTGATGACCTCCTAGTAAACAAACTTTTTTTTAAGGCTTTTACTCGAAGACTCTCGCTATTACTTCCACTGGCATCTGAACAGCACCATTCTGGATTATTCTCTAGTTTGCCTCCATGAGGAGTATTGTGGCACTGAAATATCTGCGGGGAGTTACTCTCATCTGATGCAGCCTCGCTTGTCAAAGAATTGAGATCTATTTGCACGCTGACCTTCTCTGGCTGCTGAATTTTTTGATCCAACTTGCTCAATTTTCCCAGGACTTGGGAGATTTCTTCTCGGACGCCTGAGAGAGATTCCAGTTTCTTCTCTATTTCGCCAATCCTCAAAACTAATTTGCAGACACTCGTTTTCAGTTCATCATCTGTGTTACTGATATCTGCCCGGACCACTTTATCCAATTTGTTACAGGCACTCCCGTTGGAGATTTTAGTCAAATTGTGCTCAGGTGAGCTCTCACAGTCTGATTTATGCACCTGAGACAAGGAACCAGTGCTGTTGTAGCACGAAGACTGCATCACCCCCGTCGACCCACTGATACTCATGTCATCCAAAAACCGGAAAATGTCACTGATGTCATCGCTCACGATTTCAGAGTCATCATCCGACTGCTTTAGAGAGTGCCGTTCTCCATACTTGGCTTGGCCCGCCGCACACAAATCCTTGCATTTCTTGTGGTCCAGAACTTGCTGCTCCGTTTGTGTCCCAACACTCGTGGTCCTGTCAATGCTTAAGATCTGAACAGAAGTACAATTAATGCTTTTATCCTTAAACTTTTTGACTGGCTCGTGTTTCTCCACATCTAGAATGGAAGGAATTTCCTTGGGTTTATGCCCATTTGGTTTCACAGCGTAGTTTGCCTGCATAATCGGTTGCTGATCCTTCACGTTTAGGTAGGACTGATGCCTGTCAGCTGAAGGAAAGTTTGGAGATGGGTTGTTTGAACTCTGGTATCGCGGCTTCTCTTCAGATTGCTTCCTATTAAAAAATGATCGTTCAAAGTCAGGTACCTCCTCAGTATTTAAACTCCAGCTTTTAGCTGGCCAGGCAGTTTGCTTGGTTGGCTTTCCAGTCCACTTTTTGGTGTCCTGGGGCCCGAGAATAGTAGTTGGGCCAAAATACGTTGAAGCTTGAAGATCATCTAAACTTTCATGCTTCACTCGTCTTTTGTCTGGTATAGGAGAATAAACTGGATTCAAGTACTGGCTGCTGTATGGCATTTCAAAGCTGTGGTTGAAGAAAGCCTGCTTAGAGCTTTCTTTCCTGTTCTGAGGCTCTCTGTGTCCATCTTCTGTCTTCTTGTTGGATGGTATTAAGTTGGGAGATATTGTAATCAGATTATGAAAATCTTCTTTGAATATATTTCTTTTCTGGACACACGACTGCATCACAAACGGCTCGTCATTTGAAATGAAGGTTTCTTTTATGCCTGCACTTATAGGCAAGGAGTCCTGGTCTGAAATAGATTCATTTTCAATGTTCATGGGGAAGTACGTACTCTGCATCTCGCATGGTGGAGACGTGGCGATGGAGTAGGACGCCAGCGCCTGCAGCCTGTCCAGAGAGGCAGCCCGGCCCTTCATCTCCTTATTAACGCCAAGTAAAAAGTTGGGTTCTGACGAGGGAACAAACTGTTGACAGTCTTTGCAGTCCATCTTTCTGCATTTTGAAGACCTTCTGACTGGAAACCCCCGGTTAAACTCCTGGTCATTCAGCTCGCAGTTGGGCACGCAGTCTGCCATATTGCAGATTTCTGTGTCAGACCTACAGGACTCAAAGGACTCTTTCTTCTTCACTTTCTGCCTTGCAACTGGAAGTTTCTCCTTGGCCACTCCCCCGTTCATTTGTATGAGGTTGAATATTGTTACTATATCTGCTGCAACCATGATTTTCTTTGATTGCTGATTGTTTACAGTGCATCTCATTTTGTCTTTGAACAAAGTCGCTGGGAAATTAGGATCCAGGCAAGCGGTGTAAAACAGCACGCTTCTGAGCTTGGCCAACTGGGATAAATCAAACCTTGCACACAAGGACTTGCAGAGGTCCTGGTAAGAAACGGTATTCTGCTTCGTGTCCAGCTCCTCCAAGATCTTCACCAGGAAGAGCGAGGATTCCTGGTTGGACTCCATGGCTTAAGCGTATTTTGTTGTTTAGCCTGGAAACTGCGTTCCACTTCTACAGCAACACACAACAGCAAACAAAAAAGATTAAGTCACCCACAGATAATATTCAGGACCTTGTAATTCAGCCACACATGGGACCTGACTCCCTAGCCATGCAGTCAAGGGCTTGCTTGTATAACCCATCCTCATGTTTCTGAACTCCAGGCTGTAATCCTAGCATCGGTGAAATCAATACTTAAATGGAATCAGGATTTCATCGAAGGAGGCTCATTTATGTCAGTGTCTACTACAGCGAGCAAGTGAATAAACAGCAGAAGCTCTGAAGGGGCTGAACTAATGGCAGATATACAATCACAGCCTGCTTGCTACGGGGCTTTCACAGAATTTCTTACCAAGTTGTGAGAGGTTGAAAGTACAGACACGTCAAATTGTTTGGCAATAATTCTAACCCTAGCCTAACCAGAGATGATCTACTACACCATGACAACCCCAGCTGTTTTCATATCTGACTGCAAATGGCTCTCAGGAAGATTTTCTGAGAATAAACTTCTGATGTGTTTTTAGAAGTTATCTGAGCACATAATTACCATCTTGCTATTTTAAAACATTGTTTTCTCCTCTACTCTGAATTATCTCCTCTGGATACCATGACACTTTTTCCAGAAATACCTTTTCCTAAGTTTATGATTCAGGAATTGAAAAGCTGCCTGATCCCATGCAAAAAATCTGTGTGAGCCCCATTTCAGCTATAAAGTGCAAAATTTAGAAAAGAGCAGAAAGAGTTAAATAAAAAAAATCCCACTGAATCTTGAAACCAATCCAGCAGATGCTAGAGGGCTGGCTGCCAATCAGGGTGGATTTGAAGACTGAGAAATATCAAGGACAGAGAACATCCTCTTCAGTGATGTGCTCCCAGAGAAACCCAGGGAGTGCAGCTCCGTTCACCAGCCCAAAATGACAGGGCAGAGGTGGAGAGCAAAGGCTGCACATTTATGTGGATAACGAGAATAGCTCGAACAAGCACAGCTAATGCTAGCAAACATCCTGGGAAGGATATAAACCCCTGCGCTTTCAGAGTTGAAACCAACCTCTAGCTATTACGGATTAGGAAAGGATGTTGATGGGGGGCAGATTATTTTTCATTTGCCTACTGTGAATATCCTTGTCGGTGTCTCCACTGTTGGCTACTAGGAGAGACAGAGCACGGGATGATGCAGCCTGCCAATTCCTGTGTTTGGTCACTTTGTCCTTGTTATTCTTACCGATAGGAATGACAAAAATATTTTCCCTTCCCCGAAAAGATATGGTACCTTCCCCCATTCACTCCCACCCTTAGATGACCCCTGGAACTAGTCTCTCCATCTGCATCAAGTGCAGAAGATCCACCCAAATGGCAAAGCACAAAAGTCAGGCTTGCAAGCTTTCTCATTTAAAAAGTCACCTCCCAGCCAAAAACCTCAGGACTCCTGAGCACCACTCCAGGAATACAGGGCTCCTGTTCCCTCTCTTGCAGCCTTTTATCTTGCCCTGACATTACACACTGGCGATCGCTATCAGAGTCAGAAGCCATCATACATCRGCTTTCATAGCAAACGCCACAGTAGCATCTTCCAGAGGGAAAAAAGAAAACTACCAGGTTGCCCATAAGAATACGAAATAAGTCTCCATACGGACTTGGCTGTTTATTTAAGTAGCATCTTTCTACTGCRTATGATCAGAAGTTGAGCAGCAGCAACGTGAATGTTTTTCTGTGATTGTAAACACTACTCTCAGAAACCAATGGCTACAGGGATTTTCCAACACCTCCGCTGCATGCATGTTTGCTTTTAAAGTTCCTGTATTATGCATAGCAGCACAACTCTTCTGCTAACTGACAAAAGAGCGAAAATGTTATATTGCTCAGTGCTCGGCTCCAGAAAGTAATGCTAAAAGCTGGAGGAGCATGCTTGTATCCCCTTTCTCTTCAGGAACAGTGTGTGCTCGGAGGCACAGCCTTTTTAACAGCCTGCCTTTGTATTTCTCYGACATGTCACCATTAGACAATGAAGCTCCCAAGCTAGGTCCAAACCGTTCTACCTGCCACCAAAGCCACCAAGCACTCCCAGAGTAAACGTCACATGTGGGGCTCGGAGACTTTCCCAGCTGCCAGGGGACTGGCATTGCAAGTCAATTTTCTGCATGTTATAAATCTGCCATTTGGGGCAAGAGTGGAAATCTGTCTTTTTGTCACCTCCGGGCTGAATACCAGCGAAAGCAACTATCTCCTCCCATTTGTAACTTCACAGCTTCTTGCAAAACCCTCACCTGGTTATGCGTTTTCACAGCCTGATACACACTCTACGCTGCCTGCGCCGGCCTGCCAGCACCCTGCTTTCTCCCTGCTCACACTCCTGCTAAAATACACAAGTAGCCAGTTTGCAATAATATATTTCTTAAAACTGTCAACCCATTTTGTTCCCTACCTTTCTGTCTTTACTCTCTCATCCCAGTGAGGATATCCTAGGTACAGTTTCTTGAAATTTTTTGTTTTGTACCAAGCCATTCTCAGTGTACCCCTCCCATCAGGGGTTTTAACTTCAATTCAGGTTTCTAAACCCTATGAATCTAGTAAAACTTAGGTGCAGCCTGATTTTCAAAGGTGCTGAGTGCTGACAAGTTCAGTAAGTTCAGTGGAAGCCCTGCATACCCCCAAATCTCACGTTGCTTTTATTTAGCACCAACAAGGAGCCTTGGTTTGGGGACTCCAATCCATACCCAAGCAGTAAGGCAGTAGCACTGAAGCACGGATCCCAAGCAGAGGAGCTCTGCTAGACCTGGTTTAGCTCAGTCTGGGACCCTGCGCTCCCAGACCCAAGCCTGGGAGGTGGCAGTCAGCTGTAAAGCAGTGAGGGGACAGGGAGGTGACAGAGGCTTTAAGATGAGGGTGACCAGGAGAAAGCTGAGCCTGCTGAGGTGGGAATTCGGCCAATTCGCTCAACTGAGGCTCAGCTATGGGAGGTGGGATTTGAAAAGGCAGGTTGCAGAATCAGATGTAGGCCTTGAGGAGAAGCAAGCTAGCTAGGAGTTGGAATAATYTCCTCTTCACCCCTTGGCTGTTCACAAACAGCTTTCTGGTGTGAGCGCACTTAGGTGCGAAAGGTACCTTTGGGCTTCAGCGTGGGCATGGAAACGGGTGTTCCCTTGTACCAGAGCATCAGAAACGCTGCTAGTGGAGCATGCAACAGATTCRGGCTGTGAAGAATAGAATGTATTACCCCATAAGGATAATATAAAAGGGCCTTGAAATCTTGTTTCCTGGGTCAGGGATGTAAAAACCCGGCGCCAAGGTTTTTAGTGGCACATTAAGCTCCCCCTCTCTTGTCAAGCCTCCTAACAGCCCGCAACGGAGACAGGTGCCTCTTGGCAAGTCACCCCGGGAGCTGCCACATCCCAGGTGCCAAGCACTTGGCCATGCACAGTCTCAGCTGTTATGTCCACATTCATTCATTAGCCCTCAAAGCAGGACCGGAATAGACCTGGACATGGCACATAAATGCAAAGCTCTGAAATAAGCAAAGGAAGACCTTTTAGAGAGGGTACAGGGTCATGAATCAGTCAAAAGCAGCAAAGTGCATGAAAGCACCCACAGCAAGAGCAGCAGCACGGGGCCTCCTCGGATGGCCTCAATTCCACCAACGTCCTCATGCCTTACCTTCGCTACCAGCAGCCACATGCACCCTCCAAACCACCCCCAAACTGACTTTGGTCTCCAGAGACATGGAGCTAACCAGACACAGGGACAGGATCTAGCTTATTTATCTTCAGCAACACAGTCTCTGACCAAAGGAGCCACTTAACATTTCATCTTTAATGATGTTGTTATATTAACACTGGGAGGGTCGCTCTGACTCGGCTTCCTAAGATTCAACATTCGCTGCTCTAATAGCACAATTATATCCCAGCATGGACTTGTACAGCATCATATTGCACGGCTAGTCGATGGGGTCTGACTCTCCTTGCACRCAGATGAGCTCCAGGCTTACCACAAATCAATGCCTTCTTGCCCTGCTCCAAGAGCAATGAACTGAGCTCTCACCTTACCATTAACCCACTATCTCAGCCTCTGGAGGAGAAGACCAAGAGTATTACAATTGCAACCTCCACCCCTAGTGGTGCTTTCTGCTGCACAAAGGGAATATACTGTTCTATTTTCTGGTGTCTTTAGGAATCAGTCCTCCATAAGACCTCTCCCCTGTGGTCCTCCAGACTAGGGGAACCTGCATACTCTYTCATGCAGCTTGCTTCCCCGCAGAAAAGCCAGAACGCGCTTTCCCTCCTCACCACCTCCCAAATCGGTGCTGGGCAGGGGGTTCCCCTCACCTCCTGACTACCCTATAAATTCACCATCCACAGGAATTCATGAAATAAGCACTGCTCTCCAGCTGCCCTGGCCACTTTCCCCGTGGCACCTTCAGCCCAAACCCTGCCCCACTGCATGGGCTAAGGGCAGCGCACATCAGGGCAGATAAATCCCAGCACAAGATTAAAGAGAAAGTCCCACCACAAGACTTCCCTGAGCAGCTGCGGGGTGGCAAGATGCCTTGCATGAGCCTGAATCGTGGCCACTGGCAGACAGACCACGTTATCTTCCTCTGTTATTTCCTCCTTCATTTCCTTCCCTGTTCTTTGTGCCTCTGACATTTGCTCTCCCCATTTCCCAATATCCACAGCAGGTGCAGCTAATACACAGATGCGGTTGCTGGAGTCATCATTTCCCTCTCCTTTTGATTTGCCTGCCGAGAGGGAAACAGCATCCTTGTTTTGCTTCCCCCCACGGTGACTAACCACGGCCACCCTATAATACCATTACGGCAATGACAGAGTGAGCGATCCTCGCATAAATTCCCCCAGAAAGAGCCAGCTACTTCAGTGCAGGAGAACATTAATATAGAGCCTGTAATATGCTGTTTTACTATTAACTTGAGCTCATAAATCTTTCAGCCTGTCTTCCCAGCGCCAGATACTATAAAACAAGGCAGGCAACGCACACCTCGCATGAAACATGTAGGGCATCGAGACAGAATTCAGTTTTTGTTTTCTCCCATACTCACAAATCCATTTCCCTGTCAAAACATTAAGAAATTTTTGACGAACAAATGGGCATCTCAAGCCCTGTCTGGCTCCTACCGCGCACACACACGGGAGCTGGTTCTCGGGGAAACAATGCCGGTTTCCGCACACCTTATTCCTCCTCCTCCCCCTGCCTTCTGCTGCTCATTAAAAAGAAAACTAAAAAGAGCACTTTGGAGCCTTGCCCGCGCAATGGCAATCGCTTCTCTCCACCTTTCATTGAAAAGTCCTCCCAAACAGCCCAACACAGGCAGTCTCCTCCAGACCATTCCCTCGGCTGTGTGGGAGCGGGGTGGGCTCTGGTCCCCAGGGCAGGTAGGAGATGTGTGCTGGCTCCCTGCCTCGCTGATGTGATTTTTATTCACTCCTCCAGAGCCGAAGGGAACAAACGCCTGCAGCCTGGGAGCTCACAGGGCTTGTGCACCCGCTCTCGCCAGCGGCTTACTGCTGTTCTGCACAGGAGCGACGCACGCTTTGCACCCTCCCGAGCATCCCACCGCTAACCTCATCCACAGTTCACCGGGGGTTTCRGGGGGGACTAGCGCTGGAAGAAGTTGCGGTTTTCTGGCTCTTACCTTGTGTGAACAAGCCTTGGAAAACCACGCTTTACAAACCCAGCTCCTCAACAGAGGCAGGGTCTGCTGTAAAAGGACTCTGCACAACACTTCAGCATCACCCCCCCGCCAAGGAATTCAGTGGTTTTTAAAGCCTCCCAGTGCATGAATTAATGGGGAACTTGTGGATAAAGGCAGCGTACCCTCACAGCTGTGTCAGGGCTCAAGTCGAACAAGGTTTGCCATTGATTTTTCTTGCACAATAACATTAGGCTGATTACTTGCATTGTTCAGTTATGCAATCCAGGTTAAGGTATCTATATGGTCTGGAAAAGTGCAATCATTCTAAAACTGTGCAATAAATTACTTGAATTATTACTGCATCATATGCTCTTGGTTATTCTTTGCCAACTATTGGCCCATACAAACACACACAAATACTGTCCTCTCAATACGTTATTAGAGCACATCCAAGTCGCATTTTTCCCGAAAATTTTTGCATGAGGAGACACCATTGCAAACACTGACAGATAGACACAAAAAGGTCTAATCGAGTTAAATGTGAGCAACTTATTCCATCTGTGGGCAACCTGGATTTTTGCATGGCAAACCTATAACAACCCCACTGCCACCCCAGACCTGACTCTGCACAGACCGGCTTCCTCACCCAGGTGGGTCCGGCTTCCCTGGACCCCATCCCTGGTGCTCCCCATCCCTCTAGGCTCCCCGGTCTGGGTTTGGGGGCCCCGGGGCCCAGGCTGGGGGTCACCCACTTGCTCCCCTCCAGCTGCCCACCGACAGATCCAGCTGTGCGGGACTGAAGTGGAGCTGCCAAAGTCGCAGATGGAGTTTCAAGATTTTTGAGTCCCTCCTTTCCCGGGGAGCCTGACAAAGAGGTGGTACCCCGGGGCGCCCGGCGGGGACGGCCGGGGCAGGGGGGACTCTTACCTGCGTTCACCCCACCTGCCCCCAAGCCGGCGTGGGGGGAGCCGGCTGAAGCCCCCTCCCCGGCACCCCCGGTCCCCACAGCATCCCTGGGGACTGRGGAGCGGAGGGCGCTCGTCCTCGGCGCCCCTTTCTGCCAGCCCACCCCCTTGCACATCCGTGCCCCCCTCCCCGCACCTGGGGCTCACCTGGGGGCTCCGCCTGCCTCTTGCCCGGGAAACGCGGCCGTCACGGCTGGCTCTGCCGCTGCAGCAGCCGCTTCCCAGMSAGGAGGAGGAGGAGGAGGAGGAGGAGGAAGAGCCCGAGCCTGAAGCCCCAGCAGGATGCCATAGCGCCGGGCTGCGCTGACAAAGGCGGCAGCAGGTTGGCATGGAAGGAGGGAGGGAGGGAGGGAGAGGAGGAGGAGGGAGGGGGCTGCACAGGCCGAGCCTCCCTGCGCCGCCCCCCCCGCGCCCGCAGCCGCGGGAGGGGGCTGCCCCGGCCGGCCCCAAGCGCTGCGGCAGCGGGCGGCCGGCGGGGCTCGGCAGCCCGCAGGGACGGTGCGCGGCGGGGAGGCGGGGGATCCGCGCTTCGGCTTTTTTAAAATTATTATTGTTATTATTATTATGAGTCTCGGCCGCTCTCATAGCCTCGCGAGCTGCGGGGGGGCCCGGCTCGGCGCGGGGTCCCGGCGGCACCGAGCCCCGGAGCCCCCCCGGCCCCAGGCGCTGCTTGGGGTGCGGAGCAGCACCCAGCTCCTGCCGCACTGTCAGCCTCGCTATTTCCCCCCTGCTGCACCCCAAATCCGGGCAGAGGGTGACAGCGCGCCCGCAGCCTGGTGCAAAGGCGTGCATGGCAGGGGGATGCCCAACATGAAAGGAAGCCACTTCCCACCTGGGGACATTGCACCCCAGTGCCCACCCCTGCACGCCCACCGCCCCCGGGGTGCAAAGGCCACTGATGCACAGGCCTTGTGCTGCACGGCTGCCCACGGTACCTGACCTCCCATTAGGCCAGCGGTAGCCTACCTCCCCTTAGACGGGCAGGTTGTGGCCCATGCAGGGCTGGGGTCTGGCGGTGCGGGACACCAGCGCAAGGTGCTGCGCGGGCTGCACAGCGTGGGAGTCTCCACCTCGGGTGTGCTGCAATGCACGTGCAGCACCAAGGCACGCTCACTGCCAGTCCGGGCGGGCAAGACCTTACCTTATGTCAGAGCATTGCTTCTTTCCTTGCTGATGGTTGGCTTGCCACGCCGCCCAGAAAATACTGCGGAGAGTTTTTAATAGAGGTGTTGCTGGGTGAATAAAGCAGTAAGATGTCAAAGGCTTGACTTTTCATCTCATTAGTACTGTTTGGGAAGTGTACTATCAGCTTTTCTTTCCTAGATGAACCAATTCAAAGGGTTGTATGCACAAACACATCATGGCCATCAGACCACTATGAACAAACTGGCATAAAACTATGTGTTTTACTTACTCTGACAACCTTGGGAACAGACCTCTCTGCTTCTCCTGTGAGAAACAAGGGGTCAGGAGGGAGTTTTTGTCTGAAACCCACTGATGTGCAAGTCCTTCCACTGACTTCAAAGAATATTGTATGTGATTCAGCGTATATATAATATCTGTAAAGACTTAACACACATAGCAGCTAATACAAGAGGAGAAGATAAACATACATCTTTGCAAATGGAAGAAAAACGTGTTTATACTACATTTATTCTTACCACTACTTAACAGCATTGAAAGAGGCAGTGTCCTTGGGCCCCATTTTCCACACTTTTGTCAGATTGTTTTACGCTATAAGTAGCCATTTACTTGCAAATTGCATGGCTGGATGATTTCAGCCCTGTCCCACTTCCTATAGAGCATGCCTTCAGGTCATCAGAATGGGCAGAAAAGCTCTCTGTACCCTTCAGAATTGCAAACACCAGAGAATAAGTAGGAAACGTTTCTTGCCGCTAGTCCAGGTCTAGCTGATCTTACTTGGTTTCGTCCAGGTTCTGATAGGTTTCCAGAGTTGGCTCCCATAGCGAAAGCTGGTCCAGCTAGAAATTAAGGAGCATAATAAAAATAATAATGAGATCGATAATGCATTCCCTGATTATGAAAGAGGATGTCTGATCAACAATTCCCTGATTGACAGGAAGTCCCCAACCGCATAATCCTGAACTCCTCCTGGGAGGAAAAGGGACCATGCAGCTGAAATGGTCGTGTATCAGCCAGTGCTCCCTTGGCACGCAGTCCTAGTGCGTGCTCGCTGGCCCGAGTTGTAGCTGTGATATGAAACTGCCTCCTGTAAAAGCCTGGTGAGAATTTGCAGCAACTTAAAAGCTCAAGGCTTCAGGGGAAGGGATGGTCTTCAACGCACGTCCTTTGCTCCCCCATTGCATGCAGCATATTTCACGCAGAGCGTTGTTCCCTCACCCCCAAATCTCTCAAATCGAGGGCAACTGGGAGAAGCCATGTCCCAAAGCTAGGCTGCAGCCAGAGGAAAGTTTGGTGACTTTGTCTTTTGCCTTCCTCGCTTCCCCCTCAGCACGCAGAAATTACATTTAATTGATGGCAAGGGTTTCATTAGCTTTTTGTGGGCTGTGACTAGTAGCATATAATTAGGAATCACCTGCAAAAATTGGTTTGAAACAGTTAAACACGGTGCAGATTCATAAACACAAGACGTTGGTTTTACAAAAAGACACTGGGTGGTGCGTCCCAGGCTGAAGGCGATGCTCAAGGAGGGTGGGGGTGAAATAGTGCCTGTGGGCAGCAGGGCTGGCCCTCCTTGGGGCCAGGGAAAACCTCTCTGAGCAGCTTGGGGTGCTGCAGGTCTGCAGTCAGCCCCCCCTCTTCCCTTGCTTTCCCATCTAGACTCCAATTCTCCCCCCTTCCCCCAAGCCAGGTTTGATAGCAGTTTCAGTGGGAATTTCATCTGAGGGGAGAGCACCAGATCAGCTCTCCCTGTCCCCATTCCCCATCTAATTTTAGCACCATCATCTCCTGTTTCCCCTCCCCACCTTTCCTTGACGTCTCTGCTTTGTTCTCCATTCTTCTTTTCCCTTTCATCTCCTCCTTCCTTCAGTGGCTGGCACATTTACCTTGTCTGGCTCCCCCATAGCCTCCACCTTCACCCCAGGCCTCCCATCTTCCCTGCCCTCCCCTTCAGCAACTCCTTCCAAATTAAGCAGGTGACCCACTGGATGTAGGGGATGTCTTCTCGAGCCAGGGGTGTCCAGGACTGTGCACACCCTCCTTTCCCAGCTTGTCTGGCATCACAGTGCTGCGGAAACAGCGCCAAGCCCCTCACAGGGGCCACAGTCTCTTCCCTATGTAGCATAGCCCTAATATAAAGGTATTTCAGCCCAATTTGCTTGCCAGGGCCAGAGCATGTTCCTCATTCAGACGTGATGCTAATCCCACCTACACAAAAATGAACATGTTGCCGCTGTCTTGTCCTCTCTCACAGCAGCAACGGTGCTTTTTGTTTTGTGCACAGGAATAACTCCACAGGGCTGGAAACACTGAAGCTGATGGATGCTGAAGGAGAAGCTCGTGTTGAGGGTAAGGTCTAGGAAAGAAAATCTGACTTTCATCACTGCAACACTTGCTAGCTATTTCTCTGAAACTTTCTGGCTCCCTCTCCATGTTGATAACTCCCCATGGGGAGGCAGGTTTTTTCCATTCATGTCTTGTCCACACTCTCTTGCAAAATTTTCTTTCAGCTGCAACCCCTCTAGAGCAACGTGCATCCAACGAACTGGTATAAGGGCAGCAAGCCTGGGCTCAGGGTTTTCGCTTTGCCTTATCTCATGCAATATGTCTGTAGCACCACACAGCTGTTACGTGCTCTACCTTGCAAAGACTTATATGAGTGATCAACTTAAACAAAACTGCTTGTCCCATTGACGGGAAAGGGACTGGCCCAAGGGCTCATTTTAAAGCACTAAGAAGCCTTTATGCAGCAAGCCTTTTCTTCACCTTCCTTACTGCAACCTCTGGGCAAACTTGTGCCATTAGAAAAACAACAGCTCAACATACCAAAAACCCTTCARCCACCTTGGTGTTTTAGCTGCTCTCAGGAACCTCCAAATCATTTCCTGATGAATCTCTTTTACTGAGAGGTAAAAGAAAACAGATTTCATTTTAACTGGGACATGATCATACCTAGCACCTTCTTCAGCACAGACATTCCTTCACCAGTATAGCTTATAGTAGAGAGACTGGCTTACATTTGCCAGTGTCCAAGTCCTTAGCCTCTTCTGGGTTTGCTTTTAAGAGAAAAAGAAAACCTAAAGCCCAAAGCATAGCCCTATGCTGGGAGTACAAGAAGTTATACTCCAGTTAGACAAGACTCTCCGAGCCTGTTGGGCTCCCTGAAGTGTTTAACCGGGATTTGGGAGAGCAAGGCAACCTCGGGGGGAACAGCCAGACAACCCAGGGCGCTGCTTTCTTCCCCTCTCTGTCACAGTCTGGGTAAAACACTGGATTCTCTCCTAGGTTAAAGACAAATACCAAAACTTTCTGCATCGTTAAATAGCACTTAGCAATATGCAGCCTGCAGATTGCTATTTTTATCAAGTACTCTGTATTTGCACTTCCTCTGAAATCTCAGTAGGGTATCAATATTGCTGAAGTTGGCTTCTGCGGCCAGCATGCACGCAGGCTATGCCTGGAAAGATGCATCTTTGAGTTGGCAATGGTTATCAGAGAGTGATTGATAATGGGCAAACTTCTTGTTCAGCTAAACTGGTTTTGGCACAGGATCACTTGAAATATAACAACAACCAAAAAAATCAGTCTGTTGAATAGCATCCACCCATACCAGATGTGCTGACTGGAGAATATGCCAAGTTCTTCAAAGCAGTACACTTGACAGCAGTCCTAGGCAGAAGTGATTTTTTTCCCCCAATATATTTACAAACAAAGAGAAAAGTAGCTGTGGAGTGGGACGGATAAGATAAAATATTTTTGTGAATATTGGTCTAAATTTTTTAATGAGTTTCCCTCTGCTATGTTGAATTTCTTTCCAGTGGGCGTGGGAACAACTGGCTTTTGCTGGCACAAATGCCTATGAGAAATAAACCCCCCAATATTGCATCTTTGAGCATTTGTAAAATGGACTTTTAAGACCACGTACAAAACCACTGATGATTGAAGTGGTCACAGGCTAATCCATCTGAGAGAAGAAACTTTATATTTAAGTTTGTTTAACCAACTGAAGCAGACCCAGAACCATTTGATTACTTATATTCACGACCACTATTTTTATAAATGAGCCTTCATTTGGGCTTTTCAGTATGGGTCTTTTTGAATGCATTTTTAACCACGAGCAAAAGGAGCAAGATTCAGACACTTCTCACGCAGTAGCACAGACAAGCTCCCTTTCTGGAGTGAACATGCACAAAAGCACAGGTGCAACTGATTTTAGGTCAAAAGTAGGGAAAAAAAAAAAATAATCAGGGGCTGCTTTTTGATTGCAGCCCCTAGGAGGGAGCAAGCATCTTGCAGAGTGCTGGAAGGCTGCGCAGATGGAGTCAGTGTGGCTCACRTTTATCTACGCTCAGCCATTGCTCCGGCTGTTTAGGCACTGGTTCCTCTTGATCTGACAGGTGAAGGCAGCAGCAAGCGTGACAGGTAACCACCTGTCTACTTTGCAAGATTTCCTCAACCGCAGCTCAACAACAGGCTGTGTAGGATCTCGGGTCAGGGCTGGAGACATATTTGTTCCATGTGAGCTCTTGGGAAGGTGTTACCTTCCACACCAAGTTCCAGAGAGGAGAAGGTATTTCCAAGCTGTGCAAAGTACGTGCTGATTTCTTGCACGTTCAGGTGAATTTTCTATGCAATCTGTCTCTCCGTTGGTTACTGGCTCATCCCCAAGTCTTGTCCATCAAGGTTTTCTAAAGGAAAATCAAAATAACCTTCCCATGAGAGTTAAAACCTGAAGGAAGATATTTCACCTCCAGCGACACTCCGAGATGGAGGGTGGCACAGCCCTGCCTCCCTGCTGTCTTTAGCCCTTGCACCATTTCCACGACCGTGACCTGACCAAACGCCCACTGAAGCCAGAGGAGACTTTCCAGTCATATCGATGGATGTCAGATTGCGCTCGCTGGCATTTAGGTAATACGTTGAACGGTCTTCAAATTTCTTGTGGTCACCAAGGAATTCACAAATGCCTTAGCTTTTACTGCCCTGAGTAATTATTTATTGGGATGGCCTTTTTATAGAATCCCCTTAAAATGTCCATCCAGATTTTAAGGCCAGCAGAGACTATTAGCTCATCAGTCTGCAGAATAACGTAGCCCATAGCATTTCACTCAATAACCGCTGTGTTTAGCTCAGCAGTTAGCATTTGATTAAAAAGTATCTTCCAGAAAAGCCTGCGGTCTCCACTGAAGACATCAAGGAATGAAGAAACTATCATTGCCTTCAGTGGTTTGTCTAGCGCTTGATCCCCTCTTGGGTTTAAAAGTGAAGCATATTTACTGCAAAATATCCCTATGCCTTTGAACACCTCTGGACACTCAGCTGGGGAGCACCAACATCTGAAGCCCCTGTCCACGCTCAGCATCCTCTCAGGTTTGCATCCCCCACAGCATCAACACGGTGTGCCTTGCAGAGAAATGCCTGGCACTGTCCTACAGGATGGAGCTATTCATCCTAATTTCAGCCTTGCGGTCTGGAAAATGAAGGAAGAGTCTTTGCAAATCATTGTTGAGTGAAAGGACAAGTTCTCATTTCTGCCAGGTGGGCCCAAGGAAAGCAACCATCACTGTGATGGAGAGGTTTAATTCTGACTCTTTTTCCAGCAGATCAAAAGTTGCACATTTTTGCCTTCTGCTCTGCTTGTTCTAAGCTCTAGTTTCCCATCTCCTCTGTCAGTTTTGCTCCAGGAAGCAGTATCTCATTGTGGGAGCAGTCCTAGGTCCAGCTTGTTCATGTCTGATAGTGGGCAGGAATGCACCTCCACTTAACCTTGGGCTTCATTGGCCCTGCTTTTATTTATATCCATTTCCTGGATCTTCACTGTGGGAATAAGGATCACATTATCAGCCAGATGCTCCAAGGCTTTCACGGATTAAGCAATATGTTCTGGCTGAGCCCATGCAAAGTGGAGAGTCAAAAGGGAAGGCAACTGCTGTGTGGGGGCCAAGGTCAGCTTCCCTGGGAGGGGACCTTCTCCTGGCCTCCCACATACCAGGCCTGTGCGGGGTGATTCATGGAAGAACTAAAGGAGCTCTTTCACAGGTTTTATCCCAAATCTCTAAATTGTTCACTGCTCCTAGTATCCTTTCCTCTGAGCTGTGTTTGTCTGCCTTAAAATCCTTTGAAGGGATATATGTTTTTGTGCTCCAAGAGGGGAGAGTAGGTCAGAACATCTCTATGGATAAGTCATTTCTTGCTGGCTTCTTCAGGCCACCTTGTACCTCAATCTGATGCAAAATTCACTGGCTGCAATCCAAAGGTCCAGGCAGCAGCACACATCAGGTTTTGTCTTCAGGCTTGGCTGGGGTTAAATCACTCTATTTGAAATTGTCAGCAAAAAGCCTATCGATCTCAGCAGTCCTGGGATTTCTCCAGTAGCTGGTAAGGCTGGAGAAGGCGGTGTGACACCATCTGACTGCCGTTAGAGCATAAGGGAACAGTGTCTTCACGTATTCCCATTCTCTTGTATTCCTTCCCCCTGTGTCACAGCTCTGTTATGGGTCACTGGATCATTCACATGAGGTATTGCATGATATTAATAAGATGCATCATAACAAGATGTCTTTATTAGCCAGAAAGTCATGCTTCCCCATGCTGGGAAAAATAGCAGATGAAAGACAGATGACCCATATGGATCACAATAACTTAAATTACATTATGAAGACAGTGAACTGCTTGTGACACATCCTGTACAAGGCTCTTTAACCACAACAAATAGATTGAAACCTTTCTAGCATTTAATCTTTTCTCCCATTGACTATGGGCAGGTTATAGAGAAAAAGAATCCCTCTTCCTTCTATATCTCTATTGAATTTAATTAGGTTTGCAAGGTTCGCTCCCTGAGTGAGTTATTCTAAGTCCTTACGCTTTCCCTGCGATGTCTGGGGGATTATACACACATTGCAGCCTAGCTCTTCCATAATTGCTTTATCAATGGGGACCATGTAGAACCACATTTTACATGGCAGTTTTGACACAATTTGTTTAGCACACAGGAAAGTTATAATACTTAAAGGGATCGCTCTTCTGCTCTGTACCAGGGAAGACCCACGAGGTGTGTCGTATCTGACCTGCTTGTGCACATCAAATCCAGGAGGACTCAGGAAAGTCTCACCAGGAGACACAGAGAGAAGTCCAAGGAGCAGCATCCCAGGGAAGGCACAGCACTGCAGCACGTGCCTCGTGCCGAGAAGCTGCACCTATTCGCAGCTGGGCTGGAGCTGAGCAGGATTGCTCAGAGCAAGAAGATATCAAGAACCAGTCAAGCACGACTCCTGATGCCAACTTCTGGGCAATAAGTTTCAAGGTCAGGGCTGAAGATGCTCTGTGGAGCAAAAGGCTACACCTCACAGGCAGTGCTGCCGTGCACCCTGTTTTCTGCTCCCAGCTGAAGCTGGGAAGGACGGAGATGGATGCAGCTACTGCCTCCCACCTCTCTGTGTAGGGAGGGAACAGGGCTCACGCTGCTCTCCCCTCTCACCCCTTGAGATGTTTTTTGAGATGGTTTCTCCCATTGCCACCATTGCACATTTGCATATAGCCCAGCCAGAACTTGCCCCTGAATTTGCAAGACAAAATTTTAAAATATCTTCATTGCATTTAACACTTATGCAGAGAGCCAGAAAAGATGGCATGGGAGACCTTATTCTTTCAGCATCAGTACTGTAAACTTCATTGCCACCAAGTACTACCAAAGGTCAAGAGCTAAAAAGGATTTTTAAAGTCTCTTATAGACAATGATACTATCTAGACTTGGAGTGATAAGCATCAGAAGCATAGATGAGTTTTGGGAGGTGTGCAAAGATAGAGACGGGGGCAGAGATGTACAAAAGCAGTGATGAGACAAGTTTAATTTCTGCCGGTAACTGGTTGGTCTGGTTTTGCTCTTTCATGGCTTACTCTGACTTCATTTTGGAGGCACTGTGATGGGTTTTTTTCTTAGATGAAAATTAAGCCATGACAATGCATTTCTGCAGTGCTCCCTAAAATGTCTGCTGCTGGCCCTCCTGGTGACAAGGTCTTGCATTGGAGGGACCCTTTTGATCCAAAGTCTTACGGCAGTGCCCCTGCTTCTGTGCTCCAGCAGGGCATGCCAGACTTGGCATCAAAGGATAAGAAGGTAATTGATCCCACAGAGGAAAAGAAAGAGCCTGAGGCGAGAGACAGACACACAAACTGGAAGAATGCAACGTTTATGCTTTTACCTAAATCAATAGTAACTACGAGAAGCTGCTGTAGCCGTGGGCTCTTAGTTAGACTGTGGGTAAGTCTCAGATCTGGAGAGGGGTTTGGTGATTCTTCATGCAAACTGTGCATGAAAGCCGAATGAGGTGGAGAAAGCCAAAGCCACCAGGAATTAGCTACGCTTGCAAATAGGCACAAGGGGTAGTGGGCCATCTTCCTGCTCCAAGGACATGCCATCTTGGAGGTGTCAATACGTAGGCTGAGACCCATCAGCTCATTTCACATGAAACAGTAAACAGATGTTTTTCAGGTCAAGGTTTCCTGACCTAGGCTGGATTTGAAGAGGCATATCAGACACCCATCAGTTCCCCAAGCACCCTGTCCACCTGGAGATCATTTATTTTGGCTCCAGTGGCAAGTAGCAATATGTGAATTTATCATGGTCAGATAAACACTAATAAAATGTCCCAGGTTAGAGCAATAGTGATTTTTCTGTCAAACGCAAACTGAATAAAAGATAAACAGCAAAATTTCATTTTCTGCTCTGGAGCTGGAAGGACCAAGGTGTAGAAACACAAGAACAAACAACATGAATTCTTTGCAAATAGCTTCCTCTGTTCTAATTGCATTTCCCATCTAACTTCACTTTCGGTATGGCTTGTGGAGGTAACAGCTATTGATCTACAACTATTTTGACGAGGAGAGGTGCTGCAGAAACAGCAGAAATCTCATCAGGTCGTTGTCAGCTAATCTGGCCACACAGTAAGGGAGCAAACAATTAACACCAAGCACTAGCTGCTGGGCTCATCATTATCCAGCAAGTATAAGGTCCTCTGAGGACTTGAATTCGCATTTGGGTCCAGCTCATAATATAAAAGCCACACCTGAGTAATGTGTGCCTGCAGAGCTGATTTCACAGAGTACAGAAATACAAGCACAGGAGCTGCAAACATGTTTTCCATTGACTGGAGCGTACAACGTCTTATTTATCACGAGTCAATTGATGGCTAAACTCACCCAGCAAACTCATAAAAGCATTAGTTTGTATTTGTTGTTCACATTCAGAGACATTATACATCAAAAAGGTCAATGCTGCCCAACTAATTCAATTATAACACAGCCATCTATCATACTAGTTCAGTTAATACCATGTTAGCTTGCAGTTTTTGGAGAATGATAAAAGTTGGAGTGTCCATACAGGATATTCCACTTTAATGACAAACCTCTTTGTGATAATAGAGCTCATTACAAACCTTTCTGCAGCTGTTCTTTGCCAAATGCTTTGTATAATATCTGAACTACTAGCTTTTGCAGGTGGCAGGGTGGTTAAATGCATTGAGAGACAGCGCTGCAGTCTGAAGCCATGCTACCTATACAGAGCTTGAAAAATGAGAGTCCCCAAGGATGTTTTATTTGCCTGCATTTGTTATTAAAGGCGTGGTGACTGGGATTCATTTGTTGGTCTTTTTTCAATAGATTTCATCAAAGAAAGAAGCAGCACCCCCCCTGCACCGGTTTGGAAATCTGGATGTAAGATAGCTACAAGGCAAGGATTTATTTAATAAATCTGTGCAATCAGATAGAATAAGAAAATATGATATTACAATTTTTTTTGGAAGTGTAGACAAGCAATCTGGACAACTACGGGCTCTTTAGTCTGATTTCACAAGCAAGCGAGGCTTTTTAATACACATTGAAGGAAAGGGCTCTGGAAACAAATGATGGCAGGAGAAAATGCACCAAGATAAATCACACCCAGCTACGCCGTTATCTTTCTCTGATAAAAATCCTCATTTTTTAAAGCAGCACATATAACCTATCTGGACTTCAGCAAAACAGCTGACATGGAGAATTAAGTTCATTGGAAATTATTTGGATTAATTCACGACTGCTAGCTAGTTCCCCACCCACCCCGTAGGAGAGATGCTGACATACTGTTTCAAAAGGAGGATGAGCAGGCTGGGTGGAGGTCACTAGAGGAATTCCTCCAGGACTAGGACCCATTTCGGTTACTATCTTCATTAATTACCCCTGCACAGAGCAGGAAGGCACTCATGCCTTCAGTGGCATTAGACAGAAAGCTGGGAAGCATTCTTAGAGAAAACCTGAATATTGCACAGAAAGAGAGACAGAGGGATGGGTCTAACTCAAACACAAATAAATTTGTGATTCTGTACTTGAGGACCAGCAAGAATATCTATGAGCACCTGGAAGCATATCAGTTCAAAGCAAGGGGAAAAGAGAAGCGTTAGTCTAGCACAGGATGTTTATGAGTGTTTGACAGGCTGCGGCCATAGAAAAGCAAAGGTAACGTGATGAGTAGCTCTGCACACAGGTACTGCGGAGGGGTATTGACATGTTTACAGGGCACAGACCAGGATGAGCATCATTGGGAAGGATGAGCACAACCTCGCTGGGAATACCCTGCCCCATGCGGTCTCCTGTGCTCAGCAATGTCCAATTCAGAGCAAGAAGTAACTGGGATGAGCCAGCGTTGTAAGAGGAGACTGTACAAGCTGCTTCATTTAACCTTGCAAAATGAAGCCTGAGAGGGGCTGTGATTATTTTCTATAAATACATCAAGGGGGTAAACACAAGGGAGAGGGAAGAGCTATTTAAGCTGAGGAAGAATATTGGCAGAAGAACAAATAGATGTAAATTGATGAAGAATAAATTTAGACTAAAAAAAATTCTTCAGAGAAGTGAATTTTTGGAATAGCCACATAGACGGGGAGAATAGAATTTCCCTCTTTACCCCCAACCTTGCTCAGTTACCGAGCAAGTACTGTATGGCACATTTGGGTGGGATGACAGCACGCTGCTCTCAAGCCATCCTCCCAGGTCTAGGCTTTCACGCCAAGCAGACACAAGACCTGCTAATTGGTATCTCTGATACCATGGAGGTCTCCAAACCTCCATTCAACCGATACCATCTGCAAAGTTTCCAAGAGTYTCATACTTTCTTTTTTCAAATGGTGAGGTTTTCACCAAGGCTGTGGTTTCCTGGTCATGGGCCAGTGGCCAGGAGGACCATGGAGCATCCTGTCCTGTACACTGGCATCTGTGTGGCCACGCAGAGAAGGGGCACAGATGCGACRAAAACTGCACGTGCTGCAGATAGGGAGATACGGCTGATTTCTAGCCAGATCAGTCACCAGGTCCCTGTTTGTTGTTCAGGCTGATGGAAAAGCAAGGCCAATGGCAGGGAAAATGCAGCACCTCCCTGGCAGAGCCTGCAGCTGGGCTGCTTTAAAGCAATCAAAGCTTCAGCCTTGGTAAGTGGGCAATGCATTTCTCCCCCATTTCTGCTCTCAGAAAGACTGGAAGTCTAGATGCTGTGTGAAAGGAGTGCCAGGAGGCAGCAAGGAGGACAAGAATCACAGTAACAAGGTTGACACGAGCAGGTAAAGGTCCCAGCCCTCTCACCAGGCRTACCCTGCAGAGCTCAGCAGGGCTTGGTGGATCGGTTACACTGCCCACAGCCTTGCTGTGGGACSACAGTGGGGACACCCAGCCCAGTGCTGCCTCTTGCTGGGATCCCCAGAGGGGACCAATGGACCAACAGAGCCACCTCCTCTTCTGCCTACGTCCTGCTCTATCAAGGTTACCAAGAGACCTGTTGACATCTGCACAGTCACCCAAGTCCTCTCCATCACTGCAGGACCAACCTGCTGATTGCTGCCCTGTGCCTCTGCTGACAGAGGTGGGTACCCAAAGGCAGCAGGGCTTAGCAAGAAGGGTTCATACAAAGGAGAACTCAGAATTATGGGATGTTTAACATTAATGGGGATCACAGATYATAATGCTAGACTCAATCCTTATGCTAGTGGTAGAGCGGGCTTTTAAATCATGCAAAAAATCATTATCCATACTTGTACAGTAGCATTATTAAGAGACTCACAAAATACCATGCATAATCATAGTTAATGTACCATGATACTAACAGTATGTGGGAAACTGAGGCACAGAAAGTCAATGTCACAACTCATCAGTACTTCGATCATCCCTTCTCAGTTGAATTATCCTAGCCTTGCAAGAGGCCTAAAAATCATTGCTGCCAAGGTCAGAGAGGAGACCAGCCCCAGCGCCAGGAATGGTTTTTCCCAGCTCCGCAGTGCCTTGCTCGAGTCGCAGCCGTGACCTCTCTCCCTGCAGAGGCACAGCAGCCCAGGAAGTCATTTTGTCACGCTGAAGCTTTCAGCGCAGCACATTCACACTCGCTGTTTAGATGGTCTTTCTCCGTCAGGCAATATATTTTAGCATCTTCCCTGAGCAGTTTTTTCTCAGGGCAAATACATCATTTTCTTGAGTATTTTTACACTATCACGGCAGAGCTGATCTGATGACACACAACTAATATGGGACTTTGGTTTTACATTTTGTTGCAGTCTGCAATGAAATTAGATGGAGGCCTCCTGAGACATATGCATTTTAAGTCCTTGCATATCACACTGGAAAGTGCCAACCAATCTAGCAATGAACGAGTCAAATTTAGAAGCGGAGGCTTAAGTGTATACTGGTATTTCAATGAGTGGGGCAATAGCACCATAATTCTCATTACTCTTGCTTTGAGTCACGCATGAGAACTCTCCTGCAGACCCAAATGAGCTCATATATCCCTCAAGTGCGAATAGGAAATGCAGTCCTCTCCTTTGGACATCCACTACCAATTTCTGTGTTGCTTCTTACTGTTCAGGTCATATTGTGGGCTGATATTATCACTTTTGCCATTACGTTTATTGTTTTTATTTATACCAGCTGGAGTCATTCTTTTTAACAGAGACTATTATTGTTCTTTATAAATCTTATCACAAGGATAAATCAAGAGTAACAGATATTTTTTGCTAGTCTGTGAATCCATAATTGGTATTTACTCTCTGATGCTTTATGCAGATGAGGATCTTTCTCAATACATTTCTACACATAAAAAAACCCCCATACACTTCTCTAGAAAACCCAATGAATTTTAAATTGAAACCTTCCAGATTTTCTGTGCACGAGAGCAGATTTTATTTGCACATTGAACAAACTCCTGGAAGAGAAACACATTCATTTGAATACCTACTGCTGGATCTGAAAACACGTTTTCTTCTTTATAAAGAAAACCTTCAGGGGAAAAAAAAAAAAAAAAAGTATTTGCTCAAAAGCTCTTCTGGCTCTGGGAACTTTCTCTCTGAAACATGACGTACCTAATACAGCTGGGCACCTCTTACAGTTGTTGCAGGGTTGCAGATGCAGCCATTGAAGGATGCTACGTGACATGAGGTACAGGCGGTCCCAGGACATTAGGGCCCATGTACCCTCCCCATTTCTAACACCAACCCAGAAACCCCAACTGGGGCACAGCTCAACGCTGGCTCCAACGGGTGCGATGGCCCATAGGCAGCGCTGGTCACCGGGACTTGGGCAAAAAGGCAGCCTCACACACCCAAGCCCTCGCTTTTGTTCTGGTGGACTGTAAATCTTCCTAATGTGCAGCGCTTTAGCAGAAGAAAAACATGAAGGACCTTATTTTAATCTGAATCCATCGCAGAGAAAACAAGGTTTCATGAGTGCAATACTGTTCGGGGGAATATTGTAGCTTCTTCCTCTTCCCATAGCATGATATAAAGGTTCTATTAAAAGGGAAAATATCAGTTTCTTAAAGAAAAAAAAATGATGCCCTTTCAAAATGAATACATGCCAGTCCAAACTGATGGCTTAAATTAAATATTAAAGATTAAAAAAAAAACAAACCCCCTGAACCAGAGTTTGATTTATATAGTACTGTTCCTTCAGAGACGATTTGTGGAAGCAAGAACTTGCTCTGTGTTGTTCTTTGTAAAAGAAAAAGAACAAAATCAATTTTTAGAAAGCAAGATTATTTTAGGAGTCAAGTTATCAGAAATGCTGGCTGTATCTGGGACATCTGTTTTTCTCTCCCCCATCCTTTCTCTCATAAGGCAGTGACTCCAGAAAAGACTGAAAAGGAGCCCAGAGCCTGCCCAAAACTAGGTTATCTATTACTGCTTTTCTCAATGTAATTAAGCTTGTCTTTATTGGAATCTCACCCATTTTCAGCTAACCTGAGCAGCAGAAGCGCAGCTCTCTTCCCCAGACCCACGTTTACTGCAGTCAGCAGCATCCCTGGTCCCATCGGGTGGGTCCTTCAGACTCTCCTCATTTGACTGCTCTCCTCGTGCTGGTAGGACACGCCACCAAGTACACAGGCACCCAGCATCCAAAATCCACCATCTTCCCCAGGGGGGGCCTGCTGTCTATGGGAACGGTGTTGGTAGCACTTGCTAACAAAGCCAGAACACTTAATTATTTCTCCAGCAAACCCTGGACTCCTGAATGGGTAATTACAGGGTGATGTTAAGAGCCTTGCACCCCATTTCCAAAAACAACACAGGCACGGACAGTTCTTACTGGACTTCAGGCTTCTTAATCTCCCAGGCTCTTCTGGAAGGGATATTCACAGCATCTAGCACCGTTTATAAAACATCCTCATCTTTTAGGGGCACGTACCAGCTCACAGCCCAGGAGACAGCGAATGTTAAAAGCCCCTTATGCACAGCCAGTGTTTTACATCTTATGGGTGGCCTGGCACCAAGTCTTCAGCTGCCCAAAGCAACCCAGATCCATTGGATCTGATGGACCAACTCCAGACCTAAACCAGGTGAGGAGGTGACCCGGATGCCCGGGAGCAGGTAGGAAAAGATGAGCGAGAGGAGCTGGTGCGGGGCTGCAGAAGGCAGCCTCGGGTATGGGAGAGCTTAAAAGATGTGCTTCACTCCATCACGGCAGGCACAACCTGCCCACGGTGGTAGAAGGGTTAATCAAAGCACAAACGACAGCTCCCATGTGGCCCTGTCTCAAAAAGGCTGTCTTTCATGGGTAGAAAAAATGAGAAAACAGCTGCTAAAGAGAGAGAAAAGATGCTGTATGGAAGTGGCGTTAGAGAACTCCTCTGGGCTTGCAATAAGTCACTGGAGCAAGTTTGTTCTTAAATGTGTCGGAAATGCCTCCAAAGAGAAACATGTTATTTAGGAGAAGGATGTTTTTATATGGAGCATAAAAGAGATTAGTTGCCAATAGAAGAGCACAGCAAAAGAAAATACTGAAAAACAACTAGAGACTGTATTAGTGGTTATCACGCAGGTCAGCAATCAATGTTGGAGTCTTGTTAATGCTGCCATGCATTAATTTAAATATATTAAAAACTCAAATGGACCAAGGAAACCCACATAAGCATAATGAAATCAGTTCATTCACGTGCCCCCAGCCAATTTAGAGAACGAGTTTTCTCTCCTCCCATCCTGCATCTGCTTGTACAAGTGACATGTGAGTTTGCATCAGGATTTCCAACATCTGGAAAACCCAGAAAAATGTTCAGATCAAGTTGTATTTGGCTCTGTGACTGCAAACAGCAAACGCAAATCCTGTTACGTGTTGCACACTCACAGCAGGATAGAGACAGAGCAAGGGAACTGTTGGGACCTTTGGTAAAGCAACCAGCACAAAATTTGGCCTGGCTTTCCACCAAATGCCCATGCTTTCTCTGAGCTCTGAGAGGGGCTGAAAGGCTGTCCTTGCTTGTTACTGTTTTCTCCATATTTATTTTCTCCCCAGAAAATGCTAAAATACTTATCCCACTGCTGGTTTTTAATGCTGTCTGCACCAAAGGGACTGGAACTATTTTACAGCTCTTTCAGAAGTTTGGTTTTTCGGGGGGGGGCGGGGGGGGGGGRGCGGAAACAAAAAAAACCAACCAACCAACCAAAAAACACCAAACACCAAAAACCTGAAAGAAAACTGAGGATCTGGATAAGTAGGTAAACTTCAACTTGAAGTTATCTGAAGTGCTGTTAGGCAAAACAAAGGGATTTTATTAAAGCAGAGATGTGCCTCTTGCCATATATTACTATATGCCTTCCTGAATGCTCACAGATGTGGATGCTAAGGCTACAGGAACCTTATCAGGGATCCAGCCTGATCCACGCTACTTGGCACTGGGCAAAATAGCCCTTAAAAACAAACAAAAAACCCAATAAAACCAAAAAACCCACACTCAGAAACCTTGAGTCTTCCTAGGCAAACCAGCCCAAAGCTTCATCCAGCTCTACGTCACCTAATGAACCCAAAATCTTTAAATGTTGAGAAAACCCATCAACCTCAAGTCATAGACTTTGAGAGGGTTAATTTCTAGGCACACTGGAAGATACTTTATGTGTATGGCTCGGTTGGCTCCATTATTAATTCAGTAGGTTACAAAACTGTTGGTACATTCTCACCGTGCTCTGCACTGGGACATTAAGCTGTGGGAATTTTCCTCTCAACACTGGCATTTCATTATCTGCTTCTGTTGATTATTCAAATTGCATTAGATGTCAAGGCTTGCTAGATTCAAAGACCTCACTAAGACGAAGGCAGTTATATCCATCACAGACAATGCCAAGGAAATGAGTACAAAAGCTACACCATCCCTCAGGATAACAAGTGAAGGGTATGATGTAAAATATATCCACACCATGCTTTATTTAAAAGTCTCTTGAAATGTCATAATAGCTTAGATTTAATAGGGGGAGGTGGGGAGGAGGGGGAAATCCATCCAGTTTCAAGATCATGGTCTACAGCCAGAGCTCAGTGAATTGCAATGTTTTTTGGCCCTCACATATATAATTCATGCCTAGCTCACCTCTGCAGTACAGACACGCTCCAACCCTGTAAAGTGGGAGGCATTTATACAGCAGAGGAACAAACCAACTAAGAAATTACACTTCCATCTCCCCCTCCAAAGAGAGAGCTTGGTGCAAGAGTAGGTCCAGTCCCCGACTGCCCCAGCAGCTTGAAATATCCTCTACGGACAAATAACAGCTGAACCTAAAGATAAAGCAGCCCCGTGGCTGCTTCACCCTGCACCCACCCAGCCTCCCTGCAGCCTGGTCTGCAGCTCCAAGGGAGCCTCGTCCTTCCTGCCCCCAAGGTCTCCTGTGCCAAGGGCAGCCCTGCCCAGGGACCCCACGAGCAGCACCTCAGTGCCCCATCCCCTGCTGAGGCTCCCTCCTGCCTGCCACATGCACAGGGAGACTCTCTAAAGAAGAAATATTTGATCCCACACCCTCGGTCAGGCACAAACAATGCAAAAGAGCCTGCACAGTCAGAAAATTGAATTTGCTTTTGTTTAATATGGAAGAAGAAAGAAAAAAAAAAAAAAAAAAAAAAAGAAGTAGTGGAAATTGCGCAATTATTCTCTCAGGTCACCATTTTAACCTCATTTTCTCCTACTATAAGTGAATATCTTATGTGATTTCTGTGCTAAAAGCAGCTGAATGTCAGAGACATTGATCTTGGCTCCAGCCTTTGTTTTTATAGGGTTTGGATCTACTCTGTTTTGGCACCACATTATTGGTTTCTATTAGTGTCAAAGTGCCACTTTCTGTTTTGGTTCTGCTTGCTCACAGAGCTCAGCCATTTGGAGGGCAAGTGCCAGCCTAAGTACTTGGGGCAGCTAAATTCCCATGGGAGGAGACACTCTCAAGGCCCCAGAGCATCCTCCCGGTAATTCCAGGGGACACAGAGGTACCAGCTGGAGGGGAAAGTGATTTCCACATGGATCCACTGCCTTGCTTCTGTACTGAAATGACTACGGACATCACTGCTATCGGGTGCCCATCCACCAGCACAGTGGGACCAAACCATGGTGGTGGTGAAGCAGCAGGAGTTACATCTCGACCCTCRTGGCTTGTAACCACCATTTCAGTTTGAAAGATGACAGCTCTGTCGAACGATAGAGGGAAAAGCCTCTGCCCTGCACAAGCCTCAGGCTTATTAAATTTAAAGCCTAGCGATAATTTTTTTTGTAATAAGCTGCTTCTGCATTCAGAGCATCCTCATCCTTTTATTTCTGTTACCTTCTCCCAAAATACTGCACACTGTCTCCAGCTCCCTGCATGCACTCTAAAAAACAAGTACAAAACATTTTTCCCCCTTTCTACGATGAAACACTGTATAAAGGCACATTAATCACAGAGCTCACGTTCATTTATTCACGCCATTATAGACAAGAAATATTCTTTGGTTTTGAAGGTTTCTTTCTTTAACAAATGAAGGTTGAGGTGCCAAAAGAGAAAAAGAAACAAGAAAAAGGAAATAAAAAAGCTACATCAAAATATTAAACATGGGAGAATATCGAGCCAATGCACTCATGGATTTGTTGCCAAAATCACTTGAAAGACTTTCACAACTGAAACCAGGACAGAATAAAAGGACTGAAAACACTAAATGAATGTGCTGAACAATTAAAAACAATATAAAAGCTGAACAGAAATGCTGACTGAAGAAACTTATCTGTGATCCCAAGGCATTCCCGCTATCCACGAGAGCCCAAGCACTTCTCAGGGACTGGAGTTACCCTGCCCTTGTTGGGCAGCGCAAGGACAGGGGTCCTGTTCGGGTCACAGGCACTGACCGGCACAGCCAAATCCTCTTCTCTGTCCCCAGCACTGTGACAGGGCGAGCAGACAGGGAAGGAGGCAGGAGTGAACTCAAGTAACTTTTTCCCTACTCCCAAGACCACGGGACACTATGGGAAGGAAAAAAGCCACCTACTCCCAGCTTTGGAGGGAGGATGGTCTCCATGTGCTCTACATTGGGCAGTGGGTCCCCAATGGGGAAACCATTGGCCTCCCATCTGTCCCTTGATGCTGTGACACCAGATGGGGACATGTGCTGCTTCTTTCTGAGAAAGGTCAGCAAATGAAGGTCAACCCAAAATGTGAAATAACTTGGAGGGAAGATAGTGCCCCAAGCCCATGGAGCTCATCTGCAGTTCAGCAGATGTAAAGAGGATTGCTGGTGCTTGCCCGTATCAAGGATAAGCAGGGTGTTTAGCAGCTTGCAGGCAAAACTTGGTACCAGCACTTCTTGTAGCCTCCTGGCAGAGCAGCCCCCCTTGGCCCAGGCCAGCTGAAGTAGAGGGAGGTGGTTTTAATCGAGATCTGGGTCTGGGAGAGTGAAACACTCTCACCGATAAGCCACCAAGCAACAGTTAATTCACAGCCTTTCCAACYGCTGGGCCAGGTGCAAAGCACTGTCCTTCTGGGAGACATTTTGCAGAATCCCTACTCCCCAGCCATCAGCTCTCCTCACTGCCAGGAAGGATGTTTTTACAGTCATTTATCCTTCTCACTGTGGAAGGCAGTGCAGACTGACCCTCTTTTGCCATCTTTTGGAAACCAAGGCTGCCTACACCACTGCGTCAGCCTGGGAGCAGAGGTCTCCCGTCAGCCGGGTGTCCTGGCGCTGCTGAACAAGGAGAGGAGCCTGATTTTCTATTGCATGTTGGTATAAAATTTCACCATTAACAAAACCAGAAGACTCTACTCTGTCAGCATTTCACATCCAGCCACAAACCATAACTCCCAGGTGCCAGGCTCTAGAGGAACGGCATCTTCTGCAGATGTCTAAAAGCAGGGGAAGGGGCAAGCGTGGTGCTAGCCAGGAATTAAAACAAGTGGATGTAGGTCAGTTCAGATTCAGGACTTCGGGGACAGTCAGCAACCCCTTCCCAAGGAGCAAATGGGGATGAGAAGTGTAAAAGCAGAGAGGTGTGAACGGAGCCAGCGTTAGGTCTGGACCATCTCCCAGGGAAGCCCACCCATTTGCCAGCTCAGCCTACTTTGAAGACGACTCAACACCAAATTTCAACTCAAGAGCACCAAAGACAAGTAACCGATGTGGGTTAGGGAGCAAAGAGCAGGAACAGCCAAGAAGGTGGAGTGAAACGCAAGAGCTTCTCGTTTTCCATACTAAGAGCCTAACGCGGAAGAGTGGTTTGTGAACATCTCTTGCGGGAAGATATCATCCACAGGAACGGCGATTGCTCTCAAAACCTAATTAGGCCTTGCCTACAACAAAATGTCAGAGTGAAATAAAGGTGTCTGATCCAAATTTGTCAAGCGCCTCCCAGCATTTCCATAACAGACRGTGCGATTTTTGACAGAACTGTGATGCGTGAAATCAAGACTCGTCTGCAAACTGCAGATGATGAAGACATGACTAAGGGAATAAAAATCACTCTTGGAGATGGTGGTCTTAATCAATTAGTTTCCACTCCTTGAATGTTTGCCCATGTAAGGTCTATTCTACAGGCCATTTACAAGTGACCAAGGAAACCTAAGTTGCCAGTAATTTCCTGTAACAGCCAGAAAACACAGTAACCGATAAAGCAGAAGGTGAATGCAAGTTATTAAGTCTTCCAAAACTCCTTGTTCAAATTCCAAGCTGGCCATTATTTTGTAGTTAATCTTCTGTCCGTTTGTGATGATGAGGGAGGCAGATGTTTAATTAGTTTTAACAAAAAATTCCATTAAAAATTTTCTTGCTTCTACTGAACTAGATTTATAACCTGTGTAGACAGAGACAATTGAAAAGCCAGAGAAAAATATTCTGTGGGGAATCCAAGAAAATCTGTATCTCAGAACATTTTCTCCTGCACTCAGGGACCTTCAAGGTCTGTAGACTCAGATAGAAAAAACACGTGCATTTTTCAGCTGTCACCATCACTTATTCACTTAACAAAGGAAAAAGAAAAGCCTAATTACTCATGGGTCCCTTTTTAATTTGCAAGGTTAGCGATGTTTAGGAAAAAAAAGAAAGAAAAAAAGAAAAACACACTGATGAATTACCTCTGCACTTACAGCAGTAAAAAGATAGCGGTGTTTCCAGGCAGGTAGGTCCAGAGGAGAGTGCTCAGGAAGCATTACAACCCACAGAGTTATTCCAGCCTAGTGCTAACATCACAGGGTTGCATTCAGTTTTCAACCCTCTGCAGTTTTTGTTTACAAGTTTTTAAGTAATATTTTGCTCAGGGACTTGTTTCAATGTTATTCTGTCCTCTGTCCAAGCAATCTCATCAAGGCAATTTGTATACCCGCCCTCCTCGTGTACAACTTCCCCAGCATCCTCAATTCAGCAGATCCAGCAAGCAGAGATTTTTTTTTTTTTTTTTTCTGTACAAAAAAAATTCTGAGCTAGACTAGGGCCACTTTTTTTTTTTTTTAAATAAATAAAAAAGTGTCCTTTCATCATAACCCCCCCAGCTGTAATAGGAAAACCCTTCACATACAGACCAGCTGTTGTTAACAAATAACTACAAGCAGTTTCAAGCTAGTGTTTTGCAATCATATATTTTACTATTATTCTGTTGAGCACAGAAAGACCTTCAGTCCTGGTTATTTTGGCTCTTCAACCCTCCCAGTGCCCCACACGTGCTGCTGTCACTGAGAACAGATCCACCCCCAGAAGGCTGCTAGCACGATTTTCTACTTGTTGCAATTTTCTTTCCTCTTCTCCTAATTAACACTGCTATGAAACTCGATGCTCTCCCTTAACCTAGAAGATTTTAACATATGCAATAACGTCAACAAACCCCACAATTAATTATTTGCAAATACCAATAAAAACATACTTGGAGGCACTTGCACAGCCACATCAATGCAAATTGGGCTTAGATATAAAGCAGATAAGGAGCGGAAATGACTTGCTTTTGATCACAGAAAAAGCCTGCAAGCACAATGAGACTTTGGCCTCTTTCAAGCTGCATTCTCATGTTTTCCCATATGAAGGAAAAAAAAAGAAAAAAAGAAGAAGAAAAAAAAATATTGCAAACACATTTCTTCCAGGGCAGATTTCAGCCTTATACAAAATTGAAATTTTTGTCTTCTTTAAATAACACTACCCTCTTTGTCACAGTGAGCAGCAAACTACATTAGCCAAGATCATTTTTTAAAGTGCCGTTAAGAAAAATGGGTTTTTCTAGTAAACACAATCATGTGTCTAGACTGGGCCTGAGAAGCATCCACTAAAATCACCTAAAACAAGAGATGTAGCAACAGCAAAGCTTTCCTTCACCCAAGAAAAGGTCTTACCTGGAGGAAGTCCAGAGCAAGCCTTCACTAGAGAGTTTCAAGGAGCTTCTTTAAGGAAAAAGGAAAAGAAAAAAAAAAAAAAAAAAAGAGCTAAATTGTCTCCCCAGGCTCAGCCCCAGCCCTTTCCCAGATGGTTCAGATGCATCTGATGGAAGATTTTGGCCTCTTTCTCAGCTGGAGTCAAGCCTCTGAAGAGTTATTGCAAAGCCCAGCACTTTGGTCAATAATTGCATCGTTAGAGGTTGCATTGGTATGCATCCACAGCTGGGCCCCGGTGCCTCCCTGCCCCTTGCTAACAAACCTCAGCCTAGCACCGGGAAGGCAGCCTGCGAAGTCTCATGCCCATGGATGGGGAATAAGAGCTGCGAGTCAATATACGCAGGAGCAAACCCCGGCAGAAAGGGGTCACTGCGAGGAGACGTCGTGAAGGTCTTTACGTTTCCATCAGGGCCAGGTTTCCTCCTGGTCCTCAGAAAAGGGTGAGCGCGGGAGGTGGGCTGTAGCCCCAGGGCTCGGCTCCTCCCCCCGGATCCATCCCGCTCCCCATGGCTGGCCTGACCCGGCAAACCTCCGCTGTCACCTCAAGGCCATACCCTGCTCAGAAATGCCCAGACTGTTTAGATTACCCTCCTCCCTTTCTAAAATGTGTCTTGTACTTGTGCCCAGGGCAGGAGCAGCTTAGATAGCATATATAGAAATAAATGATAACTATAAAGCAAATAACAGCAGCGTGGAGGGAACAGCGTTTCCCAGAGCGTGTTAAGGCAGTGTTAAGAAATACGAAACAAGCTGCACTGAATATCAGATCCAGAAGGATGGCGTTTTTCTTCCTCTTTTTCTCCCTGGTGAAACCCCAAAGGCATTTGTTGCTCAGCTCTGAGGCACAGTGCCAGTGCCTCTTTTAACAGAAACTTGTTTTCTGGCCAAGTGTGGGGACTGGGAAACTCCGGTTAATCAGAAAATGTCCTGCTCTCAATACTCCAGTGGATGCTGGGTTTTTCTAAACTTCTTCTTTACCTCCCATGACGGCAACCTACACAAAGTCCTGGCAGGAGTCGTCTGTCTTCCCCTCCCTTTCCCCAGTTACAGACATCCCTCCCTCCTGCCCTTCCCTGAGCACATCCCAGGTACCAGCCTTCCTCAGGGACACTTCCATCCTCTTACTCTTCTGAACTTACCACTCCCATCTGGCATCTCCTGCTTCATCATTCAAGTAATGGTTTGTAGGAAGGAGTAGGAAAGCACAGTGTGTGTATGGTATGGGGGCCTAAGGAAGCTGTTGAGAACTATTCATCAGAAGAAAGGATGTATTTTACTACACCGTGTCACCTATCCGTTCGGTCTAATCAGTGGAAATGGGTGGAGAGTGCTACTTGCAGAGGTTTGAAGTGCCCTCCGTGGGCCAATAAGACAGGACATCAAAATACAAGGGAGAAAATAAATGCAAGATGTAAAGTGATACTAATGTCATAGCGGACCTGGGAATTCCCTGCATCTCAAACATCACTTTTCAAGGGGCGGGTGGATTCCCGGAGCGTTGCTTTTCCCCATTCAAAGCAGGGCTAAGGTCCCTGAGCACAGGGAGGGGAAGTGAAGAAAAACCCCAGGGATGTTGCAAGAAGTGTGTTCAAGGTGGTGATGGAGTTAACGAAAGTTCAGCTCATTGAGGGAATTCAATGTGGCCGGTGAGAAACAACCAAGGAATGTGCGTGATAATACAAAGATGCTGAGCAAGATCCTTCAGGATCTAGGTGACTTTGGCAGGATCTGAAGCCAGCCCTAGGGTCATAGAAACACTGCTGCCCAAACAAACTCGAGCAGGCGTTGAGATGCTGTTGGGCATATAAAGCAGAGGAYTCATTGTGGCAGCAGGCAGGTTCAAAGCAAATCACTAAAGACTGGAAGATTATACCAGGGAAGATTCACTGCATGCCCTGCTTCTTTTGTACTCTTCTCTGCAGGCCACCATCTCAGACTGAGGTCTCTTCAATGCAGCATCCACAGTGGGGGGGCTCTTGCACA
The DNA here is from genome assembly GCA_035582835.1 of Phoebastria nigripes. Taxonomy (NCBI): domain Eukaryota; kingdom Metazoa; phylum Chordata; class Aves; order Procellariiformes; family Diomedeidae; genus Phoebastria; species Phoebastria nigripes. Next base: position 2,349,342 of record JAYKAV010000001.1, read on the forward strand.
GTAGGAATGGAATAAAAATAAATATAACTTGGTATGGTCCCAAAATTAAATGAACACTTAACTTCAATTTGCACTCAAAAAGGTGGATTTTGAGCTCTGGGACACAAATAGGATGACTAATACGAATGAGTTAATAGAAATGGAAATCACCCCCGTCCGAAGTGGAAGTAAAACCCAGAGCTTAACGCGCTCAAGTTAGGGGGACTGGGTAATTCCTGAGGATRATGATAATTAAAAAAAATAAATCTATCAAGGCATAAATGGCAGTGTGTGCTAGGGACCAGCAAATGTAAAACTGTGCTTAAGAGAAGCCCATTAATCTGACTGCAATAGTGTGCAAGATTTCCTGAACAAGTTATGAAGAGAACAATAATTAAAAGATACGGTGGTTAATGGAAAGCGGTATAAAATGTAGCATGGGTTTACAAAGGGATGCTCATGCCAGACTGAATCCAATATCTTTCTTTAAAAAGATAACTGGTTTTCAACAGGGGAAATGTGGTAGATCTAATCTATTTGGACATCTGTAAGGAACTTGGTAATAAAACTGCATGGGAAATTGCTAGTTGGAACTAGAAAAAAGAGAGGGTGCTACAAGAATTAGTAGCAGGTGAGGAACTTGCCAAGGAGATGACCAGGATACACACAGAGGGGAGATTGGTCCTGGAGGAGGCTCAGCTCTCCTGGACTGAGCTCAAGGACAACCTTGTCTGGCACTTTCAGTGCCAGTGCTGGCTCAGGCAGGACAACTGCGAACTCTGATGGCAACCTGGGTGTGAGAGACCAGCTCCAACAAGGCTGGGCTTTACTGCGCAGGGGCCACAGAGTGACCTCCAGGACTGGATTAATAAAGTAAGATTTTAAAAAAAAAAAAAAAATCTCTAAATTCACAGTCATACATTTAGGCATTAATGAGCACCTGCAGTCTGACATGAGAGCTCCTCGGTTGGAAAGGGAGGACATTAGCCCATCTCAGAGTAGACACAAGACACCAAATGAGAGGTAGCCATGAAAGAGAAATTCAGTCCTAAAATATACCAAGTCAGGAATTTCTGCTAGAAGTTACCCAAAACCTTTGCGTAATGTTACAGAGGAGGGCAGCGAGGTGCCCATTAAGGATGTACGCACTGTTTCATCGCTCACATTTTGGAAAGTTTGAATGCCACCCATCACTCAGACATGCATGATGTCCTTTCCAGCCATGACTATAAACCCACCACCTTGAGGTCAGTAATACTGTTCTAAAAAAACCCAAAAACCACCAATGAAAAACCCCCTCAGCTTGTGTTTGGCTGAAAACAAACAGCCAATAGATCCTTCCTGGTGACACGCACAAGTAACCAGCCCAGCATTCACCAGCTGATAGCTGCATCCCACCTGGCACAGACTGATTGCCAGCAAAACATTTTCTCCATGTTATGTTCTTCCCCCCCCATCTTTATCTTAGACTAACCTTAAAAAATTAAAGCCACTGCTGGGTTTCTATGGTTGATGAAATTCAATTCTCACATCTCAGGTAGTTAATAAACCTACATGCAGAATGAGCTTTTTTCAGGGAATGTAACAATTTATTGTCCTTTGAAGTAGACAAGGACAGTAGTGTAAAAGTCCTTAGTTTTAGAAAAGTTCTGTGGAAATTTTATGTGATAAAACATCCAGTTTCTGATGCTGCCCAAGCCTGCAATTCTCTCCACAGCTGCAGAACAGCTTTGTTTCTTCACATGGTTTCAGTCCATCCTCTGTCTCTTCTCTGCAAATAACAAGAGGTGAAGTTTGCTTCATGCCGGCAAAGAGGAGATCCAGATACTCCGTCCCCAGCTTTGAGCTATGGATACTGCTGGGGCACCAAAGATGGACATCAAGCATGTGGCAAACCATCTGCCCCACGAGAACCAGCAGCATCAGCCCCCACCACAGCTGGACTCACTTCAGTGATGTTTTGCATTTAAGGCTGTTCTCCATAACTGAGAGGGAACCCCTTGAAAACTGCTGTGAATGCAGTTTAGAAAAAGACACCCATTGGCAAAGGAAAGGACTTGGACCATTCTCCTGCCATCAAGACAGGGAAACTTAGTGTTTATTTATGGCTATTAATCAATACCGTGCTGGCACCAGTCAAACCCAACATCAATCTAGTGTGGAAAAGCCTAACCCACAACTTCCCTGGGCCATGCCAAGCAAGTCCAATACAGGAATGACATTGGTCTGGACCATAGCTGGCTGTGTTGCCGCTTGGGAGACCTTTCCACCAAGGCACCTTCTCCTTTCCTTGCAGGAGCATGCTCCCACCCTGAGTTTTCCCCAGGCACAGTGGCTCTTCAGCTCCACGATCACAAGCCAGTGCCTAGAAGGCACAATTTTCCCTATATTAGCAAAGTGGCAGATACTTCAGTGGCATGAAAGTGTCTGAATGGCTATTAAAAAAATAAAATCAGGAAAGGCTGCACACACCAAGTGGTACTAAACTGCTATAAAATTCAAATCGGGCTGCATTACATTGCACAAACTTCCCCCCAAACCCACCCCAAGTAAGGTTATTAAATGGAAGTGACTTAAGTGCTGTAGAGGAAAAACAGTATGAAAATTCCTGAGAAAGCCAATGCATAATTTTCCCATCTCAAGGCCATAATGTGGCAGTAATAGGAAGGTTTCCTATTTTGGAAACATCAGGCAGGCACATTCTGTCTCCATCCCAGCATGCTCTGATCAAAAGCATCCCGATCTCAGGTTCAGCAGCTATTTGCAGGAACAGCCAGCAGCATGCAAGCGATCAGAGAGATTACAGAAGAGACGAGTCCTGGACCAAGCAGCCTTAGCTGGGTCTCCTACCCTCCTGAAACACGCATGTCTTCGTGCTTTAATATCTCCATCCATCGCTGCACGGACCAGGGGGGAACAATACAGACAAGATGTGAGCAGTATGGCCAAACCAGGCTTTCCAGGGCATCGCTTACTCAAGGATGCTAAAGATAATTTGGTTTAATTGCACGCTCTGTGGCATGTCTTGCAGCCTCTGGGTACGGTGAAGAAGGCAGAGAGGAGGCTGGGAGCAGGGTAGGAAGGTGCTCAACCAGCCCGGAAAGCACCTGCAAAGAGCAACAGCACTTAAAATTAGAAGTTGTCTTTCCAACAGGAGACAGAAGAAGGTCCAGTCCTGATGTAATTTATGGTTTAACTGCTTTAAAGAGGCTCAGCTATGCACCGACCCACGGTTCTGTCCTCCCTAAAACCAGAGGTTCAGACATTGTGAAATGGAAATCAATGTCGATGAGCCAGAGCTGACTTTTCATTACAGAAATAATGAATAAACAGCTACTCCTCACAAAGGACAATAGAAAACTTTAAAAGACCATCCACAATTTGAATCTTAACAAGCTTAAAATATATGAATACCACAAGCATTTGATCTTTCATGAGAGGGGGAAGAATATTAATTTACTGCTGAAGAATATTCTGGTTTTTCACCTCCTGTGATAAATATCTCAGTCAGAGAAAATCAAATCAGTTCACATTACTACATGTATATCATCAGATCATACTGAGGTACAATTCAGAAGGTAATTGAATAAAGTTTTTAATCTTAGATGACATTCAAACATAAGTAAACAGTTTTCTCACCATTAAAAAATATCACTCTTAACAGGCGGCAGACGCAATGACAGCTTTTTAAAGAGACTGCAGTATTAAGCTGGATAAAATGACAGAGCTGAAAGTATCTCTTCAGTGGTCTTTAGAAAACAAAGTTTGCTTACAAACGTTTAAGTCACTGTCTCAGAAGCTCTCTGGGAAAGATCAGCTATACACGGAGATGGTCAGAAATTTATTGAAGACAACTAAGTTTTATTTGTAGGAAGTTAAATATAAGATTTCAAGAAGACACAAGAAAACTGATACAGTTTATAAACCAATCTTCTACTATTTCTCTTAATTATTCTCTTACTACTATTAGCTTTTGGGGAGAATATGAGCATCTTGTCCTAAGAGTTGATATTKAACTGAAACTATAATTATGAGAAAAGGCAATACATAACCTTGGTAATCAGTATTTTTTTATTTCTGCTCGTCCCTATAAAGGGATACCTTGAAATATTTCCATTGAAAAACTGTGATAGCTTTCACCAAAAGCCTTCTTTTAAAGAGATGAAGAGCGYGCTTTGTTTCTGACACAAGGGCAGCTTGCTCAGCTGCTCCCCAGTCTCTGGTCCAGCTGGAGCCTCACAGTCCTGCAGAGAGCACACGGCCATAAGCCTCAGTGAAGCTGATGGGATCACCAACAAAACACTTGCAATTAAAACCCCAGTTTTCTTCATACCCTGCCTGTAATCAGCGATTTGCTGCCCGCAGGCCCCTGTGCCCACCATGCAGGGGGAGGACGGGCTCCAGTGCTGGCGCAGGGAGAGGATGCTCGTGCTGCTGAGCTGCAGGGCAACACAGCCCGGCACCTCCTGGGGCTCAGCCACCCCAGACCCACAGCAACCATCACAAGAGCAGCACCAGAAAAGCCTGCCTAAGGGTGTTTTTCCCTGTCTGGCTTTCTGTTGAGCCTCCTTAGGACACAGCCCTCACTTCCCCCGTGCCTGTCCTCCCGCTGAGCTGAGCGGCACTGGGGAAGCTGAGGCAGCTCAGGTGCTGGTGTTCAACAATGGCTCTACTCATCACCTTTTTGGGCACATCTGCCCTTCCAAAGATTTAAGGAAATCAATATCCTCTGGTCTATAAGTGAGACACAAGGCTTCTAGGAAGAAGCACTATATTTTATTGGAACAGTGATGTAGTTAGAAAAAAGAAAAAGCAAAGTAGGAAGGAACATACTTACCTGGAAACCTTCCTCACTGCTTCTTTTACCTTAATACAGATATTGCAAACCTCCTTCTCTAGACATATGAACACTTAAAGAGTTTGCAGAATTTGCTGAATACTGTGAAACTGGCTCCACCTCGACACAAAAGTTCCCACAGTATAACCATCCTGCAATCACATCCACCTGAAAGAAACGTTGCTGTCAAAAACCAGCATGCCTGCTAAATTGAATGGCATTGCAGAGACTGCAAAATTCCCCCAAGATGAAGACAAAATGCAACAGTCCACAGACAACCGATGGCTTCCAGGTTAGTGCTGAGTTCACCCAAGCCAAGATCCCCCAAGGATTTCTTCRAACATCTCAGCTCCCGGCTTCAGAGAACCAGCCTCCCCCTCACCATCTGATCTATACATCAAAATATACCCTGTCCTGCTGCCCTACACCAGGCTCAGTCCTGCTTAACCTGCATGGTGCCCACTATGTCCCCATGTGTTTGGGAAACCCTGCAGTCAGAATTGCTCTCTGTTGAGAATGGTTAACAATCCAATTAGCTTAAAATTAGCTGGTTTTAAGGTGCAAGGCAAGAAGATATTTAAGTCAGGAGGAATCCTCTTCTTTAATTAACTTTGGTGGAAAGTAAGCGTGTCAGATCAGGTATGGATATGTTTGTTTTGGTTCACTAGATTTCTTAATAAACACATTAGCTGTAACATACTATGCCAAGCTTAATTGCACAGCTATAGCAAAATTCAATAAATAACATAGTTAACAATTGCTAAACTGCAGTTGTTCCTGTTATTGCTCCTAGAGTTATTACAGATGGTAGTGGTCATCTGGTTCCCCAGAGTCCGAGCAGAGCAGGGACTGCATCAACCCATAAGAGGCAGAAAAGGGGAGAGACTAATATACACTTAAATAATGGTGCAGCAGGGTTTTATACATTTCAATTTCTGTTAACACTGCTTCCCATGGAGAACAAACAGCTTTGGCTGGCATGGTCCATGCTTCTCCTACCCAGGAGCCGTTCTGTTCCCTCACCGAGAGCTGAGCTCTCTGTGAACTTAGCTGCAGAGATGCTCCAAGCACTGAGGACCAGTCCTGCTAAGCTCCTCAGCAACACACCAGGATGGAGGATCATGGCATCGGTCACTCCTGTAGGGCTCACTCATAGGCCAGGGAGGAGTAATGAATCATTTTACTCTRCAAGTCAGTACATGGCTTTAAACATTTCTGTTCATGAGCTGGAAACTCTTGGAGGGAAGAGCAGGAGGAAAAGGTACCACCAACACCTCCCTAGTGCCATGGGGCATGCCATCACTGCTATAAGGATTATGAGGGTTTGCCCAGTTTCTCTATCTGAAGGGCACAGCCAAGCAAAATGCACACTTTTTTGTTCAGTAGTAGCGTTGTTGGAGCCTCAGACAGTTTTTTGGGTATTACTTGCCCATATGCTGCACAGGACTTGACTGATGAGGAGCACTCATTTTGCAGCAAGGGGAATCAATGCCTCCGCACCCGYGATCTTCCTCTGGCAAGAGAGGAAAGCAGAGGAAAGCCCCTGGACTGGGGCTCTTGGAGAGTCATCCCAGCGTGGCACTAGCACACAGCGACAGATGATGCAGGAGTACGGCAAGGGCAGAACAGGTGAGACCCTGCAATCCCCTGTACCGAGCGCAGCACGGAGCAGCTCTGCACACACTGGATTTTGCTGGAGGAGACATGTCCCACCCCAGGGAGCCCTCCAGGCTATGCAAGTCCCACACTTGATACAGGCTGCCCCAGCCAAGGCAAGGAGCAGCAGCGACAGACATGAATAATTCTGGTTTTTTTTTTGACGTAGCTCCAAATTTCTGTTCTTCCTGATAAGCTGAGCAGCAGCAGTTGGTCCCAATACATATATATATAGAACACACATTCATGTGATTCGCGAGATGGACATCTTCCTTCTCTACCCATATCCCTCAGTCAGCGCACAAATTAACCTCAGTCAATCAATCATTCTGCTATCAGCACCTATCACCATATATTAACTCCAGTGATAAGATGAAGTTTAGATACAGGCCTCTAACCTCTGTCTGGTACAAATGAGTTTACACAGCCCATATTTCTGCAATCCCATGAGAAGCATAATACCTACTACCTCTGGTTTAATGATGAGCACAGACTGTGGATCCATACTTTTACAGATACCCTGGAGAAAGGTGAGGGGAAAATGCACTCCATAAGCATACTGATGAGTTATATAGAAGTGCTCCCAGTACCTATTAGACCCTCTAATATGATGTAGTCTATTAAGGGGAACACAGCCTGGATGAATTACTGTATTCCATTCATTTTATGAGCGGTAGGCAAGAGAAGCTGTGGACAGAAGGAAGTTCTCTGACTAAAATTTAATCACACAGAAGATAGTGCACAGGGTTTTTGCTGCTGTTCCACCTGTCGTCCCTCAAGAGGAGAAAAATGATCCTTGCTCAGCTGTGCTGGTGGAGAAGAATTACTGCCGCGCTGGGGGTGAGGGTTGAGGGCATTTTCTCCACAAAATAGACTCCGAGAGCTGTTCATTCACTTTTGCCTCTTCCCAAAAGCCAGTCATGTCCCAAGCCATGCATTGCACATACCCTCAAAATGGTGTAATTTGTTCCACTCCTTGGTAAAGTCCATTTTGGCCTAAAACAGCGGCAATTTAGCAAAGCAAAATAAATTCAACTTCTTTTGGTAGGTGAAGCGTATTAGTCATGGAAAAGATCTGCAGTTTTCCTCCCTCCACTTGGAATTGCAGCCTGTACTGGGCCTCAGGTGGTTCAAAGCATTTATGTTTGGAAATACTGGTTGTCTGCAAGTAAAATTGTGCATTGCCATTCAAGGAGAAGGGCAAAAATTCTCCCCAAAGATTTTGCAGGCGTCTGGTGCCTGGCTGACCATACACCTCTCCAGACCACGCAGCCATCTGAGGAGGCATCACCAGTAACTTAGCTATCGTTTCCCCACTATTTGGTGAATATTCTCTATTCAAAGGTGGTAACAAACAGCAGAAAGAAATAACCTGTTTCAATTGTGTCACAGCAGAAAGCCTGAAGAACATCAGTTAAGGTCAAGGGAAAGATTTAGGAGGACTAAGAGCACAGAAGCAGTCAGCAGCAAAATATTGCCAATTAACATAAAAAGTGCAAAAGATGTTCATTCTATTTAAGCTAGTTAAATATTGAGATTAAATGTTATGAACTATTAAATAAAATTGAAGCCAAAATTAACTGCCATGCATGCTACACTTTGCCTTATAATGGCTTATTAGCRGTGCTCGCCGAGGAGCACCACCCCACACACACCACCAATGCTGCTCCCCCCCGGGGTCTGCCTGCAGTTAGTTCCCATGCATCAGGCTCACAGGAAAGCCAGTGGGCGAGTGTTCAGCCCTTGCGGTTCGGGAGCCCAGCCTCATCCGTCCAAGCTAGAAACAGCTGGAGATGCATAATAACTAGCAACCATCACCCGAACATTTCAAATGACAGCGCTTTTTTCAGAGCAGCTTTAAAATCCCCCCCTTCCACACGTTCGCTAATTAGTCACTCCTAAAAATACATTGTTTGCCCTGGAGACCAAGAGGATTAAGTCACAGATTTTTTTTTTTTTTAAAGACATGATATTTTTATAGGAAGAAAATTTGGTAAATATATGGAAGTGAACAAGCTCTCCAAAAAGGTTCTCTAATTTTAAGTGAAGACTGTTCTGCATCAGCAGCTGTTTATATGCACTGATTGAAGGCTTAATCGACAAGGGATAATTGCTTATTCTTCCTAATATATGGTGAATTACATTTTTCTGACTCAGCATATCGTGCTGATGAGAAGCCTGGCAAAACATTTGTGACATAGTCAGTTTGGAGAGCAGGAGCCGCACATGCTTTTCAACAGGATTAGGTCACTTGTCTACATTGACTGTAGCTCTCYGAGCACTGGAGAGCCATGCTGAGTCTTGAAGCAAGCCCGTGACACCCCATGAGGGCTGGGTCTCCACGGCACTATGAAACAGCCCAGCTAAGAGTGCTACAGAGGTAGCAGCAAATCATCCCTGGTGCAAAATCTGCAATCAAAGGAGCACAGATGTGTTCTGAGTGTACAATAGGACCAGAGTTCAAAACTGTGAGAAGGTTTAAAGACTAAGAGTGTTCACTAGTCAGGTGAACGTCAGATTTACTTAAGGCTATGAGTATTTAATAAAGCTGATAAAAATTAGCAACAGCTGATAATTGCTTTGCAGAAAATACAGCACAAGGAATGAGTGGGAGGAGGATTTAAACCCCTGTAATATTTGAAAGTAAAAGATGTTTGTCCTTAAAATGCTTCACAGCTTTTTAAACTGGGAAAAGGTTTTTCAGAAAGGGTTTTATGGATTTGACAAGTGCATTTGGAAATCTTTCCAGAAGTCTTGGAGATTAAGTTGGAAGAAGTTATTACTGGGTGCCCTTAAGTCCAACCAATTCCCCAGGCTCAGCCCAAGAGCAGCAAAATGCCTTCTCTGTTTAGCACTACTTGCAGCATGGTACAAGGTCCTTGTCAGTGCTGACAGAGAGGTCTTGTACAAGACAAGATGACAGAATTCTTCCTTGATGAAATACTGATTTCAGTGCTCAAGCAAATGCTTCAGGCAAGTGAGGCAGACCATGGTAGGACTTTATGGATGTTCTCACAACCCACCCCACCCCTACTGACTTCAAAGGCTTTGGATGAGGCTATCACACTCCAGGAGTATCTCCAGCTCTATCTTATCAGATGAGAAGCTTCTTTGAAATCTAAGGCAAGCATATTCCAAGGCTTTTCATCTTCTGCATGTTCATCCTGTTTCAGTGGAAAGTATTTAACCTAATCCTTTTTAACTCTGGCTACATAGAATAATTGGCCAAGACTGGCAGATAAGCAGTTAAAAGTCTCCAGTAGCTTTTTCAAGTAAGGCTTTCTTGAAAATAACCTATATCACATTTAATGAACTTAAAATAATTAATGCTTATTCAATAAGTTTCACTGGAATTAATTTTTGTTTTATATCCAAACAACACTTCTGATAGGTTGAAATACAGTATCTCTTAAAATTAAAATCCACTGTTGGGAGATGTAATCTAGTATTTCCTTCAGATTAACACCAACATTAGTGAAGACATTTCTTAAGCAACTTTACTGTTCCAAAGAGTTCTTAAAGGATGGAAAATAAGTTACATATGCAGAGGTCCAGGGTTCATCTTTCCTTGTGGGGCACCCAAAGGGGTCCCCTTGCTGGCTCTCCCATCCCCACATGCACCAGGGGTGGCTGCTGAGAACACACAGGTCCAGGTTCACCTCCCTGTCTCACAAGGGGACAGGGCTCACTGCATAGCCACAAACTGACCAAGTCAAGGTCTTTTTGCTAAACCTGCCTCCAGTGTGTGCATCCCACATGATCATTGGTTGGGTTGCACTTCTCAGCTGAATGGTTCTTCACCACAGCCTGTGCCCTGATTTACACAGGCACTTGAAAGCATGCTGATGCTCAACTCTTAAGAAACATCCTTTGCACAGACCTCTTTGGGAGGTAGTAGCAGCATACAGCAAAGTGCAACGGCAGTCTGTCAGCTAGCATGAAGCTTTGTGTTGGCATAACTTCCCCAAGTCAAAGCTGGACAAGGAGGAATCAAGGCTGGACATCATCAACTAGACCAGATCTTAACATGGAGCAATATTGTCCTAGCAAGTGCCACTGAAGAGTCTCAGCAAAAGGAAGAGAAGCACTAACAAGACTCAGATTAATAGTCACTTAGGTAAGGGGAAAGGACAGATAAGCCAAAGGGAGGGAAGAGTCTGTAACAGCAGGAGAAGTAGTCCCGAGCAGCAGCAGAAGCCTTAGGAAGCCCTCTAAACCCATGCATCCCCAGGCTCCTTACCCATACTTGAGCAGTGTGATTGCCTGGGTGGAGAGGTGGAATATACCTGCTTCATCACCCCAAGGACATGCCCTTATTCAGTGCCAATGACTTGACACGCATTGCTAAAGGCTTTGCGGTATGACATGGGAATATAACACATGTAAAACACCACCATTACAGGTTTCTGCTGTTTAAGTCAAGGAGACAAGAAGGGAATAGTGGAAAGCTGTGAGGCTGGATTGTGTATTCGAGGCATTTTAGGGCTCCAGCAGTGATGCCCAATTAACACAAACAGCCAGTGCCAAGAGCACTCCCAAAGCACTAGGTACAGATTACTCTGCAAAATACAGACATCAGCTTACCATCTCCACGGGTGTGTTTTCAAGATGCTCTGCTGCATCTCACCAAGTAGAGTTGTTTTCTTAACCTACTGCTGTAGGTTATGGGTTTAGAAGCAATACAACAGAAAAGAGGAAAAATGAGGATAATCCAAAGAAAATAAACCTGCACTTGCTCTCAAGGAAACTGCTGGCTCATTCATCAGCCAAGAATAAAATGGCCATGGCTGTTCAGCTTGGGTTTTGCTATACTGCCCCATGAAATGAGGCACTTTTAGCCTGGATTCACTTGCTCTGCATGCTAGGCGGGGGTTATTGATATATAGCTAATAGAGAGCAAATATTTTGAGATCCATTGAGCGCTCCTACCAATGGAGGCTCTGCAAGAGGCTGTGTCATTCATAAGAGAAGGGTRTGATTGCAAGACATAGTGCCGCTCCTGCTAGTGCAGGTAAAATGACCAGCAAGGACACAGCCCAGGTCCCTGCACACRTGTGCTGGCCTCCATCAGCACCGAGTCCATAGCCCAAGGTGTGCTTCCCAAAACTCCAACCTCAAGGTGGGACCCATCATTATTGCTGTCAGATAAGGGAGCTCAGAGCCCAGCACTTGGAGCAGTGACAACACCAGCGTGGTGTTCTCAGCATGAACTCGCTTATCCTTGAAGGTACAAATGAGAGCCGCAAGGTGAGGCGCTTTCATGCTGTACAGAGCACACCAGCCCATCTAGGTGAGGTGCAGTCAGCTGTACAAAAACAGACTTCTCTGTCAGGCTTTGATCCTAGCAGTCTAAGTTCAGCCAATCCTTCTATCTAGCAGGGAAAGCAAGAGGGGGACAGGAGACATCAATGAAAATAGGAAATCAAAGATGCTTCCTCTGCACTTCAGAGTATGAGAATTATTGAGGTACGTCCGTAACCTCGAGAGCTCTCCAACTGATACTCACAAAAATGAGTTACGATGCACGCTTAAGCCAAAGAAATTACCCATGGCTGTTGAACAAGCCCTTGTAGCTGAGGAGATGAGACAACATTAAAGCCCAGCTGCATTGCTGAGAAGCTTTCCAACTCCCCCATTGCAATGTCTCTTCATACTGCAGTTAATGGGTCACAAGGATGGAGGCTCACATCTATGGGCTAGTCAAGGTGCTTGACATCAACCTGTGAGATGGGAACACATGGGGTGGGTGTTTGGGGGACAGCTATGCTGATTGGACTCAGATTTTTCTCATTTTGTACCTTAGTAATACCAGTGATTTCTGCAGTCATCTGAGTGACAGTAGCTGGCAGCTGAGGGACAARGAGGTTGGACTGACTTGTCCACAGTGGCCAGGATGAATATCTGCTGCAAGAGCATCAGCTGAGCTATTAGGCAATAGGGAGCAGGAAGGGTTAAAAGGCCACTCCAAGGCAGACAGGTTTAGCATTACAATAGGGTACCTCTAATTAGGACCACAGGCTGGGGACAGGAGAGGGCCAGCCAGTCTAAGACCCAGCACAGCAGACAGCTCAAGTCAAACTGTTCTGGTTTACAGGGGCTGCTGGTCTGACCCAGGGTCCCTGGGAACATGCAGAGCAAAAGGCTCAAAAGAAAGCTGAGAAAATGAGCAAGGAAAGTAAGTGTGCTAGAGGTACAGACCATGTAATTACAGGCAGAGACACCTAGCTGGCTTGAAGACAGAGGTAATTGAACTTAAGTTCATTAAGGGTCTAACACAAGACAGCCAATGACCTCAAGTGTCAGCACTAAATAGAGTAGGAAATTAGCTTTTGAAGTTCAATACCACTTTGCTTTGCATATCAGGATCCCAACAGAGCAGCCTGGGCACAACTGGGAATGGGAAGTGAGCAAGAAGGAGCTTTTCCTGCAAACTCATCTGGAAAGGACAGCACAGGGAGACCAGGGAAAACCAGGAGATCAGCCAAGGCACTCACAGCAGGGACTTGCAGTCACAAACCTCTGTCTTAGCTTTGCAGCAACTGGGAGATGCCTCTTTCTCCATGCAGCAGCTCTGGCTTATTATAGGAGCTTTGCACAGTGCTGCACCCTGCCTGAAGATGAGTCTTCCTCACATCTCCTACAAACATTGTCCACAAGCTCACCGGCATGCCTTAGCTGGAGCAGCAAGGTCTCTGCTCTCCTTCGCAACAGCTGAGGAGTCATTTCTTTAGATACATCACCGATTTCCACCTCAGAAAATTTAACTCACTTAAACCAGTGGTGGTTTTTCCTTTGTTCTCCTGGTTTAAGTTTCTTCACTGTTCCAGATTCTTTAAGCAACAATGGGATTAATAAAAGAGGGAAAGAAAGGAAGGAGATATTAAGGTTTAAACACAATTTATATAGCTGGAAACTTAGGAAGAGGGTGGAAATCCAAAAAACCCTACTTCATTCCTCTACAACAATGGCTTTTGGATATTTTCATTGTACCTACTTTTTAGTCACCAAAAACATTTATTTAAGAGCGGAGGGGACCCTTGTTAAGGGCATCCCTTGCCCTATAAAAACAGGAGACGCTCTGCCTCCTGCCATGTCATGCTGCCTTGTGCCACCAGCTCCACATTCAAACAGAAAATAGCTTTTTCGGCCCTAAGCTCACAGCATCCAAGAGGCCATTGCCTTTGAGCTGGCCAACCCCTACCTGATGTGTTAGTGGGAACAGTGCAAGGAATTTAGAGGGGCAGAAAGAATGGGTTCAGAGGCACTGAGCTCCAGAAACACACTGGGCTTCTTGTATCTTCTTCACTCTACATAAGTGGAAAAAAAACAAAACCAAAACATAGTCTACATAGATTGCAGCAGCATGCTTTGCACCAACATGCATTCAGTTTGTGCTGCCATGTTGCTCTTAAGTCCCTACACAGAGAGACTTTTCAACCCCAACCACCACCACCTAAAGCGAAGAAGCATTGCAAGAAGCTGGAGAAAAAGCCACGTTCCTAGRTTGTATCAAAGCTGTTGGCAAAGACAAAGTGAGAACCTGAGCCTCCTTCCTGCAGGAGATGCTGAACGAACAGCAAGCTGTGCCCAGCAGCAAGGCCACCGAGGGCACCAGCTGCTTTGCAGAGCTTGACGCAGAGCCATGTATTACCATCCCRCTCTTGGTAGCAGCTCATGTCCCAGACCCCAGTTGGGAGCCACCCTCGGTGGCACAGGTGCTGCCTCACAGCAGCATAGGGATGCACGTAGTGCTTCAGAAGAGAACAAGCTGCCTCAGACAAACAAGAGAACTTGAATTCCTGCCCAGCAAATCATCCCCTTGAAAGGGAACTTTCAGATCAGCGTTTATTAATTCTGGAGTGTGATTTTGTTTCCAAGAAACTTTGTCGGCTGCAACAATAAAAAAAATTGCTGGTTTGGCAAAGTTTCTGATTGAGGAGAATTCAAGTGACAGCATGAGTGTTTTGCTGATAACGAAATCATATACGTTTTTGTTTTATAGCCGCTATTTGCTGCAGAATATTTATGGGATGTGCAAAAAAAAATCTATACGCTCAGCACAGCTCAAACTTCTTTCCCCTGGATAGGTCTTTTTCCAATCAGAAGTTTTGTCTGGACAACGTACAGATGTTACCTCCCAGAGGTCCAACAAACAGACACCTCTGCTGCACACACAGGGACCAGCTCCCCGCTTCTGCATGGGACCAGGACTGCCAAGAGGCATAAGACAGAGCAGGCAAGAGCTGCACAAGACATGTACTCATTCATGTCCATGAAATCCTGTTAGCTGGGGTGCAACAGCCCCTGCGGGCTGACATCGAGGAGGCAGAGGACCCTGTGTCACCTTGCAAAGGGACCTCAGCTAACAGGGCTACCACTGCTTTGAAGCCCCCAGGCTCCCCCCAGCTGGTTACAGAGCCTCAGCCCAGCCACAGCAGCACCAGCCAGAGCCCTCCAGCCATAGCATTACTTTATCCAGCATACAGCAAAGCCTTCACCAAACAAATCTCACCTGGGAAACTGATCTGAAATCTAGTTTAGCCAGAGGAACACACAGTTGTCCTGCTTGTATGCACAAGGCACATAAAAACCCACTTAACAGSTCTGTTTCCCTCCTATATTTTAATTTAAATCCAATCAACATTAGTCCAAATAGATGCTCTCATATAAGCTGTTTCTAGGCAGCCTAGCTTATGAGTGTTTTTTTTATCTGACTTGAAAGTCTTTTTTTTTTTTAAACACCTCTTGCAGTTAAGACTGGAAGCATAAGGCAATTTCCAGCTCTGGCTCTCGCCTCGCTCAGTTTGCCTAATAGATCTTTGGGCAACGCTGCAGATTACTTGATTGTTGCTAGATCTCATGTTGTCACCTCTGAAAAACAGTGTGTTGACAGACACCGACGAGTGTAGGTCAGAGCAAACAGCTGGCAAATGGCTACTAGCATTTCTGTGGAGGAAGCAAGACTATCAAGCCTGGAGTATTTATCAGACTGCGGGAGAGCTGACTTGCCTGCTAAACAGGGTGGGTTGGGTTTTTTCCCTCCATTCAGATGAGGAGGGAGTAGGAATCTCATACAGCTGTTTGCTGGAAAGGAACAGCTTTCCAGTCTAGCGATAGCAGCCCTGCCTGAATTACCACTATCCTGACAGCCAGGATATATTGCCTTACTACTTTTAAGAACAAAATTCATGGATTTGCAGCTACAACTCCTACCATTAATCATCTAGGTCCAGAGATTTGACTTTCATGCATCTCCAGCAGAGTCCTTTGATATGCAAAAGATGTCTTAATCCCCAGGGGATGGCTCTGACATGGAGGTTCAAGAGCACAAACCAGGACCACGTGTTTCCATTTAGACAAAGGACGATGATATGAGTGGGGGGCACTCTGAAKGACCTGGACACCATCTTTGATACTTGTCTTCCTTGAGGACATGCACATGCTGGAGATGTAAAAGTCTCCAACTCAATTGAGAATTGCAGCCTACCTGCACTGGGTCAGGACACCCTGCTGAACTCTTCAGGTCCATGTTTGCCAGGTAAAACCATCCCAGGTACATGCAGACAGGGCACTGCTCAAAAGTTGTGACATACCTGCCATCATTACTGAACACAGCTGGTTTCCTTCATTTCTCAGTTAAGCTCATCAGTCCATAGAACGGCTATTACTGTTATTGATGTGCCTCAGACCCCAGGAGTCCTCAGACTTCCAACCCCAAGAGGTTTAAAGACATGAATTAAGCCCTAAGAGTCATTACTAAAAAAGCTCCAGCCATTGCATTATTTTCACCTGCCGTCTGTTTAAATGCTTTAGGCTATACTTAGCTCAAGGTTTCTCTCCACAAGAGCTAGAAATATACTTGCCTTTAATGGAAAAAAAAGTTCAGTTGTCCTAGAGTTATGCAATTATTTGAATTGAAGTTTTCATTATTGCAATACTTGCAGTATAGTCAAAAATGCTCCAGTGCTCCCAGCTTGCCCTCGAGAGCACCTTGCTCAAGGTGGGGAAGGATGAAAATCCAGGATCTGGCCAGAGCTCATCTCACATCATTTGTTCCCACACACCTGTGGAAGACAGAGGTGAGACTGTGCCACAGTTCACATCAAGACAGTGATTTTTCTTGGGATTAGGTTTCCTATCTTAGGTGTTCACCTGCACTCCTCATCTTTGATTTTAAATCACTAGATCAAGAGGAATATAGTTTACCTTAACTTTTCTACTTGGATTCATTTTAAAGCCACCAAAAGTGAATTGGAAAGTAGACCACAGCTTGAATTTCCTAGTCTGCTTTGATGGATCCACCCCACTCCTCACAGAAAACAGCCTTCATTCATCTGCTTTCACCAAGAGCAACATTAATGGTAACAAATGTGGGGAAGAGAAGAGAATATTTTACCTCAACAATAAGACTTTTTAAATTTTGCATTTTCCTCTTTACTGAACTCCCATTTCCCCCAAGTCCTAAGGAGGAACAAAGCTCAACTACAGCTGATTAAAAGATGTTCCCTTTAGCAGTTACAGTATCTGAAGCCCATAGACTCCAGCCAGAAATAGCCCGTTTAGATTTTAATTACTTCTAATTCACGTAGTAGAAAGTTTGTGGTTACAAATTAGAATCCAGTGCTCCTTGAAATCAGTGAAAAAATGGCACTGAGACCAGACTTGGCCTTGCAAAGGAAAAAAATCCTCTCTTTCTTTAAGAATAGCCTTAATTTCTATATTCGGTAGGAATTCAAGAAAAATCCAGTATGTTTTTCAAGCTGGGCAGCGCTTCAGTTTATTTTCTGCTTTATAAAATAATTCTATTGGAAACATCTCTGTGCATACATTCAGTAACTCTATTTCAACAGAAAAGGAAGCCCTACCCAATACTGTAGATAGCTTTAACAAATACTGAAAAGATTGCTCTACAAATACCACAGCCCTGTGCAGCACTGGAACCAAGAACAGCAGCTGGAAGGTGGATGCATCACCCCCATACATAAAGCACCCCACTCTCCTTCCACAATACCCTCGCTATGCAATAGTTCCCTCTACATGGGTATCAACTTAGTCAATAGCCATATAAAGCAGATTTATAGCAAGACATCCACAAAAGAAAATCATGAGGAAGTCGCACATTCATATTGCTGGCAAGGTAATTTTAAGGAATGAGACCATTCACTGAAGTCAGTGGAAAGGGTCTTTATTTGTAAATGAGAGCCCACAAAAATAGCTATGCCTTGTACTGTGCTCCGAGCAGCTCCATCTCGCATGGCTTGACTCTTTGGAAGTTGTGAACAGTCGGACATCTGTGGGTCTTCACATCACAGACGAGGACCAGGCACTTTGCACAGCCCCCATTGCATTTTTGGGTGGCTAGATGCCAACACGAAAAACAAAAGCAGTAAGTTTCCCTTCAGACCCTGAATAAACCCTGAGTTAAAGCAATGTGCAGATTCCAAACACACCCATCCTGGCTGAATCAATTAGTATTTCCTGCTGCTGATACCAAGGTCTCCTTTCTGGAGAGCACTGAATGCTCTAAAGCAGCTGTATCACTCACTCACAAGGGCACTAACAATTCTTTTAATAAGTAATTTTTAAACCACCACCACACTCAGCCATTCATGTCTTCAGTGCTCATCTGCTGCTTTATCGAGTCCCTTGGTTAAGGCACAACGTGATTCACTGGAAGCTCTCTAGGGTGAGCCAATTTTCACAGAATATGGCTTTAACAAATTCTACATAGCCACTGGAAAATTAAGAACTGTCTCGTTTTCTCTGGGATTTATTAAGGTTGAAGTGGTCTTTATAAGTGTCTTCTCAACATGGCAGTGCTATCTAATCAATTGAAGATAAATGAAGGGTTTGATCAGATTCTTTCACAGGAATTGACCTGATTATTAGAGATGATGCCCTGTGTGTTACTTCATCCAGTGCAAGAAAAAAACAACTGTAGCTTGCTATGAGTGGCCAATTTTGGGTGCTTGAGGCAACCTGACCTATTAAGCATCACTCAGTAACTACTGTTGACTAAAAATGACTGTACAACATATTTGCTTTTCATTTGACTTTGCAGGAGAACTGTCATAATTATTATTTAAATGGCTTTAAACTGTGACAGCTTGAAGTGCAGAAAGGCAGACTGGACCATGCAAACCCAAGCAGCTCCACACAGCTCCCTAAGGTCATGACAATGCCTCCCTTAAAGCCTTCCTGACAAGAGACAGAAACACCTTCTGATTTTTCTTCTCAAAAAACCAGCAGTCTCCAAGCAGTCAAGGGTAGTTAACAGTGGTAAACCCCAGATCCACCTTCATGCATTCAAATTCCCATGTCAGGTACCTGGGCATTTCCTAAACCAGGTAGAGGGAAGGCCAGGAAGCCCACACCAACCTTCCCTCCAGACACCTGCAGGGTCTGTAGAAATACCCACACAGGGAGAGAAAAACCATCACCATGGAGGCATCTTCCCAGCATCTACAGAGTAATCCTTCAATCTCTTACCATGCAGGGCAGCCAGATACTAACCTTAACACAGCTGCTTTGACTTGCTATCGAGGCATCAGAATTGCTGGACAGTATTGACAAATTTGGCCTGATATCCTCCGCCCTCTCAGTTGCAAGAGATGCTTCTCAGACACACGGTACTGATGGCTGCAAGTCTCCCACATGCCTGAAGAGATCCTGAAATAACCATGTATTCAATAATTTCCCTGAAATGAAACAGGGACAGGAAAAAACACAACCCACATGAAAAAATAGTTTCTATTTGAGTGTAATGGATAGCCCCCAGGAAGATGACAACCTTTGTGTATTGTTGATAGGAGAACAAGCTGATGATATGACTGGGCCACAAGAGAGGCTAATGAGTTTCTGCAATTATTACATAAGGTCTGCTCAGGAGAAGCTGGAGATTAGTGTCATTGCTCAGGCAGCGGTAGGGGATCTGATAAACAGGACAAGCCCGGGCACCCCAATTCAAGAAAGATCTAATTCAGACTGGAACAGGCACAAAGAACCGTAGATGTTTAGTTAATCTCACAAAAGGAGATTAAAACCAGCTCATTTTGGTTTGCAAATGAAAGACCAGGGGTACAATTACAGTCTTTGAATAGATCAGGGAGATTACTAGCATCAGACCCTGCCTATTTTTACACTGAGAGCTGGAGTGATCCCTGCCTCCACCAACAATGTGTAAGACAAAAAGCAGTTTTGGCACAAGAGGAATTTTGCATATAATTTCCAGCACAAACTCATTGGTTAGTTAAGTGACTAAGCATTAGATAAGACCAAGTCTGGAAAAGCTTTCCCATAGGAGGAGAGGGAGAAGTAGGCATCCCTCATTAAAGGGCATCTTACCATGTAGAGAGGGTGACACTGTGGCACAGCCAGTAGCAGCCTGGTCTGGACTTCATTTGCTCTTGCTTCGACAACAATGTCTACATCAGCATCATTTTATCTTTTCATTGATGACCATCTTTCCCCTGGGAGGCTGTCTGAGCACATCCCAGCAGCAGCACCTGCTTGCAAGTTCCCTGAACAGGACTGGGATTCTTCCCTGAGCCAAGACACTCAGTTAAACTTTCAGCTACTTTCCTTTTTCCCTGACCCCACACAGCAATTTGCGTGGATACCAAAAGCCCCAGTGGCATCTGCAAAGCTGTTCATATTTTTCAGTCTCCTCATCACTGAAGCAATTGCAAGTTTTTTTAGAAGAGGAAGGGGAGGGGAGCAAGTTTAACATATTGAAAAATTAAAAATTTAGGGGCAGGATAAAACTAATTGAATCTTATGTTAAATTATACAACTGCAGGAACGCCAGTGCAATTTTATCATTCATACTTAGTCTAATAAAACCCTCAGGCCTTTAATTTATCTCCACTCCAGTACCATCCTGCGTCACAAAAGGGTTTTGCCGTGGAGCAGAGATCAGGCTCGCTGCAGAGCACCACAAGCTGTAAATACAGCCGACTGGTTTCAGCAGCTTCCCCTGTGGGACTGACATCAGGACGCTCTTTTCTAAGGATAAATCAGAGAGAAGCACAGCACCCGAGAGCTCATTTGCTTTCATGCTCTGTACAACTGCTTTGCTGTTGAAAGTGGGCACAAAACCACACAAAGCTAGGACGGGCAAGTCTCAGCTGGGTTTGTCCATTCAGCACAGTGTCACCAACACACAGCAGTAACTCAGGGCTCATGCAATTGCTGCTCTTCAACAGGACAGGAGGAACAGCTTTTCTTTTTCCAATGCCCTGGTCCATCCCCTCACTCCTCTCTGCATGGCAGCCATTCCAGCTGCAACGACACCTCCCTTCAGCTCCCTCATTACCATCTTGATTTTCCTCCTCAGCATGCCCCAGGCTCTGGGCACACAACCCACACCCGTTGCCTGCACCTGCAGGGCAGCACCACCACCACCCCAGCCACCTCAGACAAGCTCATGGCCATAATTCAGCAGCTCCATCACCACCACTTGCCCTCGGACAGATCCCAACAGCGTTAACTGTGTTGCTATTTTACAGGATCTCCACTTTCTTTTTAAAATGCTGTGAATACAGCATAGGTCAGCTAATCACACCCCTTCACCAGACCTCCCTTCCAGATTTTTTGGGGAGCAGGAGGTGGCACCACAGCACAGGGGAGAGCAGGCAGCACAAGACAGGAAAAAGATTTTTGCCCATAAGATGCTTCAGCCACCGTTATCCTCAAGGGCTAAAACCGTATAAGGCCCTGGAGACAGATACCTTTAATTTCCCATGCATCAGAGCAGATGGCAGTGGGTAATGCAGAGGGGAATAGGAGCCCTCAGATCTCACTGAACCTGGCTGGAGCGCAATGGCATTGCCATGATTTAGCTCTTACTGCCCTGTTTAAATCCAAGTTGTTATGAATCTCATGCATTTTCTGGGGCAGTAGCAAGCACAGCGTAAAGGCAAGTCAAGCTTTGAGATAGTCAGGACTAATACATTAATTTTGCCTTTTGGTAACCTGCATTTAGAGGACCTCCTGTAGACCACAGGCAACTACTCAAGCACTGCAAGGTGTTTAAGTCAGGGAAGCTGGCATCCTCAGGATTTACCCAGCTTCCTCAGCCCAGTCCCAAATTGCCAGTAAAAGGGCAGGACTGTGTACCAAGCAGTCACCAGCAGCACATCTGACCCCAGGAGACAGAACAGCTAGTGCCGGAGCTTGCATAACCTGCAAGACCTGCTGTACTTTAGTCCCCAGACCTGTAGGGATGTGTGACATATTTTGTGCATCTTCTGGACTAGATATTTATTACACRGTTACCTGAGCTCAGCATGCCAGCTGATCCCTGTTAGCCCCATGTCCCTGTACTCCTTTGAAGCCTGTTTTGAGTTTATTGTCCCAAGATGGGAATTCAACGTGTTCTGGAAGATTCATGTGGCTCCAACTGCCTGAGATCTGGGTGGATTCTGATTTCACACATCAAGTTGCTCAGTGAAACCTTTCTACTCCATATCTATTTCCCAGCAGGATTCACAGGACCTTGCACTTGAAGGAGCACTGATCCCTGCCAGTCACTCACCTCACTCAAACCTCAAGCTCAGCCTGTGCACCATCAGTAACCCCAAACTGGGCAGGGTATAATTTCCACAATGCATTTTAAGAAAATTTCAACTATAAAAAGCCAACAAGAAAACAGACAGCTGACTAAACTGTGGCAAAACTGACATGTTGCATGGTTTTGAGGAATTATTTAATTTCCCTTATTGATACAAGCTATGCATTTGTAAGCAGCTCAGTGCCTCACCAGCCTCCTGCCAGACTGAATCATTTTAGCTGGAAGATGAGAAACCGCAAAAGTTCAAGGTTGCCACAACAGCAATCAGGCTTTAGGTCTGGAAATACTGTAGACAAGTAAGCAAAATCTCTCTCAGCCTCAGGACATTCGAGATTCAATTTCATCTAATAAAGCCAGCCGCATGCGATCCACCATGGTGCTCAGCAGCATCACGGGCAGAGCGAGGCACACGCCGATGCCTGCTGGAGGCAGCGACTGCCCAGCAGGATGGGGTCCATGTGAGCTCTGCAGTGGCCCCAGCCCCAAACAGCACAGGAGCACAGGGCTTTAGCACCCACAGGATGGAGGGACCCACCAGGTACCAAAGGGTACCCTGGAGCCATCAGTACTGTCTTTGCTGCAAAGATGCCCTTTAGGCAGTTCTTACCTTAGAAGTTAACCTATCCCAGGATGAAAAGGACCATCAGAGCATCTCCCCCAGACTGCGAAAGGCAATGCGACTATGCTATCCTGCTGCCTTTACAGGGACATCTCAGACAGCAACCTGTAGAGCTGCATTAAGTAGGTACATATGGTCAGGGACCACCTTCAAAACATAGTGGTTTTCACTATTTTTGTTCCTGTGCCAGACATATGGCWTTTTACCTTTGGTTTAAATGCCATTAGCTGCTATTTCCATACTGTTCCTATGCAAAACTTGTTCTCTTTCTCCCCCCTTTAATATTTTAAGCTGCAACGGAACTAGATTTTTTCAAAGGAAAAGTTAGTAGCCAAACAAATATGTCTGTGTCATAAGATGAATAATTATACAGCTAAAGCAGTGATGTTTTCAGGATTAATCTTACCTAAATATTTCATTTCTTCATTTTGAATTATGAACCTCTTTTTACATAAATACTGATAGAGTTTATAGATCATTCCTGAAAGCCAAGTTTGATTAGAAAACCACTTGGGAAAAAGGACTTCAGTCTTATCTAAAAGACAGTTTTAGCTATCTACCGAAGAACCCAGGGCAAGATGACAGACAGGTCACTTATTTGTGATAGTGTTTTTATTTTGACTAAGAGGACTATCATAAGTCTTGCGCTACTTTTGCCATTGTTGGATTAATACAATGAAATATTTACCTGAGAATAAAACCATTAGGCACTGTCAGGGACTATCTGGGACTCTCCGTTCTGCAAGGATTCAGCACCGCATGCACCTCCTGTATTGTGGAATTCATTGAAAGCTGTCAATACACATTTCCTTCAGAAAATTAGAAAGCATAAGAAACCCTGTGGGAGACAAGATGCAAGACTGATGAGCTGCAATCAGTATAAATTAGCACCTGCAAAGGATAAATCCAATACACAAGGAAAGAGAAAATATCTATTATGACTATCAGAAAAAACCCAGGTGCAACACGAACTTGAGGAAGTCACAAGATTGTTATTTACAGCAAGACCTGTTCAGCAACTGGAGCTYTGCAAAAAACCAAAACTCTGCTAATGTATACTTAGACACCATGAAGATGGGTGTACACCACCACAGCTAGGCAAACCCAGCTCCATTGTGCACCAAGCTAGCTTTAATCTACATTTACAGACTCTCTTCCTGGCAGAATCACACCTCCACAAAGGGTGGATGTATCTGAGTCCTGAGCACCAGCAACACCTACGCCAACTGCTAAGGGCAGCAGCACAGCTCTAGCATCRTGCAGACAGCCAAGGCTGTGAGGGTGAAACAGGGGCAGGCAGCTCCAGAGCACACCACTCAGTGCCTCCCGTAAAGAAAATAACAGGGTCCCCCCCACCTGAGCTGCAGCACCCACCACAGTGGTCTCCTCTGGGACCAGCAGCTCTGCCAGAGCCAGGCAAGGTGGCTCCCCCATTGGTGCAAGCTTTTTGAAATATGATGGGGGTAGCAAACCTTTTGCTGCATCCTTCTTGCACAGCCTGTCTCTCCAGCCACCTGCCAGTCAGGTCCCCATCCTTCTCAGCTGTTAGTTGACATGTAAGAGCTCCTGGAAAGCYCCCAGATAGCACAAGCTGTTGGGGAGCAGCCTGGGAGACCCTGAAAGCAAACCCTTTCCTCCAGTATGGGACACTTCTGATCTAGCTTTTCCTGAGGCCCCTGGTGCGGGATTCTCGCTAGTCTTCCGCACCACCACCAGTGCTCTGTGTTGTCTGTGTGCTGGCCCCTGGCACCTCAGATATTTTCTATCTGTAGGCTGATATGCAAGCTTGCTCCAGCCACCAGGCAGGACTGTCCATGCCCCGATTTCTCACAGCTAACTCCCACCCGCTCTGAAGACCACCTTGTCAGACCCTGCAATGACCTGGGATAGCTCTAGAACTTGGTGTCTTGCCTTAATAATCCAGCTAATATGGAAAAGCCTCTTCCACATGCTGCTGGGTGTRTCTGGTCCCCAGGTCCTGTTCATGCTGTTTGCACCAAAGTCAGATGCTCAACCCCCAGCTGGGCACCAGCTCAAAGGTTGTTGGAGGGCTAGCTGGAAAGGAAAAAGTGTTAGATCTTCCAGAGAAGCAGTTCTGCAGGAGGTTTCTGCATGTTGTGCAGGTCCAACAAGGTCTATTTTTCTCCTGTGGGTTGCTGTGTGGCCAGGACAGAGACTGGACTAGAAATGCTCTAATAGACCATGCAGACAAGAAAAGCAGATTGGTGTCAAGGACAAGCGCAGCCCAGTGTCACCAGGCACCTCAGCAGGTGATGTAAACCATCTAAGTTATGAATTTCATTTAGCTCTCCATGTTCTTACTACATCTGTACAATCCAGGTAGCAATCTCATCCAACAGCTCTTCTTAACTAGGAGATAAGTACCATTAATTACCAGCAGGCCTGAGGACATCTCCTTTCCCTACTACCCCACTTTCTCAGGCACTTTGATAAATACCGAGTTTCCTCTTGCAGGGGGAGGGATCATATCTGCAAAGTATTAAGAGTCTAAAGCCACTTTCAAAACAGCTTGTAGCAGCTGATAAGTTAATCCTACATCTCAGCACTTTAAAAACAGCAGCTCCAAACATATTTTTCCCCAACCAATTTATCAAGTTTTATATCAGGATCAGGGTCTCTATTCCAGCTTGACTTGCCCAATTTTTCAGCATTCTGTAATCAAACCCTCAGAGGCCCGTGACTCCCGCACAGGACACCTTCTGCTTTCGAGATGCTCCTGTGTTACGAAGTGAAGAGGTAACTGTGTCAGGCAATAAGCAGGAAGAGAATATTTCATGAATACAAAAGAAATAATTAAAACTCAGCAATTTATTTGGGAACATGTATGTGCTTTTGTTGGTAGGAGAATGTCATCCCCGGCTTTTTTAATCTCGGGATGTGCTGATTTACTGTGACACTTTGTGCTTTTCGGTGCCGTGCATTTCCATCCATTTCGTTCCCTCAAGTGGGGCAGGCTTTCCAATGGATTGTCACCATTTAGTAATTACAAATATAAATGTCACCGCTGTCAAATAATATAATGCACCTCACGCATCAGGACACAAGCTGTTTAAAATCAAACTATTATAGTAAAGCCACTGCTGTGTGAATACGCCTTGATTAAATTCATAGACATTAATCATTTTTAATAAAAACTGAATTTTGTCAAGGCAGCAATGAACTTTCCAGAAGATATAGGAGTGAAATGATGTTTCCAGAAGGCACTGTTCCTCCAGGCATTGCTTTAGCACTGGAGAACAGTTCAAGTACATAATGTATAGCCACAAAAAGCATTTTATAAAAGTGACTTCCGTACAGCAGTTCGATACTGCAAAAGCCCTGAAAGCTGCAACCCTCAACATATGGCAACTGCTCACCTGAGCACAAGCAGAGCCATTGCAATCAGTAGCACTGTCTGCGTAAGTGCAGCCCTTGCAAGCCGAGGCCTGGGTCCACAGTAATTGGTTTTACCACACTGTCAATCCCACCCCCAGGAAGAGGCTTCCCTGCCAGCCTGCTCGATGCCAAGACAGTTTCTATTTTCCACACTGTCAGTCCCAAATCCTATCAGATTTCAGGCTGTAGAAGATAGATTATCTTGGCAGCATTATGATGGATGCACTGCTGAGGATGTCCAGTTACTCAAAGAGAAAAGGGTAAATTTTTTCCCCTTATGCCTTTCTATCCGTGTCAGACCCGTCTGCCATCCACTGCTGTGTTCATCTTTGTCATGCCTGGGAACTGYAACTCTACCGAAGGGTCTGCAGCATGCATTAATTAAGCAGAAACATGGTTTCATGGAAGGATTTAGCTTCTTTATCTTTCTAGAGAAGGGATATYCTGGGAAAACAAGCTATGATTATTTCCCCTATATATTAAAGAAGTTATTCTGCATCAGGATCAAATTGCAGTCACAGAGTGGAGCAGCCACTTGGCACGATGATAGATTGCTGTATCAGTCATACCTGTGAACCTTATTTACAGAAGCACCACAAAAATATCTGAGCTGGCAGCCGTTCCATTTTGAGAGCAAATATAGCTAAAAATGTTTTCTATTCTGCAGAATTTACAACTTCTAAAAAAAAAAAACACATGTGCAAAACACTTTTCTCTCCTCACAGTCCTTCAGCTCCTGCCCGCCTTTTTCAATAAAGAGAAGAGTCTTAAAAGCATGAAGTATTTGCTAAAATACAGAGAACGATGTTGATGTCGTTGTTCAGTCTACTTATGAGAGTCCAACTCTGAGACTAAGAGCAGACAAAAGAGGAGAGAAATCTCATTTGGAGCCAGATGCTGCTCAGCCTCAGCTTGTTGCACGTCCAGCCAAGTCAGAGGCTGTGTTCTGGATTTACACCATTGAAGCTGGGTTACACCATCACTGAGTCAGCCTGCACTTAAAACACTGGTTTCCCAGGTGGGACTGAGGCGTGCCCGGTTTGGGGTGAGCAGAGACACTGGTGCCAGCCATGGAAGCAGCAGAAAATCCCTGGGGACACGGCAGAGCTGCAGCAGCTACCCAGGGTCAGACCAGCCCCCGAGACCAAATTTCTTACCATTCCCCCCCCCCACACACTTCAAACCCAAGGAGAGCTCAGAGCCCCTACATGAATTGGGCACAGCCACAGGGACACCCCTGCTGATCCCTCCCCTGCCCTCAGCCCTGTGCTGCTCCCTCCATCACCCCAATACAGCTGCACATGCAGCTGCACAGCAAAAGCAGAGCAAGGAACTGATCTGGGCTAAAAATAGGGGCAACTCTTTGCAAATAGTCTGCTAAATTTAGCTTCAGAAGATGCAGCAAAACTTTGCTTAAATGAGGCTGGTCTGCTGGGAGCGAGATGCATCCTGGCAGGGAGCGCCCACCGTGGCAGGATCAGCTCCTCCCAGGAGATGCAGGGTTTCTCCGTGCTGCCCTTGTGCACATGAGCATCGCACACCACAGAGCCTGTGGTCCCCAGCACCACCGCAGTCCTCCCCTGGGCCACCCCCTACCAGGCACTGCCAGCCTCACCAGACAGACACGAAGCATTGCAAGGCAGCTCATCTGACCTGCCCCAAGGGTACCCAGTGGCTTTATCMCATAGTCTTAGCCAACAGCAAAAGCCCCTAGGTTTTGGGGTTTACTATTTTTTTTATAAGCTTTCCTGAACAGCTGAAATATGCGTCCATACATTCCACAAAAGTCATCTCTCTGCAGCCAGCAAACAAAGAGTAACGGACAGGTAAAACACAAGGAAGACAGGATTTGTTATAAATGCAACAGCCAAAAGTCCACAACCCTTCCCCTTCTAGCTCACCCCACCCGAGTCAAGCACATTAACCAGCTCTGCAGCTCAGCCTCCTGTTCCTGATATCAATGCATATCAGAAGAGAAATTGTGCCAGGACACAGACCACATTGCCGCCTACCAACAGAGCCAGCACTGCACTTTGTACCTACAAATCTCTCCTGGGTGCTCGTTACAAACTCAGGTCAACATTTGACTTCCCTGGCACCAACTGCAGCACCTCTACTGAAAGCTGCTTGAACTGTAAGAGCTTGCACTAGCACAGCCCCCTCTCCCCAAATATGCTGCCTGAAAGACCAGAGAACTTCACCATGTTTAAGTAGTTTTGCTTTCTCACTTGGTTTGCCCAAGCGCAAGCCCTCTCCTGCTCCTCAGCACCCCCCAATGAGAGATCAAGCCCCAAAGTGAAGCAGCRGTTTCAAGCACAAGCAAAACCAGAGCAGTCACCACCCCAACCTACCATCCAGGTTCCTGAGCAGCTCCTCTGCAAMGGCTCTTCACCCTGCAAGCCTCCAACCTGAGCTCCTCACCCACCACCATCCCTCTGAGCTGGGGAAGAGCCTTTTATAAACTCACGGCTGTTAATGATTTTCAGGTGGTCTGGATTCAATGCACTAAAAAAAGCCCATCTTCCCCACCTGAAAGCTCTTACCCCAGTCTCCTGGATGTCCCAGGGAAGAAATATGTGACTTTCACAAAAAATCATTTGTGTTCCTTCATGGGAGAGAGAGGAGAGGCTAACCTAGAGGAAAGGGCTGACAGAGCGTCCAAATGGAAATACTTTTGGAGGTTTAGGTTTTTTTTTTCTTTCTGGACAAAGAAACTAACTTTTCTATGTGGTAGAAACATAAAGGTGTTAGGGGCAGAGTCAGCAGCAAAGCACACATCTTCTGCTAAAAAAAAATAACACATGCGTACAGTTGTAATAAAAGCATCCGCGTCTCGCTCTGCACTTCAGCGCCCGTGTGTCACTGAGGCATACCTGCCTATGCCTCCGATGACAAACCAGTGCTGCTGCTCCATCTGCAGAGCCAGGTCAGCGATGGAAGAACAACCTGGAGTCTAGTCAGCCTCATAAATCACTGGCAAAATTGTCATGAGCAGACAGCCCCCACTGCAGCCGGGGTGGACAAGGCAGAAAGAGCAGAGCTTGGCRTTGCCAGCCCGGCCGTGGTGGCCAGCAGGGCTGGTAGCAGCAGCAACCTGTCAGAATGGGATCTCGAACCACAGTGTGCTGTCTTGCCCTTCGCTTTTCAGCACCTGTTTTTAATGTGGAGGGTTAAATTTGTTTGCATTAGTTTCAGAAGAGAGAACAGGTCCTTAGCAGTCTCCAACGCTACATACCTGTCAGTGCTTGCTGCTGGGGTGCGATGAGGCATCCCCTACTCCTATCCATGCGTTATAAATGAAAGCCAGAGTAACAGCCATGCTTTACAATCAAAGGGAACCTTGTGGACCATTGCAGAAACTATGTTGTGCAAAACATGGTATTGCTCTGCACGTGCAAAACGTGAGTTCGCTAAGATCACACAGGCATTACTTGCAGGACTGGAGCCCCGAAACCCCTGTGTGTCATCAGCTCGGGGCACCCGTAGGGGCTGAGAGCAGCGTGCCCGCTAGAGCATCCCTGAGGGGCTCTAACTTACACCAGGGTGGATGTGCACCCGGATTCTTTCTCCCACAGCAATCCAGAGAGCACGGCATCCTCCTCATCTCCAGAACTCCTGCGCAAAAGCAGAAGGAGCGAGCACTGCAGCCTGTTTCTGTGGGGCTGGGAGAAGCACTCGGCCTGCTGGGAGGGCTCCAGGTGGTAAAAAAAGTAGTTTTGCCAAAGTGATGGCCATACATAGTGCTTTAGTGATAACACAGCCATAGAACTGAGCTCCGATCTCCACAAACATCRTCCTTCTGATCTGAATCTGAAAATCTTTAAAAAACCCTTTCATACACCTCAATTATTTTAACCACTTAGCCATCAGGTTCCAGTATTGATTTGAACACATACCAATTATTTAAGTCAATTGCCTATTAAAATTCATTTTTGGTGAAAGGTCAAACCTGCAAATTGAAACCAGATGCAGTACATTATGCCTATCGGTATTGTGATCTGCACACAAGTTCATTATTATGTTTCTGCAGAAGTAATTTCGCTTGTCAAATTTTGCGCTGTATGCCAGTGTCGCTATTACCAGCCTTGTTAATTAAGAGGGCTTTTTATTATTATTAACAGAAAGTTTTAAATACTGCAGTCTCAAATAAAGATATCTAAAATGGCATAGGGGCTTACCTACCTATAGCACGCTGCTCCTGTTGTTCAGAGAGAAAGGAAAAGGAATTAAGTTTGCAGCTGGATGTGCATTTTATTCAGTTACAGAAGATCTGAGGAGCTTTAAGACTCCCTATTGAGAATAACAGTGATAAGTGGTACCCTCCTCCCAAGCTGCCAGCAACATCCTGGTTGCACGGGCAAGACTGCATCACTTGTAAAGTGCGGTGACTTCTGGGCAGCCATTAATCCACTTGAAGCCCATCAAGAGGAAAAGGCCACAGGAATGGCCTCTCCGTGTCACCTTGAAACGTCTGTCAACTCCTGATGAAAGGCAGCAGAAGCACAGCAAACCTCAAAGTAGCCTCAGAGCGGTTACGCTGCTCTCTCCCTTCGCAGCCAGAGCTGGGAAATCCCACCCTGATTTGCTTTGGGTTGCCCTGGGGTAGGATCTGATTTTAAGGTCCTAGAAAAATAAAGGCCAGTTACTCGTGGGTTGCTCTGCCACTGCTTGCACGTGTCTTCCCCCAGCACACACTCTGCCCTTTGCATCTTTCTTTTATGTAAAAGGATAAGTGGCTTATGGAGTAAAGGGGGCACTGGCACACAGGGGAAACATGGCATTTTCTCCCAGAGTCTCAGCAGCGTTTTGTTTCTTTTGAGATTGACCCTGTAACCGTCCCAAGAGAAAAATTAATTTTCTTCCGAACTAAAAATCATTTGAAAGGAAGCCAGCAGTTCCAGTGGGAAAATGCTGGCATTCCCCTTGGGAAAACTGGAAACAAGCCAAAATGGAAATTTTGATTTTAAAATGCCAACTTGAACTAGGACATTTGCATTTCTGCCCTCCAACAGCAGGCATCGTTTTCCTATTAAGATGTTTTTTAAAAGGTTGTGTTTTGGTGGAAGGAGGGGGTGTTTGATACTTCTGRTAGGAAAATCTGATCTCTGAACATCTCTGAACATCTGAAAGTGTTTTGAGCTCTTTGCAACACAGCCTACATTCTCATTTCGGGGTGCTACAAGTTACACAGATCAAGTCAACAAATTTTAAGCATCTTATGGGTAGTTCAGTTCATTATGTGTCTCCCAGTCCAGGGMATCACTTCACTTGCACGTTGCACCAACACAGACCAAGGCTGTACTTCAATTACAGCTACTGCCATAGTTCTTCCAAGATTTCCTAATGGCTCTTTAAGACAATCTCTGGGGAAAAGTGGAAGAGAAAAGTCAAGGGAAGAGGAGCTGCTGTCAGGGTCAAGCACAGTCGGCAGTTCAGCAAGCACCCACTGACGAATGATATTTTCTTCCTAAAAGTTAAACCTTTACTTTGTAAAGTTCTCATTACTTTCTTGTGAAAATATTTCTTTGCAGTGGAGCTCTAGAAAATCTTTCCAATTTCCTTATATTGTATTTGCTGAAGAAAGGAGCCTGCCAGTCCCCAGCGGGTCACACCAGAAGCAAGTGGGAGCRCGTGGGTGTTGCAGGGAGAAGGGATGGGTGTCGTGCGGAGGGTGCGGGTGTCATACGGAGGGTGCATGGGTGGGTGTGACCCTTAGAGCTCCATCCCCGAGTGAGTCCTTCCTCCTTTTATCTGTCACAATCAGTTGCATTTTTGTCTGCTGTTGAGCACAGTTCGGTTTTCTTGTGGCATTTGCAGCAACAGTGGAATGGCTGAATTTACTGTCTCTCAGCAAAGGTAAAAAGGGGGGAGGTGGTTGGCACCTCCCAAGTGACTGCCCAGAAACATCTGCTGCTGGATTTAACACTTGCATCCCAAAGCCCATGTTCCCAGTCCCGCAGAGAGGCTGGACTTTGCTGCCTGGCTGACAGTGGACAAGGGGCCCTACATGACCACTCTGAGCAGCTCTGCTTCCAGGTCCCCTGTGTGTGCACAGGCTCCGGAAAGATCCCAAGGGGGCAGGAAGGGAGAAAGGGAATGGTAGGACCAGGAGGATGATTTTAACAGCTGGCTGAAGCCATGCTCTGATTGCAGAAGAGGTCTGGGGATGGGGAGTGACATCCCTGGAGCTCCCATGTGCAGCTTGCTGTTAGGTGGCAGACATACACCTCGCTGAGGAAGATAGATGAGAAACTCCATCCAGCTCTATGACTGGCTTTAGGTGCATAACCAGGAAAGAAAACTCACGGTAAAACGTTTGTTTGTTCCCTTGCACCCACCCCTCTGTTTAAAACTGAGATAAATGTCACTGAAATTAGAGGAAAAGTTTTCATTTTCAACTAATGTTCAGAGCAAGCAGAGTAGCCAACCTCCAGTTGACTTCTCTTCCCAGCTACGCACGTTCAGGAAGGTCTGGGATAGAGGGACTTGCATAACACAAAGGACATGCTATTTCTTATTCCCCCAACACCTCCCTTGAAATTAAGCCCAGGGAAGAATAT
Organism: Phoebastria nigripes; assembly: GCA_035582835.1. Lineage (NCBI taxonomy): Eukaryota > Metazoa > Chordata > Aves > Procellariiformes > Diomedeidae > Phoebastria > Phoebastria nigripes. The sequence continues at coordinate 2,381,960 of JAYKAV010000001.1, forward strand.
ACTTTATTTTACAGAAGAGCTGGTATCCTAAGTGGGAAGTCTTGGAAAGGCACAGGTGAAAGGGCTGCACCCAGAGCAGATGTCTCTCTGCTGCACATCTCGAGGGAAATGAGAAGGCGAATCCTGAAACTGGGCGCATTGTGCAAACAGCCACAGAAAAGGGGGCTGAGGATGGGGAAAGCCATCGATAAAAGAGAGTCCTGTTTGAAGGGATACAGTGTTGGTCCTGCTTCTGTTTGGGTTGGGCTTAACTCGTCTCTCTTAAAAGTTATTTGAAAATAACTCTGTGGACACAGCCTCTAGAAAGGGTCACTGGAGGGGATCAAGTTGCGCTCTCAGTGCCCATCGTATTTCCAGTTCAGCCGCGGAGGTGGCTGGTCTAAAGGCAGGTCAGGGCCTCTCTTGCAGCAGGTTTTGCAATACAGGCATGTACCTGCCGGGAAGAGAGTGGCCAGGCCAGGCCAGCAACACTAGCAGATGGTGAGGATGTTCCATCTCAGCACAAGCTGCAGGGCCATCTCAGGAGGAGGGGAGGCTCAACACCTGCTCTTCGAGTCTCATATGGCTCTGTGCAAGCAAAGGGATGATCCAGGAGCGGGAGATGCACTGCCCAGGGCACCACCTCCCCAGCTGTGGTCTCTGGAGGCCACAGCAAGAGGTCTGCAGGACCACTGCCTTTGGATGTCCCCACTGGGGATTGAAACTGCTCCATTTGCCCAAAACAAACCGTAGGAAGGGCTAGTGACTTGGAGCTATGTAATCCAGGGGTTATATCCCAAATTCCAAAATCCTCTTTCCACCTCTCTTCCTCTTCTTTCTTAAAACAAGGATGAGATAAGTAAGAACCCAGCCCTGGGCAGGACTTTGCAGTCTGTGGCAATTCTGAATGCGATTGGCAAAGGGGAGGCATCTCAGAGCAACTTCAAAATGACCAACATCGAGGAGTTACAACAATTTGGCTGAGCTCATCCCAGTGCCAGTGTGAGATGCTCCCCAGGTAGGGTACGCAGCTGATGCGAAACCGATGCTACACTTGATCTTAGCTGAAAGGCCATTAAAAAGAAATCAGAAGAGACTGGCTAAAAGCAATTTATGGGGTTACAAAATGATGTATTACATGCACCATGGCTCCAGGTTTGCAGTAATTTAGGCTGGTATTGATCGAGGAGAGACTGGGGCATATTCCACCACCTTTTTAATTTCAGTCTGATTTGGCCACTGCTTGCAGGTCAGCAGGCAATTTGATGAGACAAAAACAAACCAAGCATTAGAGCAGCCTAAATCACCCGCTTTTAGAAGTACCTTGTAAATAACTTTTAAGGCTGAACAAGGAGAACAAAATGAAAGAACTGGCTATTAAGGAAATCGAGACTGAAGTTTCAGGCTGAGAAAAAATGGTTCCATGGCACAGTTAAGAAGGAATATCACTCACACATACCATCGTTGCCTGCCTTTATTTTCCCAAACAAATATGCTGTCTTTTTCCTCATATTATGGTGCTAATTCTGATTCAATGTGAACTGATTAGATACCAAAATAAAGCCAAAGTACACACGGTTGCTTACAAAGGCCTCTAATCATATCATTGCAGCAATGGGATGGATGATTTGGTGGGATTCCAGATTATTCAAGCCATGTAATGGTGTAGGATTGTTTCTACGCCCCAAGGAAAGAGATGGGCTGTAAATCTGAGTATACATCTCCTGTGAGGGTAAATCTGGGATGATTTTTCTGCTGGAGGTAGTGATTACATACTAAGTGTACTGGCATATGGGAGGTGGTAGTGAATAGTGGAAACCCATCAGTACTTGAGGTGGGGAAATTGCCCATCGACTGACATCAGTGAAGAAAACTTGCCACGTACCAGGTGATATTCAGGAGACAAAGCATAGGCAGAGGAAGTGGGAGGAAAAGGTCATTTAATTCTTCATTATGCCCCTTTGATTCTGGGGTTGAAGTGGTCCCTTCCTCACAAAGCTGCATTAACTTGCATGAAATCCCAGTCCCTTTCCCCTCTCCCTGCTAGAAATCTGCCCCATGCGTTACCTGTGACTTCTCAAACACGTCCACAGTCTCATAGGACAAGAGGGCGGAGGAGGGACATGGTAAAAGGGGGAATCGCTTCAAACCAAYGAGAGTATCCGACTGCAAACTGCCTTCAGTGTCAGCTACGGCCCTGAGCTCACCTCTGCTGCGTTCACGTATTGAYTGTGTGTAGGTCATAGGCAAAGGTCTAAGCAAAGATCGATTACATAGCTTATACCAGCCATCAGGTGTTGGATATAAATGGATTTTCCAAGTTTACTGTGACTATCAAAAGCTTGAACTCTGATGTGCACAGGGAAGGAGAGACACAGAAATCTCTGATTGGACTAATTAGCACTTTCCTGCAAGAAGGCTTCTCTGATCTCTAATTGCATGTTCATTTCAGTCTTTTAATATTGCACTTGTGAGACTCTTTTCTACTTTCTGCAGGTAAAGGGAGGCATGACCTCGTATTCTGTCACATGTGTTGGTAGAGCAGCAGATGTGATGTCCAGGTTTGCTGAAGCTTGGGAGGGAGCAGGAAAACTCTCTGCATTTACTCCAGACCAAGCAATTGCTGAGGACCCAGTTCTTTATTTCTGGCTAGAGGGTCATTTGATCAAATAGCATCCCAGGCAAGATGAAGTCCCACAGTTTTGGCTCATAATAAAATCAAGTTGAGTGGAGTGAGGGACGATAACATCTCCTTCCAGGGGCCTGTGGAAATGATAACCTGCTCACAAATATACACGTGTCTTAGGAAGGTCAGCCTAGCCGGGCTCTGATGTACTCTCACAGCTAGCACGGAAACTGCAGGGCTCAGCTGCCAGTGAACCTGATTCCACCCTTCTCATAATTAGTTGTACAATCAAATGAAACCACCTAAGYATCTTGTTCCTTTGCTTCAACTCCAGAAGTCAAAGACCTCAAAAGTTATTGGCAGTTTTAATTAAAACTAGCTTTGAGATACAGAGCAACCTATAATGGTTATGGCTCATTCTAGATAATACTGTAATAACCCTCTCTCATATTAAATATAGCAGCAATATTGTTCACCAGAGATGAGGACATTAGCACAAATAATCAGCCTTACTGTCGTGGGGAGGRCATGGAAGCCAAGAGGGGGTCTAAAATGATTGCATAAAAGGCATTTGCTCCTAAAAAAGAGAATATCCTGCAGCTCCCTGCCCTCTTCAGCATCCTTCCCAGAAGGCCCCTGAGTCTCCAGCAGATTTAGTTCAAACGCCCCTCACTCTCTCAGCAACCTGCTGCCAGCGGGAGGCAATTTCCAGGTTCCTGCCCCTGCCTGGGCACTGCCTGCATCGTCTCTGCTGGACAATCTCATTCACATGAGTCTTTCGTCACCGGCACAGAGTTTTATCAGGGCAGGCTGCAGGCACAGCAATTGCAGATGTGTCCACAATTTCAGCCCCGTTCAGCTTTTCTGATTCCAGGCCCTTGACTCTGCCCAAGGGGTTGCAGCAAACGCAGGGCTCAGCTCACGGTTTACCCAGAACTTAATGTTCAAGTAGGCTGATAAATATAATCGTTGCTTTGCTGCATTTCAGAGCCGGGGTGGCCACGCTGCTCCAGCCAAAAGGCTTTGGTTGGAAGCCCATGAGGCTCTGCCTTGGCCTGGAGATGCCGAGAGCCACTGTGGATTAGCAGACCCTTGCTCTGAAGCAGTGAAGCCCAATGGCTAAGGATGTGCTCTGCAAACGTATCCTTGATGCAATGCCTCGGGGACAGGTAGAGGTTCCTCCAGTAAAACTCACCTCCTGCTCRCTTATAAATCTGCTGTGTGGCTGCAGGTAACTAAAGTTCCCTCCTGTTGATTTAAATAGGAAATGTTTTTTCCCTGGTGTAAATTCACTGAAGTCAACACGTTCAAGGAAGCCACACAAGGAGTGAATTTGACCCAGGGAAGTTCATTTCACAGTCTCAGGTGGACATTGAAACTATCCAAGTTAAATGGCCCTTGCAGCATTAGCCTAGTGCAATTTTATGGGGCAATGGAAAATTTAGTTGTTTCCTCACATGAATGACAGCCAAATCTTCAGTGCATTTTCTAGACAAAAATCTTATGTCTATCTGAAAAACCTTAAAAGACTCTGATTTGATTTGAAGGACGCCTTTTGGGGACAATGAAACGAGTCCATTTGAAGGAACGGTAGTTGAGTATCACAAGGTAAAGGCATCCAAGTGCACTCTTTTTTTTTTTTTAAAACCATGCCTCTGTTCTTTCCCAAAATACTGAGCATGTGCATGGAGGTCACTGAAACAAGTTTTCGCTCAAAAGACCATTTCAGTGAAAAGGATTGTGTTTTTTTAAACTAATGAAACAAAATATGGCAATATTTCTCCTTTAAGAAAAATAAGAAAATAAAACCTACTTCCTTAGAGTTCTTACTCCTTCTTCACCCTGTGCCTCCAATTAGATAATAAAGACAAGTGAAAAAATACTGGGTTTATACTCAAAATTTGAAAATGTCTTCACAGGACTTTTTTCAAACTTCTTGGGGAAATGCTTAACTTTCCAACAGATGATACATACCTTACTTATAGAACTATAAGCTCCTGCTAACTTAAAATCCCTCACATATGAAATGCACTTCAGTGGCCATTCTGTTCAGGAACAGTTCATCCTTGGGAAAATATTATTGCTGGAATGCTACGTGAGTCCACAACTTAGAGCTGGAAGATGCATTTAAATTCTCTAAAGAGGCTTTAGGAATTCATAACAGTACTTGATCTACCTTTGGGGGAGGGAATATGCCTTTTTTGCGCTGCAACAGCTGAAAGCATTAATTGGTTGATCTTTTCACCAACAATTCATTATATTTTATTATGTGCCTTTTATGTGTCTGTTCTGTTGCCCCAGTGCCTTGCTAAATATTTCCTAGCTGCAGGATGGCATCTTTGAAAGAGGGAGAGGGGCTCTAGCAGTTGCTCTGTTCCCAAAGAATGAAAGCAAAGTCAAAATTAAACGGGAAAACAACTGTCACCACAATGATAATCAAACTGCAGACTGTATTAGCGTTTTTCCTCCGGAAGCTCTGGAATGAGGCAACAAGATGCACGTCTTTCAACAAAATAATTATGTTATAATGAGACTGCCCTAATGTGTTCAGTAAGAGAAACTGTTGTTAAGACTGACTTAAATGGAAGTGCACAAGCAGAACAGGTAGCCTAAATGACAGTTAGGCTCTATATTTTCTTCCCCGATCTGGAAGATTAGGATCAGTGTGGTCATAGTGAGATGTAAGTGTAAAATCCAGATCTGGATTTCAGGTTTTCCCTCAAGAGGTGGAGAATATACAGAGGAAGGCTTTTGATTCAGATTCATTTTGTAAAGGAAATGTGTAAGTCTCTATCTTTATCTGTTCACTCTGGTTCCAACAAGTAAATAACCTCAGCCTCTCTGATCCCTGAGGAATGATGATTTACAACACTGGTAATGTGCACTGAAGAAAAACACATATTGTTCCTGAAAACTGCTGATTAAAGTGATCATAGCAAAGCCAAATAACTCAGGGCTTCCTCCTTTTATCACTCATACCTGCTTTACCCCTTTTTACTCCACCAGCAGCACTGGCTCCGATTTAATCTGCAGGAAGGGTGCTTGTCTGCAATGCTGATCAACACAATTCAGCATTTGCAAACATTTAGCAGTGCCAAGGGACCTTCTGGTAATGCTTTTAGCAGAAATATTTTTAAGAAAATGAATTGCTAAAATATGAACTTCCACAGAGACAGCACCAGGAGAAAAAAAAAGAGATGACAAAACCGTAGTATCCACTGCCTACRACTGCGAAGTAGCACTGTGAAGGGTAAGAGCTATTGAAGCAGGAGGGAAGTACAACCTGGCAGATCTGTTTAGTCCTGTCTCATCCACCATCACTGCTGCAGTCTCTGCCAGGAGTCTGTCATGGGGGAGATCCATAAAGGGCAAAAGCTTCTGGTAATGGAATTGAGCATTCAATTCTCATTTGGGCAATTGCAAATCTTTTTCCTGGTCTGTCTCCCCTCTCCTGTTGCCTCTCTGTACTGCCCCGGGAATTGGGTGAAATGCTTTTCTCATTTTCTTCTGCCACAGTAAGAGTATGTTATAGCCTTCATGGAGAGCAAGGACCCAAGGGCAGAATGTACGGGGAATGCTTCGGGAACCCAGACCATTTCACTTCTAGAAATTGAGAATCACAGGAAATTTGGGCTAGAAAGAACTCAAGAGTTCCCCCCATACTAGTGAATCTCCCTGGCTGGGGCAAGGTGCATACAATGCTATTCCTGGCAGATGTTTGAGAAGGCTTCCATTGATGGATGTTGCATGACTCCCCAGAAATCTACGCTAAYGCTGCCCTCACAGCCAGTACAAATTTCCCCTCATACCTAACCTGAATCCACTACTTTGCTCCACCATGGATACTGAGAACTGTTTAGTCTCCCTATGTCTGCTTTGCACACATACATGGCTTGTAAGTCCCTCCACATAAACCACACCTTTTGCTGGTGGGCTTTTCCATCTCCCAGAGATCCAGCAAGGTCCAGTGACTGGAAGCTGGAATGTGACCTATTCGGATTAGAAACAGGGTGCAAATTCAAACAACACAGGTAGTTTAACAACTGGGACAATTTAGCACAGGCTGTGCTGGCATCTATGATGGGTAGTTTGAAATTAGGATACCGGATGTTTTTAAATGATCACTGTGTTTCAAAAAGGAATTAATTCAGAAACATCCTCTACTTAGTGTTTACTCTGCATTACTGTGCTATATTATCCTAGAATTGGTTGTTAGGTCAGGATTGCAACCTGGCAGGTTCCTCTTCCTTGCCTAATTAGTGCTGCTTCCTCATAGCTCAGGGCGGGACTTGTTTTTTCCCCCTACAGACCTCCATCTCCTGTGCACACCCCCTCACAACGCACACCTATTCCCTCTCCCCCCAGCAACGATCCAGCCCTTCACATACAGAAGAGCTGCAGTTTGCTCAAGCAGGCTGACACGAAGTTTCTAACAAAACAAGCTGTTCAGCCTGACGCACTTCGAGGTGGTTGAAGTGTTTCACCCTTGGCAGCCCAGGCAAATTTGCCATTCAGATACCGTACATTTCCCTCCTGCCTCATCAGCAGCCCTGCAGTGACATGAGTCATTCGCCTTCCCCTCCTCTTAAAGCATGGACTTTCCTGGGGCCGAGCCAACACATGGCACTGCACAGAGGTGTGCCACGTGAAGACCTAGCTCTTGTGATGACAAATCCTCCCCTACTGTACAACCAGTCTGCTGCGCTACACCCTGGCCCCAGCACTTGCCTTACGTAGCGTGCGAGCTCTTCATAGCACGAGCCCTGTCTGTCTTCAGCTGCCCTGTAAATCCATGGGGCGATGGCCAAAACACAGCATCACCCTAGTCATCACGCAAATCTCTTGTCTTTCTAGCACCCTCAGCTAGGCTCAGCCAACTTCCTCCTGTATTTTGTCCTCAAAAACACAGCTCATTTCTCATCCCAGCCAATGGTCCTGCTTGTGCAAAATCAGGTATGAAGGCCAGCTAAACCAGGCTCCCCTTGCCCTGTGAGTGACCACACATGAATATTGTACCAGGTCCTAGACAGAGGAGTACCAGAAACACTGGACAACAACAAACTGGAACAGAAACAGGAACGAACTGGAAGGGGTTTGCAGAAATGCAAAATTAAACCAGACTAAGATGTCTGGCACAATGCATTAGGGAAGATTGAAAGGGTTAATCTGCATAGCTTGGCTGAACAGCACAACTCGACAGCTATAGCCTGGACTCAAAGGAAGATGAGAAACTCCACTCTGCTACAGGGAACTGGCATTAGAGGTAATGAGGTGACACTAGTTYGGACAACAAGAGCTATTTTAGCAATTAGGAATGGGATGCAGTAGCTGGTTCACCTGTATCTAGACACAAATTTGTAGAGCAGGGGAGGAAGCTTGGCCTTGTGATGCCCCTACACCCGAGTATGCCCCTACTTGCAGAGCAAACAGAGCAAGCCCTTGCTGGGACTGCCCTGCCCTAGGCACCACCGCATGTCCCACAGTGTCTTGCAGGGACGTTACTTGCCCAGATAGCACACAGAGGTCTTTGCAGGTTCCTCCTTAGGATGGCTTCAGGTGGTACATGGTGAGGCACTGAGGGATGTGTGGGTTGTTGCATTAAGGCTGGCAGCATGAATGCAAGGAGTGCAGCTCCCTGAGCACACAACACTTCAGCTCTTCTGAGGACCACGCTCCTTCCAACAGCACAGACATGGCTTACCCAAACAGCCCGAACCTTTGCTGGCCCTCGGGAGTAGGGGAATCTTATCAGATCAGCCTCTGATTTCCTCTGCTTCCACAGCACAAGCAAGTATGCAGAGAAGTAAGATGACATTTGGCTTCTTGCAGAGAACAGCAGATGATTTAGTGAGATTAAAGAACAGCCTCCTCTCCCACGGAAACCRTCTCCGCATGGCTGGGCAGTAACCTGGCTCCACTGGAATGATGCTGCTCGAGCGCCTCTCTGTGGATCTGAGATCCTCTTCCTCCCTCTCACAATCCTTCYTAATCCACCAACTGATTTTTTTTTTATTTATTTATTTTTAATACAGAGCCAAATTGCTCCTATTATAGCCAGGTAGCACCTCTGAGTTCACTGAACTTGGCACTGAGCTAGGAGTTGGCCCAGCCAGAACTCTTACAGTTTCATCTTTTGATGGTGATATTTACGATAGCTCTCAAGGCCTTTCTATAGTTTCCAGCAGCAGAATAGCTCAAATTGGCTCAGACCTATAGCTGCCTAGGGCTCACAGAGTGACCGGGAATGGAAGAATAGCTGGCAATGGCATTGTTTTTGGAATAAGCAATCAGGTGCCTCTGGTCCTCTCCAGAACATGCTGCGGAGCTCAGCATACAGCTCCATCACCAACACACATGTCAACACACTGATCACACCAATTTTTCTGTATCCCTTCAAAGAAGCAGGAAACAAATGGTCCCCTGCTGAAGTCATGAGTAAAAACAAAGGCTCTTCATCAGCCTCCTGCAGCTGCTTGTTGTTTTCCTTTCTCTGTGGAGCCTGCCAGCTCCTGGTTATCTTGGCCAAGCACATGATTAGGGTTTTAGAGCAAATTCAAACTGCAAACAAACAAGAACATCTTGAGATGAATACATACAAACTGGTGGAGGCACAGTACATCTAACTGTTTAGCAGATCTTGTTCTGCCTCTTCTTCTGATGCTAGGCAAGCCCTGCTCCTCTTCTGGATGGAAAGCAGATGGGGTAGGATTAAGGGCACAGATCCCCAAGCCCTTTATGCTTGCACAAATAGCAAGAATTAGACCCAGTGCTGTTCGAGGGGCCATGTATTAGTTGCACAGGCTCTCTGCAGTGCGGGAAGCTATGCAGGAATAGGGATTCCTGCCCTGAGTAATCCCCTGTGCCCAGTTATGGCAGAAGGTCCATCGTTTCTTAAAGTACCACAGAAACAAAATAATTAAGTTGTTACTGCCACCACAGCAAGAACAGAAGAAAGGATCAAGGATTGTTCCTTGTTCACTTCAGTGCTGAACCAGGTGGCTCAGTTTAAACTGGCATTGAAGGTGGTTTGAGCAAACCCGCTTGACTTGGCACTGAAACAGATGGCAAGTGCTCACACAACCCAGTATCAATGTCCACAACAATCAGATGAGCTGTGAAGCTGTAATCTGTGGCAGATGGAAAATGACAGCACAAAAGGCTTTACTATGGCCCCCAAAGCCCTTCACAAAGGTAGCAAATAGGAAGGTTTACTTCAAATAGCTTGTCCTTCTCCAGAGCAAAACCAGGCATCTGAGACTGTGAAACAAGCAGAATGCTTCTCCCCTTTCCTACCTCCACAAAAGACTGGCTGACGTTATTTCCAGAGGATAAGCTGAGACCTCTCATCAAAACTCAATCCAAAACAACTTGCTATGAAAAACTGAAACGGGACCTTGGCATGGGAGTGTCTACATAGCTCAGTCTGTGCTGAATCCCTGGCACCCTGCATTGATGCTTTGCTGAACCTTTGGGGGAGTCATGAGAGGGAGATCTGGAAAAAATACCACTCACCCATGCACACAGATTGGAGTGGTTGCTGGCAGATTTGTCAGATTCTTTGTGGATTAGGCAGTCATCCTGGAAGCACAATCAGTTGTAAAAAGACTGAGGCTTTCTCATGGATTTTATGCTCAAGAAAGCATATGTTTACTATGCTCGAAAATGGATGTTTTGGGTCACGTCCCCTAAAGCCCCTCAGGTTTCAGAGGACCCCTGACTGCCTGAAGAGCAACAAAGATGTCCAGTGCAAAATGCTGTTACGCTGTCAGCCCCCGACTGATCAATCAAACTCTGCAGCTAACGTCTAGATGCTGCCAGTCTCCCACAGGACTACAAACCTGAAAATACTGACCAGTGAAAGACTGACTGGAGAGCCTGCATAGTTTTTTGCCCCATCTGTCAAGTATACAGGGCAAGCTACTAACTTAATACACTTCTGGAGTAAGAAACAAATAAGTGGATGCTTGGCCTTGCATTGCCCCTGCTAGTTCTTTGTCCTGTGTTGCCTATAGGAGAGATGCTTCAGCTTTTTATGGCCTTTGACCAACGTGCTGGCCATGCTCCTGGCCTCTCTTTGGCTCAGCACAGCCCTGACTTCTCCAAACCCCCCAGCTTCTGTCCTGCTCTTCAGTGACATCAGTTCTTGGCTCTAACACCAGTTCTAGCCTGACCTTAACCCAGTAAGCTTATCTGCACATTTGCAGGCTTCAGTTCCTAAGTAGTCTTATCCCAAAGCTGCCTGCTTTGAAGTCAAAAGAAACAACTAGACTGCAGAACAGCCTAGGTCAGGCCTGACACACTCCGCAGTGTCACTGCTGCTTGGCGCTGCTATGCTCTGGAGGATGCCACCTTCATGGCTGATTTGCTGCCTGGTTTGAAAAGACCAGGTCTCTTGCTAAGCACAAGGATGCTGCTGTCTGCCCATCTGGGTCAGAGCAGAAGATGATACACATCGGTGAGCCCCAGCAACAGAAGGACAGAATATCAGAGTCTGATAAAATGCCAGTCCCGTAAAGAGTAAGAGACATTTACTGGAGAAAAGGCTTTATTAAGGAGGGACATTGTAACATACCATATTGCTCTGATGCTCCAGGTCTCTGGGAGGGCTCAGAGATCCAGCACAAATCCTTAGCTGAACCACACAGGTGTTGGGCCTGCCACCTCAATGAGAGGCCTTTCCTACCTCAAGACTCTTCCATCAGCAGTGTTTGTCTCTGATGAGGAGGGGTTGAACCCTGCTGGAACAGGCTGAGGGTTAGGTAAGTAGAGAGGCAGGGCACAGATCCTTGTGGCTGACCAGTGGCAGGCAAGCAGCTATTTCAGATGACAAATTGCCCCAGGCTGGAAAGCAACAGGATAGATTTGAATAGAGTCGCTGTCAAAATATCAATGCTGGATCATGGGTCTGCAGGACTGTGATAGTGCAGAGCCTGGCCCTCAGGATGCAAGGCTGACTACGGCTTCTTCTGTCCCTTCACATTCTGTCTCTCCTTGTCCATGGCAGCTGCTTGTGCCTGCAGCCGACTCCAGTATTCAGGCAACTGATCCCTGAGTCCCAGCAGGCTCTGCTGCCTAACGAGGGAAGAAAAGGGCAGTTAAAACAGTCCCTGCCATTCCCCCGGGTGCTCAGACAACCCTAGCCTGGTTCCCCCAAGGGTCCCTGAGGCTCACTACAAATYAAGCAGTTCAGACTTCTTGTATCCAAAAAGCCTCAGTGATTTCCTCCTGCCACTCAGCACTCAAGTTTACTGCTCTTGGCAGCAATGACCTCCATATTTCTCTTTGCCTGTTAGCCTCTGTAGACACAGGTCTCACTGCAGTTGTATCTGCTCTGCTCTGGCTTGAGCTCTCAGTACCCAGGGAGCAAGATATCCCTGGAGGTGATGTCTCCCCAGTTTTTCTGGTATAAGGCAGACAAGAGTCTCCTCTCCAGCTTTATGAAAAGGAGGGACAGAACTGGTGGCAGGTAGCATAGGATGAAACTTTTCTGCACTACTAGCCAGACAACACCACAGGATTCACCCTGGAGACAAGGAATTAGGGAAGGCTACCAGCGAATATGTGCTGTAAGGTCATACCTGCACCCACCTGTTCCACTTCAAATTGGAGAATTAAGGCATAGTGAAAAGAACAAACGGAACATCATTGACATGGATCTGGCTCCAGGTTCCCAAAAGAATTCAAGGACAAGGTCACCCAATAAGAGATGCCACATTGCCATCTAGTGACGGCATGAACTCAATGCATCAGCTAAGCTCTGACTGCAACCTCGGCCTGAGGGTGCTGGGGAACTTCTCAAACCGAGAAACCTCCATCACAAATCTACTTAAACATCAAATGAACCCAGGAATGGAGGGGAAGAGCAAAGATCCTAGCTCTGCCTGGCTATGGGGTCAAAAGGAAGACACAGACACTTAAGTGAGGATCATATTCCCTGACAAGCTTGCACAATCTCTGTTGCACAAAAGCACATTAGAACTAGCAAGCCTTCTCTACCTGGAATGACAAGCCTGCCCCAGGCATCCTGACTTACAGCGGTTAAGTTGTTCTAGGAAGGACAGAAGGGAGAGGATGAAGGGTTCTGGGTGGCTGTCAGGAATCCAGCTACCTGAACATCAACTTTACCCAGACATAAATCTGCCACAGCGCACAGAAGAACCCAGAAGCTCCAGGATGAGACCTTGCATGGACCTGAGCAACACCACAGCTTACAATAATGCAGGTGCACTTACCTATCAGGCAGATGGAGAACCTTACCTATCACGTAAGAAAATGTTACATCTCTCAATCCATGGCAAGTTCTGCAAGGATTTGAGAGACAAATCTGGTTCCTTCGGGAAAGCCTCCTTCAGTGGGTAGGAGTTGAAGTCAAAAAGGAAGATGGTGCTGTGACTGGCTCTGCTCTGTGCCAGTGCATCTGCCTGCTGCTGCTTATCTCCTAGACAGAAACAAGAACAGTGGGCTATTGCATCAGGAGTCATGCAATAAGAAGAACTATCGAGGATCAGTGCACAGCTGAATGCACTGAGTGACCRTGTATCTAAGACCACTCCAAGGTGCTACCCACCTCGAAGCAGCAAGCACCAATTCACACTATCCACTATGAACACTGGCTGCCAGGGGGATGCTACAGCATGAGAAGGTGGAGTACTGAAGCAGTAAACAATCTGTGATGTGGCAGTGTTCATCAGGGACACTGTGCCATCCCAGGAGAAGACCAGGGCCTGAAACAGCAAGTTGACACTTAGAAATAGATGTAAAAGAAGTGAAAAGCATTTCCTGGAAAGGACATGGAATGGCATTCAGTACTTCACATCCCCAACTATGATGCTGTTTTCTTTGCCTGACCAGTACTCACAGGGACACAGCAGATCAAGAACAGGTTGTGCAGGGAACTTGGACTGGAATTGCTGCAGGCTGGGATTGGAAAAGGGCAGCAGGGCAGGTTAGAAATGAACTAGATCCAGCCTTCTACATGGCTGGCTCTGGMGAGAGGCTTTTAGTCCTTTTCTCCCCATGCCTGAAAACTTTCTGAGGCCACTTGAAAGGTCTGACTGGACTTGGGCTTGTAACTTTTCCTCACCATGATGCCCTCTCATATTTGACCCCGATGCCTGAAGCTTCATGGCTGAACCCCCTCATCTTTGCAGTTGGACCTGTCCATGTGCAGAGGGCCTCCAGTGCCTCCCACCTCAGTGGTCAATTAGAGGACACGGGTGCAAGGGGATACTGAGTAAGGTCATGGAAGACAAATCCTTTGAGAGTGACCAGCTACATACAGACCTGTAACTGGTGCAGGAAGTCCCCATGCTAAAAATAGTTGGAGGCTGGGAAAGGATGTGAGGGCAGTACCATATCTGATTGCCCTGTTCTTTATCTTCTAGGCACCCAGTTACAGCTATTACCAGAAACAGGATCCTAGGACCTGTGTTCTCATCCAGTTCTTAAGAGAGCTGGCAGTAATACTCACTGCACTGGGGAATGCCAGGACAGGCACCACCGCACTGACAGCAAGATTTGGATCTTCAGGCCTGTAAAACAGACTCAGGCTTATACCACTCTTTCATGTACCTGGCACATACCAAGAGGCTATGATAATGACAATGGCAGTTTGTGGCACATGGGCTGGCATAAAGTTCCAGCCAAGCCCCTTACCTATGGAGACAAAGCCTGCCTCCTCCTAGGCAGGAACCCCCGAGGCCCATCCCTGTGCAAACCTGCCTAGGAACTATGTTGGAGTTACAAATCCCCTGCCTACCATGGAGGCGTGAAACCATAGCGTTCAGGGCAGCAGCTTCCCCAAAGTTGACCCTTCTCCTCAAAACAAGGGGATAAGTGAACATAAAATTGATAGAAAGATGGCAAGAAATGCTTATTCTGACTTCTAGGGGGAAGTTATTCTGGCAAGGGCAGAAGAAAGAAGAAAAAATTCCCCTGGGTACCTGGCAGAGACCCAGCTAGTTGAATGTCAGCCCTGGAGCAGTGCTACAAGCACTTGTGTTCTGGTGCATAGAAGAACCCAGAAACACTCCTAATTCTGGCATAACCATTGGATTTTAGCACTGGAACTGACTCCTAGCAAAACCATACTTGCTGCTCACAGCAGCATGGCAAAGCTATCTGGGTAAAAGCAGTTGAAAGTTCTCTACTCCACAGAAATCTGGGGCTCCCTGCTGGACCTGACCACTATACCACATGGTTTCTTTGGCTGGAGTGAGGTCTATCAGAGTCTACCTCACCTGTCTGCCAGGAGCGTGATGCTGGACTTCCCGGCCCTGGGTGCTTTCACCAAATAGAAAGAGCTGTCTGTACATAGCACTAGAAGCTGCACGATGGGACAGGCAGGATCTGTACCAGGACAAGGTGTCTCATTGCTGGCAGCTGCAGAACTCTGCAGGAAGTGGATACTACGGATGAGACGTTCCTCTTGTATGGCAGTCACAGACAGTGGGTATCCTGGGGAAGCAGGGGAGGAAAAAAAAAAAAAAAAAAAAAAGAACAAAACAAAACAAAACAGCAGTTTAGGAAGAAAAAGGAACTGGCAATTTATCCAAGGAAAGCTTAGCTTGGACTGTGGCCTGCTCAGGGGCAGAAGCCACCAGAACAATCCTGATGGCAGAAGAAGATTCTTCTGCCAGGAGAATCCCTGCATCATGGCAGGATGATGCTAGCACTGATGGCAGCCTGGACTGTGATGCTACAACAGCCTCAAAGATGACCTGAAGGTGCAGTGGCAAGGCAGTGACTGTCACTGTCTCAGCCTCAGGGCAAGATGGTCATCAGTCCTCGCTGCAGCAGTTCACAGCCCCTGCATTGCTGTGAATGGGAATGGTTCTGCAAGGCCTAGGGCAGTCACACTGCGTTGGCAACTTCTGGCCAAGCATCCGATGAACAAGTGAGCATCCAAACTATTTTCAGATTTGCTTGTAAACTCACTGCCTTGTTCACGCCAACCCAGAGCCTCAAACTCCTAGGGAAGGGAGCGATTTATCCACAGTGATCCCAATACATAGTCCCAAAGGGCAAGCTCACCTAGGTGTTTATCCCAAATAGTTATTGTTGCATCTTCACATGCCAGTGCCAGGTACCTGGAGCAGGAACTGACAGCTGAGCATGCAATTGGAGCTGCACATGGCCACACAACATCAGGTTTTGGATCAGAGTCTAAACAGAAGGACATGAAGAGAGACAACTGTAAGATGGTGCAGACCATTCTCTCTCATGGTACTAGCATCCAGTTTCCCAATAAAACATGCACCATTCTGTGGTCTCCTGCCAGAGTGGCTTCACTAAAAATACTGCCAGCCTGTGCAACATGGAGCCCCACAATCCAAATGCCAGCCTAACCCACAAGATATGCGGCAGCTCTCCTTCCCATTCCTCATTTCCCTGAATCATGAAGACCTGGCTGAATGACAGCCACTGGCCACTGAATACTCCCACTCCCCACAGAGAGCTCTGCTAGAGAAAGCACGACTTTCTTACCCACTTTCTCCTTGAGTGGACAGTTAAGAAAGTACAAGCAGAGATTGTGGCTTCCATCCCAGTGCACACTGATGCCAGCTGGAACATCTGGTACAGAGAAGGGGACGACAAAAGAGAGAAGGAGGCTGGGGACAAAGAAAGGAACAATCCAGGACACCAAAACACCATTAGAAAGCTCTCATTAGAGCTCTCACGGTTTCCCTTACAGGACTCTCAGAAACTCTGCTCACACAGAAACTAAACGAGAACAAACTCTCCCCTTGTTTGTTATTTTTATCTTGCCTATGTGCCCCCTCATCTTTTTTGGTGTTTGAGGTTTTTTGTGGGTTTTTTTTTTAACTATGGAGCTAAGTTTTTTTGACTCCATGCTGGTAACTGACTTATAAGTCTTAGGGCTGACATTTTTATCCAGGTTTATGTCCTTGGAGGTGGAATTTATATAGTGACCCCAAGCCAGAGCCATTGAGCTCTAACTGGAGCTCAATGTCATGCAATGATGTGCTTCATAGGTTAACAGGTTTTTGCCCATTTGGATTACCTGGCTGTACTTTCATTTCAGGCCCCACCTGTAGGATCCGACTAGGCAGGAGAAAATGAAAAGTAGCATGTCTGAAAAAAAGGAAGAAATATATGTAAAAGAAAGGCTTTGATAAGTAGGCAGCACTGTGACAAGACCGGGAATGGCTCTAGCCCCCTGCCCTCAAGCCTTGGGATGAAGGAGGCAAAGCCAAGACAGAGGCTTCCATCTACACTTGAAAAGTGCCCTGTGTTGATGTCTCATGGACTGAAATCCTGGTTGGTGCTCCCACTCACCTGGGGATCTCCTCCTTGCTCTCTCTCTCACCCTTGGCCTCCAGATACTCCCAATAAGTGCTGCGGAAGATTGCTCCCTGCTGCTCCCACTGGGAGTCCTTGATTAGGTGATTGTAACCCAAGCCAAGCATGCTGCCATCATTCACTTTCTTCAAGGCATCCAAAGGGCTTTTAAAACTACTGCCTGGATTGGGAACATAAAGGGAAAAGACACAGCCCTGGAGGAGCAGACACCATGGAGCAGACACCATGGAGTGCTCAGAGGCACTTTGACCATCCCTCCTTCAGGGTGGCATTGTCTTGAAGAGGGACACACTGCATCTTCTGTGGGACTTTCCATATCACTAGCCCATTTTCCAGTATTTGAAGGCAGGGACTAGGGCAAGTCATCTGAGGACCCAGCTCACCTTGCCTTTCTGTGGCATTCTCCCTGACAGTGTCCCAGCATAAAGTCTGCTCCCTCCTCAAACTCAGCATTTTCCTCTGAATCCAGGACTCAGAGTGATGAACTAGGGGTGCTGTCAGGTTGCTGGGGTCTAGGAAACAACCTCCTCCCTCTCTGGTGACAATGAAGCCAAGGGTGTATGACACCCACTTCGAGACACACTGAAGTATTTTGTGCTAACAAAGGTGACACGTGAGATGGTCGGGTAAGAAGCAGCTCCCACTACAGGACTACATGTAACTACAAAGACAGGTCAGGAAGGGACTGGGGACATATTATTGAAACTTTCTGACCTGTTCTGTAGTTATAAGGGCCATGATTCCCTTGCCACCTGAAGGAGGCTGCAGGTTGCAAGCACAGAATCAGTCCTGACCTGTAATGGGTTTGGGTGGCTTCACTTTCAGCAGCAGCACTGGGAGACTCAGCTTTGCATCAGCTTTGTTTGCAGACACAGCAGACTCCTGCAACAGAAAAATGTCAGCCTGAGAACGGTGTTGTGCCCTACGCTGCTGTTTTCACCTGTTCATGGGAATCAAAGGCTTCCCAAAGGAGGTGTATGCAAAGGTTGGCTGACACTGCCTAGGACATACTGGGTTTAGGCTCATTCTTCAGGCCAAAACACAGAAGCTTGAAGGAGGTCACTACTTTCTCAACAACATTACAAAGGCTATCCTGCCCAGACACCTCCTATCTTTGTGTCCTAAATAACCTCCACTTTTGATCTTACTAATCTCTCTGAATTACTCTTATTGCAGCACAGGCCTGGGTGGGGCANAAAAGAAAAAGAAAAAGAAAAAGAAAAAGAAAAAGAAAAAGAAAAAAGAAAGAGAAAAGGAAAAAGAAAAGGAAAAGGTAAGGGGAAGAGAAAAAGAAAATGAAAGAAACAGGACTAAAGGTTGCAGAGTGCTGCTGAATACAAGAACTAGATTTTACTTCAGAGAGTCCAGGACTGGAGGAGGTCACATATGTGCTTGGCTGGGAATAGAAAATCCTAACAGAGGACCAGCACCAGTGTCCCACCACCACCACCCCAACCCACACACATTGACACATGGCTAAACAGAAAAGGTCTGGCTAAATAATCAACCATATCTGTGAAGGAAGAGGCAGGAACTTTGGTAGTTTACATGGAATCAGCAAAGAGGGAATGCCTGCATGTTTGCTTTTGGCTTGGCTAAGTTACGGGGGATGTTTGCCCTGAAGACAGGGCTGAGAAGCAGCTCCCTCTTAAATAGCCAGGAAGGTCTTTGCTGAAGGAAGAGGGAAGAGTGATGAGGCAGGTATCACAGAGGGTTAGCTGGAGGTGCTGGCCAGAAGGTGCCTGTGTGTTGAGAGGTGAAATCTAGCAGGGTGAAAGCAATGCAGGAGAGGGTTAAGCACTGACTCAGCATTTAAAATTCCCCATAACAGCTCAGGACATTCATTGAGGCCAGTTACCATCTCTGCAGAACCGTCTCCATGCAGCTCCAGACTTTTCTGCCAAAGAACCAGAGGTGAGTGGTTAGTGCAAACAGGCAGAGACCCTGCCGTGCTCAGGCGGGTTTGGCCGTGACCCCACCAGGATCCTCTTGTAGGTAGTCTAAAACACAAACCCTGGTTCAGAACCAGACTCCCAAGTGGAGGTATCAGGCCTGATTCCCACTCCTCTTCACCTTCCCCCAGTAACATAAGGGAGAAGCCCTGTGGGAATACCCTTACATAGGGCCTCCTCAGATGGGGCAATACTGCTGTGAAAGGAGCTGCYGGTTTCAGGGAGGGGCAGCAGGAACGCTAGCCCTGGGACCAAGGGAACCTCGTTGGAAGCCTGTCTTGGGAGAGTAAACATGTCCCAATAACACAAAGGCCTTATGAAATGTGGGATGGGCAGCTAACAGCTGTAGAGACACATACTCCATCCCCCTGGGCCGTCAGACTTGTTCAGCCTGTATGTTGCTGTCACTGTCTGCAGGAGCAAGGCTTGGGGAAAGACCTGTAGGCAAAAGGCTATATGAAAAAATAGCACAGTGGGAGATGGAACTCTTTTGTACCGCAGATGTGCAGCTTAACCTCCTCTCCCTGCAAGCCAGCCCTGCTGCAGCTCCTGGGCTCTTTTCCATCTCCTTCAGCCAGGAATCCTTAGGCAATCGGTAGATCTCCAGCCAAGTTTTTGAGCTGTCTGCATTGGGAAACGGTGTTGAGCAATTGGAAATGAGGAGAAAAGGTCTTTCAAGCAAGCAGCCTCTATTATCGTATATCCTTAAAAGAAGATTTGGATATTTTTTGAAATATAAAATCCCTGTGAACTCCATGCAGCCCACCTCTCCTCCCACTTAAGACTTGACATGCTTGACTGAGACTGACATCTCAGCCTCCAGCTCAAGTCTTCGAGGTCCCACATCCACCAAAGAAATTCCATGAAGCAACTCAGTCAAAGAATTTGACCTGTAGCCTCTGAGGTAAAGTAGAAAGTGAGACATGGTCTCACGCTGGTTCTCTGTGGATGCTACATATCTCATTCTCAGCATATGTCCAGGCAGATTTCACCAAACATGGGTCCAGAGAACCTGCTAGCAGCAAATGGGTTGACAAAGGCAGCTGCCATGAAACAGAAGAATGTTGTAGTAAGGAGTTTGTTGTAGTGTTTTTAGAGACTGTCTCTATGCTCTCTGGCTTATGTCTGCAGAGAAAATTCTTCAGGTCTACATATTTTCAGTGTAAAAGTGAGCCATAGCAAACCAGACGAAGAACTGAGTTTGGTACTTCTGGAGAGGAGAGGGAAACCTGCTTTTACTGAGCCTTCGGGGAGCTAGGAACTGCACTGACCAGTTCCAGAGAGCTCACTTTTGGGATCAGTCCTGATCCACACCAGGCCTTTTGGAGAAGACAGAGAGTGGCAGGACCAGCTCTCTAAGCTGGAAGAGGGACTGGGAGGGTTAGGAACAGGATCCCTGGGAACCCAGAACACTTGGAGCATTTTAAAAGCATTGCTGCTGGCCCCTCTGCTAGAACACAACAGCCGTCACCCAACACACCATGTTCCTGCACTTGCCTTGCAGCAGGACTCCTGCATAATGGCTTCCTGGGGACAGCACCACCTCCACACAAGTACTTCGCATGCTGATATCCTCCTGCCAAAGAAAAACAGGCTGGCATCAAAGCAAGATCACTGATTCAGGAGCTCCATGGCCTTACACAGTTCTCAACAGGGTGAAGGCCAGACAGATTGTTGGAAGAACAGGAATAAATATCGGGCAGCACTCTTGGAGTGCTGCTGCCCATGTGAGGGCAATTAGTACTCCTTCTGACTGATTACTTACCAGCCTGTGCCCAGAGCCTATGGAGTTAACTCAGTACTTACCACTTCATTTAGGATTTTAATGAGTAGGAAGCTTTCCCTGTGAAAGCAGAAGAGCCAGACAAGCCCTGGAATAGAAATACAAAAGTAGCAGTAGGAGGAGGAGAAAAGTGAACAGATGGTAGCCATGCTCTTGGGAGATGGCTATTACAACATGTGCAGGARAGTGAACAGGACTACATTTTTTCCTGGGCTCAAGGAAGAATATCCCACCGCTTCCAGCACTAAACTTTTGCCGGCTTCCTTATGCCAGCACCAGCAAACATTCGATTGTACATAGAGATGGATAAGCCAGTTTGAAAAGTATCTCCACTGGAACTGATAGGTTTCAGATGAATCAACAGACTAACCTATTTACCTGTACAATTACAGGTGCAGAATCAAAGCACAGGCAGGAGGTCATACCAAGCAATGGTTCTTTCTGTCCAGTCCAAGGTGTTCCTAAAATTTACTGCGCTTCACCCTGAGCTCTGCACCTGCCTCTGCTGCTCCAGAGAGGACACCAAACCCACACCCTCTACTAATCAGAAGGCCCTAGGGCCACTCTGTCACCCTACAACCAGTTATCTAACGCCCTCTTTGCAGGACTTTCTAGGAAACCTGTCAGCCATTCTAATGTTCCTCCTGATTTAGCACTCTTCCATAATGCAGCTGCCAACTCTTCAGCTCCAGAGCACAGCTATCCCCAGCTAGGTCAAGGAAATGCACGTCATACTAACCCATTTCATCCACAGCAAGCAGGACGTGGCGCTCATTCTGCAAATCCAAGGCATGGATGGCACAAATCTCCGTCTTGACTGCATCCCAAGCACAGACCTCCTTACAGTCAGACACCTTGAAGGCAGCCAGACCCACGGACAGCCCGACAAAGATGTATTTTCCAGACACTGCAAGGCAATTGGCTCTTCCAGTTACCTACCAAGAAAGGGAAAAGATGAGTGTACACAACTGCTTCCCCAGTGGAGGATACATCAGCCATACTACCGATATACTCCTAGCCTTTCACCAACAGAAAATGCTGATTTATTCTACAAGGGAAAAATTTTTGCATGAGCTTTCATCAGAAGAGCAGGGAAGGGGCTCTCATCTCTGTCACAGAGATTCTTCTGTGTTGGGAATGAGAAAGTTTGCTCCCACCTTTCCCCTTTCAATAAACAGAAGAGGCTTTAAAGGCCAAGAACTCAGGAGCACTCAGCCCTCCCACCACTAACGCAGAGCTGCGACGGGATGCTGAACTCCTCCGGGCAATCGCAGAACACCAGCAGACGCCAGCATATCCTCCTGGATACCTCCACGTAACGATGGGGAAGGCAGCACTGCCCTTCTGCTCACAGTGCTCCCATTAGGGTATTCACCATAACACAGAGCTGAGTTTGCCCATTTATATGCTGCTGACTAATTACCTTCTCCTCGGCAAACAAGGGTGGAGCCAGCCTGAGAAGCAGAAGGTGAATTTAGTGCTGTTTAATATCTGCTTCTCTCTTTTCAGAGAGGTGTGATAGTTGGGTGGGAAGCAGAACCTGTCAGACAAGCTTAGAAGCTGCAGCCTTTTGAAGTGAATCAGTGAGATGGTGGTGGATTCTGAAGAAGGCGATGAACAGAAGAATGTAAAATCAACTGAATGGATATTCTCTAGAAAAACTGCGATGGTGATTAACGCTATCTCTGCTGTGAGGGGCTCTGTACCTGGAATTCAGCTGTAGGAAAGCATTTTGTGGGCTGGACCTTTAGTTTTTGCGCTTCTCGGAGCATCTCCCTTCTTTCAATGATTTCCATAGCATTCTCAAAAACCAGCATCACCAGTTTGTTGATCATCCTGAAGGGCTGAGGCAACGCATCACGCTTTCGATCAGGATCCTGCAGGAAGAAATCTTCCTCATCATCCTTTAGCCAGTCCTTTTCAGATGGTGGAGGAATCTCCAGGGGATGCTTCCGGATATGCACAGCCATGGTTCTGCCCTTCCAGATGCAAAACACACCACAGATGCAGGAATCACAGTAGATGCAGAAGAACGAAGAATCGTGCAGTATCTACTTTCATGAGGTAATGGGGGAAAAGAAAAAGATGATTAATGATCTCTAAGAAGGAAGGGGGGTTCCTTTCAGTATAGATAGCCCGAGCAACCCTGTTCTATACAGCTCATTTCTACTTGCCGCATTGCTTCTGTTACTCAGGGGTTTTGTCCTGCTCTGGGAATATCAGCCACACCGGCGTCTGTAGGTTACCCACAGAAAAAGGCAGTGTAAAAGCTTTGGCATGAGTTTGTATAAGAATTATGACAAAGCATTCAAAAATATTAGCTTGTTCTTCATTGAAAGACTTATTCGGCCTGGATAAAATCCCAACAATTGATTAGGAAAGCAGGTGATTTCACTGCAAGTTATAAACTTCATTTCCGAGCCATCGGGTGCTTTCTGAGCTTCCCCCTTGGGGCCGGGGCCGGGGCAGCTCACGTCAAAGCCGGGCTCACGGCGGGCCCACCTCCACCGCCGTGACCCCACACAGCGGCCTGACCTCGGAGCGGGAGCCGAGGGGCCGGGCCGGGCCGGGCCGCTCCCCTCCAGCATCCCCGAGCGCAACCGCCGCAGCCGCTGACGGCAGTTACCGGGGAGCCGCGGCCGGGGGGAGCCTTTAGCGGGGACACCTGCAGCCCTGTTGATGGTCGCCGTGGCAACGGCACGGCGGGGCGCTGCCCGGCCGGAAACACGCACCGGAGCGGAGGGTTCCCCGGGGGGGCGGGGCCCGGGCGGAGCGGGGCGGAGCGGCGGCGGCCCCCGCACACCTCCCGCGGCTGCCGCCCCTCCGCCGCCGCCATGGAGGGCTTCGTGGACTTCACCAACCGCAGCCAGGGCCGCGACCTGCTCTTCCGGTGAGTGCGGAGCTGGCGGCGGGGCCAGGCGGCCTCCCCGTGCCGGGCTGGCGGCTCAGCCCGCCCGGCAGCGGCCCCTCGGTGCCGGCTCTCCGGGGACCCCCATGGGCCCAGCGGCGCCGTGGGGTGGAGCGTCCCCACTGCCCCTCTGAGGGATGGGGCCCTCAGCAGGTCCCTCACGCAGCCCCCAGCCGCTTTAGGGCCCCCTCCTCAGGCGGGAGGGCTGCCCGGTCCCGCCGGGCGGGCACCAGGCCCCGGGCGGGCGGCAGCCCCTCTCCTGCCGTACTGATCCCGCGCCGCTCAGCGCTTTGCCTGTCCTCAGCCGTCCCACCTCCGCTTGTGCCCCTTCCCCTGGATATAACTCGCCCTGGCACTGCGAGGGTGCGAGAGGGGTGACCTTAAGCTCGGAAAGAAACGCTGCCCTGCTGCTGCCACTCCTGTGAATTGTCCGTGTTTCACCTGTGTACCATTTTCCTCGTTTTTTCCATTCCAGAGCCACTCAGTACACATGCATGTTGCTTAGCTATTTAATAGAGCATAAGGCTGATAAAGAGAAGCTGGTAATGAAACTCAAGCAGTTGGAATCTAGCATGAGCTCTGGCCGGAAAAGTAAGTACCTGGTGTCTAGAGGGATAAGTCCTTCTTCACTTGCTCCTTCCAGCAAAACAGCTCCTGGCCTTGCGTTTTCTGTAGTTAACTTACCTTGAGCCACAAAACCTCTTTTAGTATATTCACAAAATTGTCAGTAGACCTTATCCCTGCCTTGACTTGCCAGGCTAGATAGGACTGAATAGACATCTGTTACTTCCTCAGCCTCCTCTCCGATCAGGCAATCTGAATTATCGCTGGGAGAACTAGAGAAATAAGTTAACAGTCAGCTGTTGCTGCAGAGATCAAGTTGTCATCTCAGTTCAAGGACAGACCATTGAGTTACGATGCAAGGCTGGCTTACTGTGCTCTCATTAGTCCTTTTAGCTAATGGGTTGAGGCAGCCTAACATTAAAGATCATCATCCCAATAAAATCACCTCTGAAGGACCATCCTTCAATATGGCTTTTTATATCCTACTTCGCATATTAATTTTCTTTAGCATTTATACTCTACTAAATCATATACTCTTCCATACTTTTCTCATAGTCTAACTGTTTGCATCACTTCATTCTGTGTCAGAGTTGCATCCATTATGGTTATGGTGTTGCTGTGGTTGTATTGCTTGCTTTCAGGTCRATCTTACACCTACTTATGAATTGCTCAATCCTGGAACAACTCCAATACATGAGGCAAATATTCTAATTTAATGTGTTGCCATGGATTTGTTTTACTATTCCAGTTAGCTCCAGAGTATGGTAATTTCTAGCAAAGAGGCCAGCTGGTTTATCAGCATAGCCGTAATTCTCTTGCTTCTGCTAAACAAATCTCTAATAGACACCAGGCCTAAATTCAGGACTCTTGCAGTTCCACTGAGCTTGGGTGCTGCCAACATCTGTCACTATGACACTGCAGCAGGTTATGAAAAGTATTTTGCATAATATTGTATTAATATTCACGGGGTGAAACCTAAACTGTGCAGCAGATGAAATCAGGCTTGCCATATATTATAGCTTGAAATGGAATACACTGTTCCTGTTTGCAGGGAACTACGTGTACCTCTGACAAATTCATGGCTGAGGAAGGACTTGGGTCTCAGTGTGCTCGGCATGTGAATCACCAGCTTTCACAGAAGCTTAGGAAAGATGCAGCTCCTGGTTGCAACGGTGTTAGTGCAGTAACATCTCCTGCCCACAGAGTTAGGTGAAATCCAGTGCAGCGTACAGCTGAAATTGGAGGCTCTGTTTGTGTCACTTTTTTGCTGACACTGACTCGTTCAGAGCTGTCGGTGATATTGGTCCAGAGGGCACCCAGGCGCTGAGAACAGAGCAGCAGGAGAAGGCTGCAAGTCCCGGCTATTGACAAAATTTGTGTGTAGGTCCTGGGCTGGTGCAGGACAGAACTGAGATGTTTACACCCCTTTCCTTGCTAATACTAGCATCTCATGCTGTCAGAAGATAATGGTTAAGCATACAAATGCCCAAAGCCCACTAAGCTTTTTAAAAGTACACGTGGACAGTGACATGCCAAGTTGTCCTGTGTAGGGTTGTGTCTCTGCAGTAAAGGCCAGGCCATGCTAACCCTTGTGGGGTTTCTTGCAGTGTTCAGACTGGGCAACATGGTACACGCCTTGGTAGCAGCCAGAAGAACTACACAGCTGCCAGATGTGGTTCCTCGCTTCTGCCTTACAGCCTCCAACCTGACCCGTGCCCTCTACTTTGTCTGCGATGCGGTCCTGTGGTTGAAGAGCGTTGGGCTCCAACCTGACGTCGATAAGCTGAAGTGGCGGAATTGGGCTACCAAGTGTTACTACTTTTCACTCCTCATGAATCTAGCCAGGGACTGGTATGAGATCTCCTGGAGGCTGGAACAAGCTGTACAGGAAGAAAAGACAAAGGAGAATTCCTTCTGGGACAAACACAGTCAGGAACTAAACTGTGTGAAATGTGATGGTTTGCACGGTTTTCTCCTCCTGCTGTTTCAAATACTGAAAAGACATCCTCCTTTGCTGCTGGACTTGGTGAAGAATCTCTGTGATCTCTCAGGTCCTTTGGATACGCTAGGGATCTACAAGACCAACCCAGGAGTGATTGGTTTCTGTGGCATCCTCTCCTCCCTGGTGGGGATCCTCACATTAGCAAGCCCACATCTGAAGCTGAAACAGTGACATAAAAGGAGCTGCATAGTATGCAGCGAGCCGACCGCTTTGATCCTCTGATAGGCTTTTATCCTCCATATGGCACTTTCATAATGAACATGTCTCACAGTAACCTCAAGGTTAATTTTGTCCTCTGAATAAGTGAATTCTATCCTTTTTCCTTCCCTGTGTCTTTGCAGATGAGTTTGGTGCCATGACACACTCCCTGATGGAGTGGAGATGCAAGAAGGCAGAGTAATATTTCACAAACAGAAACAGGACTTGGAACATGGCTGCTAGATAAGGAAATACTGATGTTCCTATATTTTAATACAGGGTTGTGAAATAGCTGCATAGACAACTGTAATAGGTATATGATTCATAATTAATGGTGTTTACACTGGAAAGCTGGAATTCGCCAATTAAAGGTTCCTACAGTCAGATTTTCTATAGTGGGCAAGTTAGGAGCTGCGGGTAAAATGGCCTGAAGTCAAGCATGAGTGTTCTGATGGGTTTGGATTGATGGATCCTGTTATCTTAGGCAGTGGTTGGAATGCAGTATGATGGTAACTGAAGAGTGGTATGATCTGACCTTCCCATGATCTCTGTGTAACGTGCACTGATGACACTGGATCTGTAGACTAGTGAGTGCCAACTTATGTCCCAGGAAATCAGCACTTTCTTCTTTTCCTTCAGTAATGTGAGCCAAGGACCGTTGGCCACTAAGTCTGACTTCTGCAGCAGGCCATAGCTGAGGGTTTTGGTGAAGGACAGTGTGTGGGAGAAGCTTGTCTGAGTGCTGATGATGCTGTGATTTGTAGGGAACTGGGTTTCCAAAGCTGTGAATCTGGAACCACTCACAAGCACTGAATTTCCCATTACACATGCACCTCAACTCCCAAACCCCTGTGGTTCCAAGCACAACAATTTTCCATTTAATCATATTGTGATAAGGAGCTTGTTTTGCTGTTTTAATTTTATGCAAAAAATTCCAGTATAATAAAGAGCTTTGGAACCTGCAGTTAAGGAGAGAAGCCTGCCTCAGAGCTCGTTGAGTCAGAAAAACTGCAAGGGTGTGTTTCTAGTAGTGTATGCTCCCGGAGGGAAGGGAATGGAGTTGGTCGTGATAATATCAGAATCCCCTGTGAGAAGACAAGCTTATTACTGGACTTGGGCATTCATGGTTTAGATGTTCCTATCTGGTCCTCCCTATCCTTCCCTCTCATGACCACAAGATTTCTTGTGTGTTCCCTCACTGGTTGAATGGGTTCTACCATTTGAAAATGCCTTACATTTGCCCTGCAACTGCATTATTGCTCATCGCTTACCTTGCTGGGAATGATTGCCTGGCAGTGTAATCTAGGTTAAAGGAGAAATGCTGTGTCCAACCATCTAACAGGTAAATGGCATGCAGTCTTTGTTGCTCCTGACTTTGCAGAGTACCAGTTCTGACACCATCTGAGAAAAATTTGCACATTATATAGGAGATAAAATTATGATTTTTCTTCATCAGTTAGGCCTGTGTGTTCTGCTACTTTCTGGTGCAAGGGCTCCTTGTTTAATCTGTCAGGAGATGTGAGCAGAGACTACTCCAACCTGGACCAAGGTACTCTCTTATTATTTCTGATGCTGTCTGAAAACAAAAATTAAAAGGTGCTGGTCTCCTTTATTAAAAGGAGAAGGCTGTGGAATTGAGTAGGCACGGTAAGGCAATGCCCTAGTTTCCCTTAAGTCATTGTGGTCAGGCTTGGAATTACTTTCAGTTTGAATCTGAAGTGTTAGCCTGCCAATGAAGTGTTTGGAAAAAAGAGGTTGCTGGGCAGGATAATTAAGTGTGCTTGAAGACCAAATGTGGCCTGCAGCAGCTCTTCTTTTTAATATGGAAATGAATACCATTAAAAGTAGAGCATACTGGCAGTTCAGACCATAATGGAGCATTACATATGGGATATGTTGTCTTCAAGGGCTTCCTCTCCTTTTTAACAATGGAATTTTTTTGTTTCTTTACTCCATTTGCCTTTTGAGCTCCTGGCAATGTGGGGCCCATCCCTCCCTTGGTCAGATTTGATTATTATCCCTGTGTGTAGCAACAACTGTAAGGAAGGAAGAGGAGTCTTGATGATCTGGCAGCAGAGGTTTGGCCACCCTTTGTCTACAGAATTTCGTCTTCTTGCAAAAAAATGCATTTTTAATTCCTCTTAGGGGAGCTCTCGGATACAAAATACTTCTTTCACTGGTTTGCGAACTGATTTCTCTTTTTCCCTTGTAGTTTGTAGGTAAAGGGAAATGCATTAACATACTGATRTGGCCCCTAGCCAGCTACACCTCCCTGTGCCCTGCCGAGGGAGAAGGGTGGTTTTTTTCCTTGTGCCAGGCAAACACTGTGCAAAGCCGTGAGCCAGGCTTTGATGTTTCTCCTGTAGGGACTGGCGTGGATTAGCAAGTACAGACTTAACCTGGGAGATGGGGCAGTGAATTTTCAGCCTGTCTCAGCCTTACCTGTCGCATTCTACATGACATGGGTTGGAGCATACAGGAGTAACTCTCTTTACTGGATGTTAAGTCTTCTGCTCCCCAGCTGGAGGCTAGCAATTTAATGTACCTTAATGTAATATGACTGAAGCCATAGAATCGCGATCAAATGGAGAAAATCCTTTTAGTGCCTTTTTTTTGTATCTGTTTCTATTACAGCAGTTGGAATAAGGAGAGCTGTTTGAACATGAGCAATAAACCGGGATGAGTGTGACACCGTGTCTGTGTGTGACTTAGAGTGTGGGGAAAAGAGATGCTGAAGGAGGAATCCTCCCTCCCATCTCTGAATTTTATGAAGGATGATACTGTTGAAGAGATATTGCCTATATTTGCTCTTGGGTTATAGAGCTGTCCTTTCGCAGTAGCACGGTGGCAGCCAGATTCATCAGACTCATTGACAATCCCCACTTCAGTTGCAAAAACATGAAGAATATGTGAGTACCTGGTAAAACTGCATATGACGTGCCCTGAAGCAAAATGACATTTTGAGAATTGCCATTAGTTGCCYTTGAATACCAGCGGAGAGAGCTGGAGCCTTCTGCCCAGCGTAGGCACAGCTACGGTGAAAGGAACGGGTGCACCTGCATTTTAGTATCTTATAACAACCTTTCACTTGGATGGGTCTGAGTGTTGTAGGGCAAATCGCTGCAGCTGTTTAACAACAAATGCCTGTTCAGGGCAGGGAGTGAAGGGTAACATCTCCAGCTGAGATGGGGAGGGATGGAGCCGGGATAACCATTAAAACCGAGCTTACTGTTAGCTCCTATCCCCTGCAGGAAGAGCTTTGCGAAGTTGGAAGCTCCAAAATGTCACTTACTGAACAATGTATAAAGCATTGCATTCAGCAATGTTTTAGCAAGAGTTTCCTTCTGAATTACTGGTCTCATACACATTTCGTAATGGAAACAGTTAACAGGAGAGTGGTCTGTGTGAGATGTGCAAAGTAATCTTCTACTCTGCTTACAGACAAGGCCTTCCTAATGTTAATACCATGCTTGGCATGATATTTTAAGAAATGCGTGAGMCATTTGGGATTCCCAGGTGAGCAGCAAGAATGATCAAAGGTCTGAAAACCAGCACCTCCAGGGAGGGACCAAATGAATCAGTTCTGTAGAAGAAAAGTTACTGGGGGAGGGTGTGAGAAGTCTTCAAGTGTCTAAAAAGTTGACCGCCAAGGGGAAGGCAATAAATTGGTCTCTAAATCCATCCAGGAGGCAATACCTTTATATTGCAGCAAAGGAGAATTAAGTCACGCGGGTGACTTTTTTGAACTGTAAGTGAAATAAAAGACTAAATGGATTGCCCAGGAAGGCAGTCCTTAAAAAGAAACTGGACAGACATCTGCCAGCAGTGGTTTAGGGGGTGCTGATCCTGCCATAGGGCATGAAAATAAATGAGTTACCTCTCCAGCCCCCTCCCAGACCTAAGTGTAAAGATGCCTTGCAGGTCTTTGGGGATCTGGCTCATCCCCTCATCGTGGTATATTAATGGCTATGGAGCAGACTGCGGAGACAAGGGTGTAAAACTCTGCTTGCCTGCACCCCACTGATCCAGTGAGCTCTATGTTGCCTGCAGAAACACAGAAAGTATTTCTGGCGTGGGGTGGAGCGGCGGGGGGTGGAGGCGGTGGTACCTTTGCACTGCAGAGCCCGGGGCTGGCACAGCCTTTGCCCCGAGGAAGGGGAGGGGATGAGCGAAGGCATTAGTAGGGCAAAGGCTGTGTTGTCTGTTGATCCCAACTCCGGCCAAAGCAGAGAGAAGGTTGGCATGCCCCCTGTACTTTTAGCAAGGCCAGCGGGGCTGGAAAATGTCTCGGTGCCAAGAGAGCAAACTTTTGAGCAGGCTGCTGCCCTTTGTCCTGCTGTCTGGAGAGCAGTGACTCACCCCGCCGCCGAGCTGGAGGCAGCCCAGGACATTCATATGCCTCTGTACCCAGCCAGCAAGGCAGGCCTGCGAGCTTTGCAGAGCCCCGGGCTGGAAGCGAACTCCAGGCTTTTTGGGAGGAAAGGGGGTATTTTCCTCCCGTGCGTGGCTTTCCCACGTCCCTGGGAAGTCTCCCACCCCCACATACAAGCAGCGCAGCCAGGAGCCCGGAGCCATGCAGGCACATTGGGCACACACCTTCGTGTCCTGCATGGGGATGCTGGGCAGCCACATGCCAAGGGTCTCCTTGCCTTGTGCTGGGTGGTCGAGGACATGCAGCAGCCATGTGTCAGGAGGCTGCCTGGGTCTCACATCTGCACTGATCCCCTTGGGTTATTGCTTTGTCCTCTGGCATTTGTCCTCTTTCCACCATGCTGTCCTCGTCTCTTCAGTGTGGCTCATCCTTGATCTCCGTAGTCTATAACCAAAACCCATTGCAGCTTCATACAGATGGTGTCTTCTTTCTTTTCAATCAATACCGCAAACGGATTTGTTAATTAGGATGTGAGTTGGCAGGGTGCCTCCCACACAGCAAGGCAGGCTGGCCACAAAAGAGCAGCAGTAGCGAGAGCATCACTGGTGGGTCAAGGGGAGCAGTTGTTCCTCTCTGTGCAGTACTTGTGAGGCTACATTTGGGGAACCGTGTCCTGTTTTGGCCCCACCAGCACAGGAGAGATCTTGATGATCTGGAGAGAGTCTAGCAGAGGATCATTAGGAGGGTAAGACATTTAGGGGCATGGAGTACATGCCATACCAGCACAGACTGGAGCACAAACTCTGCTCGGAGGTGCACAGAGCAAGRATAAGAGGTGGCAGGCAGAAATTGCAACAGAGGAAATTCCAGTTGGACATAAGGAGAAAATGGTTTATCATGAGTGTGGTTAGCACTGGAGCTGGGCCCCAGAGGGATGGGAATCTTATCCTTGGAGATTTTTGAGACTTGACTGGATGAGACCTTGAGCAGCCTGATCTAGCTTGAGGGTAGCCCTGCTTTGAGCAAGAGCTGGATGAGGTGACTTCCAGAGATCATTTCCAACCTGATTTTTTCCTCCATTTCTGTCTACTCCAAATGCCTAGAGCTTTCTTAATGCAATGTCTGCCCTGACCCTCAACTAAAAGCCTCCTCGCCAAAATCCTCGGTGGATTCTTTTAGAAACTGCAGACCTGGCCAAACTAGATTGTTTTGTGCAGGATGTGTCCCCCATGTCTGCCTTCTGCTCCTTGTGCTTACTAAAGTCTCCTGCRGAGAAACTATGTTCTTGGTCTGTGTTGTTTTTCCCAACAGGATAGGATCCTGGACCACAGTGGGGGATAACAGGGGCTACAGAAATACAGGAAGGTTTTAATCTCTTCYGCACTCATCATCCCCGCATTGTCCGTAACAAACCCTGCCTGACTCTTCACCTTCTCCCTGGCTGCTCGTGATCTGTTGCTTTTGAGGTGGTGAAGTCCAAGGGTGACTTCTTTTCATCTTCTCTTGGTGGAGTGGCATTAAACCCCGGTGCATCCCAGCTCTGCTGCAGCTTCTGGGCTCTGCAGGGAAGGCAATGAAGGGGATTTTCTGCCGTCATCTGTTCCAAATTACGGTGGCTTCAGGGAGCTCTTTGGCCAGTTTCCACCACAACCCGCCAGCTCCCGAACCCGCGCAACTGGGAGGTGGGGCCTCGTGGTGGTAGTGGCCGGGGCACGGTACATCGCTCTCAGAGGACCCGGGCGAAGGGACGGCACAGCCACCACCCTCCGCTCCTGCTCTGCYGGGGACGGGCTGCCCCTCGGTGAGTAGCCTGTCCCCACCGGGCGCTCCGGGGACAGCTTCAGTGGGACCCGGGTGGGGTGAGAGCAGGGATCACCTGCACTCCCTAAATCTCCTGAATTTCATCTGCTGCTGAGAAAAGGAGGTCTGGCCGGGGGTGGGAGCTGGAGGTGTGCTTTCGGGTGTCACCCGGAGGGAGCAGTGGAGACGGGTGTTTTGCAGTGCTTTTGCCCCCCGCATCGAGCTGGGGCTGCGCAGGGACGGGCGCTGGCATCATGAGTGGCAGAGCTGCGGGGCAGATGTGTGGGAGGGAGATGCTGACCACGGCTGGGCAGCTCGCCACATCCCTACCCGCAGCTCCTCTCTCTGCTCCCATCCTGCCTTCTTACCCCTTCTCAGCGTGCATCTCTCACCCTGGCCCATGCACATCTATTGGTACACTGGTTGCTCTGAGTTTGCTTTACAGCTCTGCCAATGCCCTTTATCCTGCCTTGTACTGTAGCTCCTCCAAACTAGATGCCTCTCAACTAATTTTTTACATCTTTGGGTGTTAAGACACACTAGCTGGGGAGGGCTGTGTGGAGTCACTGGTTTTACAGCTTAAATGGTAAAAAGTCAAGCATTAGGCAATGCCGCATCCATTGCACCCATGGGAGGTGCGTGTCTCAGCCCAGCTCCCAGCCCCGCCATGCTCGGGGGGTGCAGGAGTGAGTGAGGGGAGCCCAAGCCCAGCCCTGCCCTCGCAGCGGGGTCTGCGGCTCCCAACTTTGCTTTGCAGGTGGATGCGTCGCGATGACGGCAAAGAAGAATCAGAATCTGCAGAATGGAAGTGCCAAGGTAGGTGTGGGAAGAGGGAGAGAGGGGAGGGCAGAGGTGTGCCAAGGGCGCCAGGTAGCTCATACTGGCTCTGCCAGATGAATACGAGTCACATCTGACACTGTCCCACGTGTCCCCCTGTTATCTTTATATGGATCTTTACCTGCAATAATATAGAGCATCATCAAAGGGAAAGCATAAAACCTTTTGCATGCTTGAAATTAAATATTTCAGAATCAAGAAAGTTAACCCTGGGCCATGCGAGCCCTCGGTGATACCTGCCGCCAGTGCCTGTCCTTCGTCTGTGTCCCCACTGTGGACCCCAAACCTCCAGCAGTCATGCTGCTATGGATGCAGCGCCGTTCTGAACAGCTGGAGCCCCTGAAATTGCTGAACTGTGGGATTTGTGAGAGGGCTGGCTCCACGTCAAGGCAAAATTAGCACAATACAGCACAAAACAATATAGTTTTTATGAAACATGCAGACTCACGGTCCAGTCTTGGTCACAAGTGGGACGCGAAGCCAAACTCAGCCTCTCACCCACTGGTGATCAGGAGAAAGCTCAGCTTTTTCTTCTGCTCTGTCCCATGCAACCCAAAGAACGCTTGCCTCATGGCTGCTATGATGAGCCAACATTTGCCCCGTTCCTCCCTTGGGGCTGCAGCGTCTCGCTCGGTTGTCTCACCTCACCAAGTGGGCGCCGGGCGAGAGCAGGAGTGGAGGGTTGGAGCTGCAGGTTTATCCTGCTCACCCAGCTTTGAGGGACCTACCTCCAGCCATGCTCTGGCACTGGTAGCACACACAGGTGTCGGCTGTGCTGGTTTATACTGGCATCCCACATTGCCCATGCTAGCAGGGTGTGGGGATGCAGTGCCTGGCTGCCTTGGAGAGCTCTGGTGCCCTTTTCTTCAATGGCTCCTACCAAAGCCCTTTGTGCCATCAAGGACAGACCCACTCCTCTCCCCTTCTCCTTTTTGAGGTCCATACCCCTTACGTGTCACAGCGGTGACAGGACAGACGGACAGAGGTGCCACATAGGCAAAATGGACTTTGCTGGCCCAAGGACAGGAGTAAGGGCTGGGTCAGATGGAAGAAGCAGCAAAGCAGGGTGGAAAGCCAGAGGGAGCACCTGGACAGTCGGGCTTGGGAGATAGGGGGAGTGGGGACCATCACCCCTCTGACACTGCCTGTGGTGTCCCAGCTTCTTCAGCAGCAGCAGCCAGCCTGCTTGTCCATGGCTGTGCCGTACGCAACATAGCTGGGAGACCCTCAGTGGGGTTCGAGAAATGCCCTCCTCCTCCAGTGTGAGCTGAGGTCCTCTGTGGTCACTGCAACACACCAGATGCCACTGGCGTGCAGGCTATGGGGCGTTCCTCAGGGAACAGGCTAACCAGTGCCCATCTGCCATGCGCAGGAGAACGTGCTGCAGAGGGTCCTGCAGCTGCCGGTGGTGAGCTCGACCTGCGAAAGCCTCCAGCGGACCTACACCAGCACCAAGGAGGCCCACCCGCTCATGGCCTCGGTGTGCGAGGTCTATGAGCGGGGCGTGCAGGGTGCCAGTGCCTTGGCCATGTGGAGCGTGGAGCCTGTGGTGCGCAGGCTGGAGCCTCAGTGTGAGTCTATCCACCGGGGGGGACATGGCAGGGGGGAGGCACCAGAGCCTCCCTTGGTGGGACAGCACTGGCACTAGCACATGAGATCCCCTAGCACAGCCCGGGAGCTTTTCTTACTAACCCACCCCCGTGCTTTTGCCCAAGGCAGTTGCTGTGGCTAACAACCTGGCTTGCCGGGGCTTGGACCACCTGGAGGAGAAGATCCCTGCCCTCCAGTACCCCGTTGACAAGGTAAGTCACAGGCAGGGTAGTCTGGGACACCCCGGCCCCTCTGCAGGGCCCACAGCACGTCTCCTCTGGTCCTGTTTCTGGATGGTGATGGGCTGCTCAGGGGGGAACAGGGCAGCACCTCCAAGCAAGGACTCCTCCAGGGGCTCCTGCAGCCCAGGGGATGGTTGGGGCGCTCCAATTATAGGTCAACAGCATCCTATGTCCCATCCCTGCCAGCTAACTCCAGCCCAGGCTGGAGAGAGCTGTTATGCCCCTCTCGGGGCTGTCTACTGGCACGGCCATGGCTGGGGTCCCCGTGGTCCTTCTGGCTGTCCCATGCCACCCCGAGCACACCAGTAGGGCTGTTCTCCATCTCTCCACCTGCAGCTCGCATCCGAACTGAAGGGCACCATCTCCTCCCCGCTCCAAAGTGCCAAAAGCACCATTGGCAACTCCATGGATAAGATCATGGAGCTGGCAGCGGAGGGCTACGAGGCCACCAAGAGCACGGTGGAAACGACGGCAAGGTACACAAGGAGGAACTCGGTGAG
The DNA here is from genome assembly GCA_035582835.1 of Phoebastria nigripes. Lineage (NCBI taxonomy): Eukaryota > Metazoa > Chordata > Aves > Procellariiformes > Diomedeidae > Phoebastria > Phoebastria nigripes. The sequence continues at coordinate 2,417,635 of JAYKAV010000001.1, forward strand.
CCAGATGGCAGCCGCGGGGGTCGACACGGCCCTGGGAGGGCTGGAGAAGCTGATGGAGTACCTGCTGCCAGAGGAGGATGAAGAAGCAGGTAGTCCTGATGCCCAAATCTCCTCTGAGGGTGTCTGGGGAGGGCTGGCTGCATGTGGGGTTGCACCTTGCTCATGGGGTGCAAGTGGCAGGAGGAAGCCCCTGGATTTTGGTGCAGGGCTGCCTAGGAGGGTTGTCCTACCAGGACATAAACCCCTCACCGCTCTTCTGCCTGTGCTCTTCTGCCTTTAGATCAGAAGCCCAAAGAGACGCGTGGGTCAGCAGTAAAGGTCTCCCAGCAGCAGCGCAGTGCTCCCAGTGCTCCCAGCACCCTGGGCCGGATTGGCACCTTGGTTAGCACCGTCTCTCACCGTGCTTACCAGCAAACCACCCAAAGCCTCCAGCGTGCCAAAGCGAAAGGGCAGGAGCTGGCCACCTGGATCCCCATCCTGGTGAGTGCCAAAACCCACCCGCCAGGTTCCTGCTCCCCCATACCCTCTTTTGGGCTGATTCTGCTTTTCGATGAGACATTTCAGGCTCCTTGGAGCACGTCCGAGAGCAGAGTGGTGGGCGCTGCTGGTTCCCCCACTCAGCAGGACGAGCTGGGGCCAGCGGTTCCCAAGGCACGTTCACACACAACCTTGTACCGTGTTAGCGGGACGAGTTATTTTTAGCTGGCTCCCAATGTATATTGTTGATTTATGGCCTTGCCATAACATCCTCCCCAAAGCAAAAAGCCCCCCCAGAGGCCTGGAGAGCATGGGGAGAAGGAGGTGCCTCTCCTCTCCCACCCAGCGCTGCGGTGGGAACCCCTTCCCTGGCCTGTACTGAAATCCTGGAGCTCCCAGCTGCCCTCAGGATTTCTTCCCACATGCATAAATAAACCCCTCTGCTCCCGGCACACCCCAGGGCCCTTGTGAAATCCTCAGGCTAAGCAGGATGGGGTGGATGGGACCTGCCAGCCCCCCTGAGCGGTGGCTTTCTGCTCCCCCTCCAGGGCAGCCTGGCCAAACCGAGCATGCCCGAGGCGCCGCGGGTCCACAGTGATGGGCAGAGCACCACGGCCGGCTGGCTGAGCCGGCGGCAGAGCAAGGTGTCGGAGCAGAAGCAGGAGAAGGCGGGAAAGAAAGACAACCACCACACCAAGGAGGTATGGAGAAAAGAGGGGCAGTGAGCTGAGAGCACCCCAAAGCATCCTCCTGCCCATGGACCATGCCAGCATGGGGGATGTTCCCCCATATCCTTGGGGACCAGGCCCCCATCCCTGCTGAACCCTGAACTGCAGCTTGGAGGAGGCAAGGGAGGGGTTGGCAGCAGGGCAGCCCCAGCCACCCCATTCCCTGACTCCCCAAAGCTGGGGGCTGTGGGCAGCCTCTGCGCCGGGCAGGGTCACCCTCGCTTGTATATTCAAGACTCCTTTGCTGCTGTGGGGTGTCAGCACCAAGTGCCCCACCGAGCCCCTGAACACCCCCAAAAAATCCCCCCCACCATGGTCCCAGCAGTGAGAGGTGGTGTCAGCCGGCGGGGCTGGGAACAGTCCCCAGCAGCAGCTCCGCTGGGACACGGGGACGGGAAGCGGCAGGTCGGGGTCGCTGCCCTTCGCCTCTGCCTGCAGCGGAAGTGCAGCCTGGGGCAGGGGGTCCCCAGGGGCCTGGGAGTGGGGAGAGCCTGGGGGGTACAGGGAGCGACCCTGCTGCAAAGGGCTGTGGTGGCTTTTGCAAAGCAGCCAGCCAAAAGCACTCGGGCTTTGAGCCGTGGAGGGGATGGGGAGCCCAGGGCCACCGCTGTCCTGCCCGGAGGGGCTGGTGGGGCCGGGGCCAGCGGCTGAGATGGTTTCTCTCGGCAGGCGGGGGACGGCCCCGGGCTGGTGGGCAGCGTGGCACACAACCTGCAAACCGCCTGCGCCTCCGGCATCTCCAGCGTAAAGAAGGTCCCGGCCGTGGCCTGGGAYGCGGCGGAGGGGTTGATCCTCTTCACCCCCCGCAGGCTGTCCAAGGCCATGGAGACAGTGGATGCTCTTGGGGGGACCCTCATCAGTGCCCCCAAGCATCTGCTGGGCACCCTGTACAGCTACGTGCCGGTGAGTTTGTCCCCAGCCAGGTCCTGTCCATCTCCAGCAAACCCCATTTTGCCCAACCTCCTCCCATGAGCACCCCATAGCGCTGGGTGGTGCCAGGAGGTACCAGAGCAGGGAGATGGGGTGCTGTTGGGATACCTCAGTCCCACCCTCCTCCTGAGCATCCCCCAAGCCGTGACAGCGAGTCTCCCCCATAGAGCTGGCAAGTCAGCTGGTGGTGGCACCTTCACACGGTTCATGGTCAAGCCAGGGTGTGACCACAAATTCCTGGGAAGGTAAAAGTTCAGGCTGAGACCGTGTCCCCTCTCTTTCCCCCCATCCCGCAGCTCCCCTGGGACCATTTCTCCACCACAGCTGCTCAGGGCCTGCAGCCACCCACTCCTCTGTGCTAGGGACCCCTCTGGGGGCAAACTGGCCTGTCCTGAGGTTTTGGGGGGGGCTGTGTAGCTGAGGGATAGCGGAGCTGGCAGGTGGGTGCAGCCCAGCCAGGTGCTCACCCCATCTCTCAGCTCCGCAGGCAGTCGGTGAAGGAAGAGGAGGCAGCCGGGGGCAGCAAGCCCAGCCCAGAGACAGAGCAGAAGGAGGAGGACGCCAAGCCTGCCGCCCCCTCCACAGAGGAGAAATCCCAGCTGAGGGGTGACTGGCGGCTGTACCGTGGCCATCACCCCCTCTCCTTCCTGGGGCTCGAGGACCCCCTCTTCCTGCGGCACAACCTCTACCGCAGCCCTGCCTTTGAGCCCGAGTGCCCCCTCCCGCGGAAATCCGCCTTCGCCCCCTACAACAGGCGGGTGAGCGAGGGCTCCTACCGCTTCAGCCCCGAGGCCATGTACAGCCGGGCTTACTACGCCAACCTCTACAGCCCTACCTTCAAGAAGGACTGAGCCGGCGGGGAGGACGAGCGCAACCCAGCCCCCCTCTAATCCGCCGCCAGCACGCTTTGCCCGGGCCCCCGCCAGCTACCCGCACGCACCCCTGTACCAGGACAGGAGCTCAAAGTGGTAGACGTGCCATGGGATGTCTTCTCCTTCTAGAGTGCATCGGGGCCAGGATGGGGGGATAAAGGCAGCCAAAAACTCTGTTGGTGGAAGGAGAAGGTAGGGGAGATGGGACCGGAGAGGTGGAGGAGATGCAGAAAGAGCGGTGAGACCAGAAAAGAGAAAAAGGGAACAGCCAGGTCTGGCACTGGGCCACCCTGGTCCCTGTTGAGCAGATAGCGTGGACTTAGATGGGCTACRTGTTGAGAACAGCGCTGAGACAGAGCAGGGAGGACAGCATAGCCATCAAACATCACCATAGCAAGCCTGGTTCCCCATCCTTCCTCCCTCTGTCCCACCTCGCAGGGCCCGTTCCTGGCCACAGATTGCTCCTCCATGGAGGAGCTGAAGGTCCCCACCGACCAGCAGGACTCATGAGTCGGAAAGCCCTGGGCACCCCGCCCCAGCTGATGGTGGGATGGACGGTGGGGTCAGGAAGAAGACCGGTGAGAACAAGTGGAGCTCCTGGAGCCCCTCTCTCCCGCAGGACTGCCTGGCTTCCCGCAACACCTTGTTGTATCCGCTGCAATAATAAACCTTCCCGACCTGCCGCTCACCCCATCTGCTTGGCTGCTTTGAGAGTGAGCCACCAAAATGAGGGAGCAGAGTGGGGCGAGACACCCAACCCAGGGCGGAGGGAGCAGGTACGGGAAACTCACCCTCGGGTTGCTGCCGCAGGGATGGTGGGGGCTCGTGCCCAGCACAGTACGTGTCTCTTCCCATGCCCCGAGTACAAATTCACAGCCGTGAGGAGCTGAGGGCTTCCTGCCAAAGACGATTTATTGCATTTCCAGAACAGAGCAGAGCAATCACTCTCCATACTGCACACACAAACCCAACGCACTGCTTTCCCAGGCGCACCAGGGGAAGGGTTTGGGGAGAGGCAGGGAAAAACCTCCTGGCAGCAGAAGGGTCCAGCGATGAGCCCAGCGACCCCTTTCCCCACCTCCCTTCCTCCCTGGGGACAGGCAGCCTTACAGAAGGAGCAGCTTGGGAAGGCGCACGGTGCGATCCCCATCCTGGGAACAAGCCACACGCCTGGTTTTTCCCAGGCACAGCCTGTACAGCACTTGCACAAGGGAAACTGCTACAGTCACTGAAAGGCTGTGGGAGAGAGGACCACGAGCAGGATGGTTCAAAAGCAAGGCGGGTGGGATGGGGACCTCACCGAGGTCCTCGGGGGTCAGCTGGTGCCGCAGGCTCTGGGACACTTGGACACAGTGATGCACACATGGGAACTGCCGGTGGCTCCCCGGCAGAGAAACCCCCCATTGCCAGCTCGCGAGTGCTCCAGGGTTACCAGAGAAGACCCTGATGAGCGTTAAATGGGAATAAGGATCCCAGGGATGACACTGAGCTGGGTGGCCATGCAGAAGCAGCGTGTCCCCCCTGCTCACTGACAGCCCGGGCAGCTCCCGCCAAAGGAGCTAGGGATGATGCTGCCTGGAGCAGCAGCAAGATCACCTGGTGGTTTCCAGCATTGGAGGATGGAAGGAGAAAGCAGGAGGCACCTAAAAATCTGGTACAGCAAAGAGTAGAGACTTTGCCTCACCACCTGTCCCACCACGGAGCCAAGAGCTTTACAGGAGGGAGCAGAGGAAGGCACTACAGTCCTCAACTGCACTGGCCATGTATGGCAGGAGACCCAGACCCTGAGGTTAGAAGGGCAGCAAGGAACCCACCTTACTTATGGAAGCACACACCATCTCCATGGGCACCCAGGGAGGAGGCTCAGTCCAGCTGGGCAGCGCAGAGAGAAGCAACACCCAGGCTGTATCTCAGAGGGAATCCGTTCGCTTACGGGCAAACACAGCCGACATGGTCTTGACGATGCCACGGATTCCTGTACCCTTTTTCAGTGCCAGTTTGGTGTCAGGGATGCGCTCGGCCAGTCCATGGAAGACCATGAGGGCCCCATGATAAGCCTCTGCTGCAGAGACTTCGTAGAAACCACAGTCTAAAGAGAGGGCCAGGAGCCGACCCTCCTCGCTGGACACCACCCTTTGGTGGTGTAGGTCGCGTTTGTTGCCCACAATGACGATGGGCACCTTCTCCTGGCTCTGCCCCTCCTTGGCTGCCTTGATGAACTGGATTTTGAGGGGCAGGATGTTGAAGCTGGCACGGTCRCAGATGCTGTAGACGAGGACAAAGCTGTCTGCCCACTGGATTCGCTTCTCCTCTGAGGAGCCCTCCTCTGCCTGCTCCTGGGGAAAGAGAAAAGGAAAGTTTCTTTACCCGGCTCCCTCACTCCACGCCTGCCTGCTAGCACAGGGCACGGCGATCCTGAGCCTATCGGGACCGGAGCGGCCGGCAAGCAGCAGCAGAAGGGCAGAGAGAAAGAGGAGTACCGAGGACAGCAGAGCAGGACGTGGCAGACCTCACCAAGGATTTGGGCTTCAGCATCACTGTCCTCACCCTCATCACCCAGGTGGCAAGCACTGCAGCCTGTAGGTGATAACAGCGTGGGGACCTCAAAGCGGCACTTCCACTTTGTCAGCACACTCCTGTGCTCAATCCAGGCTGATAACATTAGTGCTTCAGCCCCAACATCCTCAGACAGAGGACCATGGGCTATGGCAACTATTGCTACCCTGCCAGCAACGCTGCTGCCCTGTGCTCTGCAGGCAAGAAGGGTTGAGTTGCTTACAACCCATCCGACATGACATGAGAGTTTTGCCCATGCCTATGGTTCCCCCCATGTAACTTTCAGTAGAGGGTTTTTTTCTCCCCAGGGTGAAAACAGGCGATGGGAGAGGAGCCCTCTCACCTGGGAATTGGGGACATCCCAGATGTGGAAGAGAATCTCTCGGCCATCCACAGTCAGGTTATGGCTGTAGATGAATTCTGCCAAAAAATGAGAATGAAAATGGTCATCTTCACGGACCCAAGAGATAGCTCCCTCAACACAGGTCTTCTCCTCCTGGGGACAAGCCTTTCACGTCCACCCTCTACAAGGCAAGGTCCGGGGGCTCTTTTCATACAGTAACACCCACGTGGAGCACGGTGGTCTCCAGGGCTGTGACCACCCCAGCCTGCCTCCACCCCAGCATTCAGTCCAGGCACACTGGTGCCACCAGCTGCCACCCAGGACCTTTTGTGCCCCAGAGAACCAGTTCTGGAGCAAAGAGATGGGTCACTGAACAAGTACAACCATTGAGCCCCCCAAGAGCAGGCAAAGCCTCTGGAAAAAGGCAGGAAAGGACGGGAAGCACTGAAATCCCGTAGGCAGAAGCGGGCTCGCCTCCTGACCCCAGTCGCTAATGGGAACCGGCCTGGCCCTGGCCTGGCACTCACCCATGTCTCCGTACTCCCCGATAAAGCGCCGGGTGAGGAAACGCACAGTCAGAGCTGCAGAGGGGAGAATAAGAATCATCAGAATAACCCTAAACCTGAAGGATTTTCCCTTTTAAATCCAGAGCAGAGTCAGGCACGATCCCCCTGTGAACTCCCACTAGCAGGAACGACCTCCGGTTTTCCAGCCCTCGGCAGGTCTGCGAGCAGAGCAGAGGCACAGCATGAACCAGAGCATCAGCAAACCACAGCTCAGCGGAAAATACCTTCCCCCGTCACTCGCCCGCTGCCTGCAAGGTTGTGCTCAGCTTCCCCACCTCGAATCACCACCACACCTGAAAGCTCAGCCCCATCTCACCAGCTTGCTCTGCAGACTTGGTCTCTGCAGTTTGTTCTCCAAATGCTGCTGCAGTTTTCAGCCTTTTCTGGGGGGAGAAACGGGTCTCCCTGCTTGAGAACCCCCTACTCCCAGCTCATGGTCAGTTCTTACCTGATTTCCCCACGTTGTCCGCTCCCATAACAAGGACGTTTGCTTCCATCTTCAGGGCGGTGGGGCCGGGCACCTCCATGAGGGCAGGGTGGTCCGGGGTGAAGCTGGCGCTCCGGCGCAACGGGAGCCGGAGCCCCATGCTGAGCACGGCCGTGCCTTGCCAGCGGTCCCAGCAGCGTCTGCGACTCCTCTCCGCGCAGTCGAGGAGCCAGCACTTCCCACGGCACCCAGGGGACCCACGAGGGCCATACCCCTCCCCACAGACGCAGGGGCGGTACAGCAGGAGCTGCAGGCGGCCAGATGAAAAATTCTGTTATCACTCAGATTGTCCCAAATGTACGTCAGTGCCCAGAGCCGGCCCTGCCATCTCCCRGCGCGGCAGGCGACCGGGAAGCACCAGCTGGCTGCACCAGCTGCTCCGCAAACTGCATCCCAGGAGGCTGCCCACGCCTGCATCTCAAGCACATTGTCCCTTGGCAGGGCCACGTAGCCCATTGTCCCTTCCCCGCGGCGCTCGTGGAGCTGCCTGCGAGGAGCAGAACGTCTCACGAGTGGTGGAGCATCTCACGAGTGGTGGAGTGTCTTGTGAGTGATGGAGCAACTCGCGAGTGATGCAGTGTTGTCTCACAAGTGGCGGAGCATCTCACGAGAGATGGAGTGTCTTGTGAATGATGGAGCATCTCACGAGTGAAGGAGCGTCTCAGGAGCACCCCACCCCTCGCACCCGACCTGCCGCACCGCCTCCGCAGCCCACCCGTGTCCCCCGCCCCCGTCCCACGCCACCCCAGCCCCACTCCGGCCGCTCCCTCCCGGGCTGTTGCCCTTCCGCCCAAGGAGCGCTGAGGACCGGGCGACCGAGCCCGCCGCTCCCCGCCACCCCGAGCCCGGAGCTGGCGGGGCCGCTCCCCCTCCGCGGCGCCGGGCGGAGCCGCCTGACGCCATCGCGGCGCGCCGGGCCGGGCCCCTCCCGCTCCCCGGGGCGGCCCCGCCATGGCGGCGGAGGGGGCGGCGGTGCGGGTGGCGGTGCGGKTGCGGCCGCTGCTGCCCCGGGAGGCGCTGCGGGGGCACCGGCCCTGCCTGCGGGGCGACGCCGCCACCGGCGAGGTGGCGCTGGGCCGCCGCCGCCGCTTCCGCTTCGCCGCCGTGCTGCCCGAGGCGGCGGGGCAGGCGGCCGTCTACCGGGCCTGCGTCCAGCCGCTGCTGCGGGCCTTCTTCCGCGGCTTCAACGCCACCGTCTTCGCCTACGGGCAGACCGGCTCCGGCAAGACCTACACCATCGGGGAGGCCAGCGTCGGTGAGTCGCGGCACGGCCGGCGGCGCCGTGCCCGCCAGCATCCCGTCAGCATCGCTGTCCCACCAGCATCTCCGCCATCCTCCACTCTCCCCACCAACCCCGCCAGTGCCGCACCGCCACCTCCCTCGGTCCCAAGCCAAGCCACCAAAGCCACCCTCCCAGCCGTCCCTCCCAACCCACCAATCTGCTGCCATCCCCACTCATCTCGTCAACTATGCTTTCTCTACCCAAACCCACCAACATCACCATCCCAACCAGTCCTTCCACCCTGCCCTCCCTCTTGACCCTGCCAGTCCCTCCAGCCCAACCACCACCCATCCCCAGCCTGCCCACCCCAACAGCCTTTCCTCCCCACCACCCATGCTGCTGTAACCACCCTGCTATGGCCAACACCATCTTTGAGATCACAGCACGTAGGTTTTCTCCTCTACCACTGCAGGACAAGCGAGAGGACCATGTCTGGTCTGGAGGTGGTGGTGATCTTCCTAGGGCACCGCTACCTTCAGCTGCCTTGAATCTATCAGCTTTGTCCTGAAATAAGCCCTAAGGAGAGGGGGGGGGTTTGCGGGCGGTAATCCTGTTAGTTTGTTTATGTGAAGGAGAGGAGGAAAGAGGAAACCTTTCCCTCCTATAAGTGTTGGTTTAATGGTATTATTGATAACTTCTGGAGGATGTACTGTAAATGTTTTGGTCACCCTTAGTTAATTGCATAATTTGTAAACATTAAATTGTTTCCATACTTTCAGTCTACCTCTATTTTCAGTTTGCCAGTTCAGGCTATCATTGCACCAAATTTGGGGACTGATCTTTTAYACGGCTGTTGGAGACAAAAGCAAAACCATTTAAAATCCAGACAGCAGAGTGCTGTGGCCAGATAAAAGCAGGCTGCAAGCACGTAAAAAACTTCTTTGGAGCTGGGAAAGCTTGTGGACTTGTGCTGGCTTCAAAGAACAGCACGCTGTAGCTGCAGGCACGGTGTTTGCTACCTGCTGAACGCTAATGCCTCTTTTTCTTCTCGAGGAAGGACTGGAAACAAGCAGCATTGCTAGAAGCCACCATGCTTTGCGAGAGAGCAGTGGGATAGGGTTTGCCCTGAGGTCCTGTGGCTTAAAAACTCTCAGAGGGATGTTTAATCTGGGCTGCGAGGGCTGAGCTGCGGGAGGGTCATGAGGCTGCTCCTTTCCAGCTGATTCGTGGCTGCAGGCAGGCTCCTACCCATGGCTCTGTCCCTGGCCAGCATGGGCTCCCTGGGCACTCGCTGCTCCCCGTGACCGTGTGCATCTCTCCACCAGCTTCCATCAATGAAGACGAGCAGGGCATCATCCCACGAGCCATGGCCGAGACCTTCAGGCTCATCGATGAGAATGACCTGATCGACTACACAGTCCGAGTGTCCTACCTGGAGGTGTACAAGGAGGAGTTTCGGGACTTGCTGCAGGTGGATACAGCCAGCAAAGACATCCAGATCCGGGAGGATGACAAGGGGAACATTGGTATGTGTGGCTGCTCACACGGCTCCCTTTTCTCGCCGTGCCTGAGGCCAGAGTTGGGTTATCTGTCCCTGAGGGCAGAGCCAGGTCTTCTCCCTCCATCCCTCTCCCGCAGCAGATTGCTGTGCTTAGACCTGCTTGGTGTTGAAAAGCCGGTCTGTACGGGCAGGGTGATGGCATCAGGCTGTGCAGAGGATCTGTGTCCTCGGGCAGCCCAGCCCTCCCAGCCACAGCTCCGTTTGCCATTGCAGTGCTCTGCGGTGTGAAGGAGTCAGAAGTGGAAGGGCTGGACGAGGTGCTGAGCCTGCTGGAGATGGGGAACACAGCCAAGCACACAGGAGCTACCCACGTCAACAGGCAGTCGAGCCGCTCGCACACCATCTTCACAGTGACCATGGAACAGCGGCGCGGAGCCGGCCGCCTCCCCCTGCACCACCACCACCCCTCCATCCCTGCCGCAGGCCAGGTCCTGGTTTCCAAGTTTCACTTTGTGGACCTGGCAGGCTCAGAGCGAATTGTGAAGACGGGAAACACGGGGGAGAGGCTGAAGGAGAGTATCCAGATCAACAGTGGCCTCCTGGCCTTGGGCAACGTCATCAGTGCCTTGGGAGACCCTCGGAGGAAGAGCAGCCACATCCCCTACAGGGACTCCAAAATCACCAGGTACAGTTGGGACCAGGACCCTCACGCTCCGCATGTCTTGTGGGCTCTTGTCCCAGCAGGAGGGAGGTGATGCTTCTCCCTGCCTTTCCCATGCCCAGCCTGCCAGGTTGAGTGGCAGAGTCYCCAGGCTAGCCAAGAGGAGCTTGCAGGGCCAGTTGTCCCTTCTGCTCTCACACTGGGGCTCTCAGACTGACTGCTTGATGGGACAGGGACAGTTGACCCACCGTGCCTCATGGCAGTTTAACAGGTCTACCCTCTATGGGGTTTTCACGTAGGGAAGCTTGAGGAGAAATGAGGCCAGGATAGAAATGACGGAGTAGCTCGTCACAGTGCTGCCAAACACAAGCCTTGCTTAAGTCATGCTGCAAAAGCCGAGATGGGGCATCAGCATGGATTATCCTGCCCCTTCCTGCCTGGCAGTGAATAAAAAACACTTCCAGTAGGCTTGTTTGATGGTCTGCAGTTACTTTTTAGCTCGAGCAGGTGGCCTTTGCAGTCTTCAACAGGTTCCCGTGCAGCATGCACCTAGCAGTGATCGCGGAGTCGAGGAGCTCCCAGCATTGGCAATTATTCAGATGGAAACTTGCCACGGTGCAAGCTGTTATTCCTCTGCTTAATGAGTCTGCTCACTTCACCAGTGCCAAACTGGCCACAGAGCGAGAATATCGTTTTCCTTGGGCTTAACCTCTGAAAAGGGTTGGAAACCTCCTGGATCCTGCCTTATTTTGAATTTCAGCTATTTTCATCACTGTGCTCTTCCCTAGGATCCTGAAAGACTCTCTGGGGGGGAATGCCCAGACCGTGATGATAGCCTGCGTGAGCCCATCCTCCTCTGACTTCGATGAGAGCCTCAATACGCTGAACTACGCCAGCCGGGCTCAAAACATCCAGAACAAGGCTGTGGTGAACTGCCGCAAGGAGACGGAGCACGTTGAAGAGCTTCACCTGCAGATAAAGAACCTGCAGAAGGCGCTGGAACAGCGGCACCGCTCGGAGACCCGTATCATCAACCGCTCGGCCACTGCCAAACGATGCGCACCAGACCCCACGTCTCGGCTGCTGGCGGAGTGCGCACATTACCGGACCTGCACCGATGCCGCGTACCGGCTGCTGATGGAGCTGCAGGAGGACAGTAACCTGACGGTGGAGCAGATCCTGCGGGTTAAGGAGTGGCTGTGCGCCGTGGAGAGCGAGAGGAGCGAGCTGACCTCGGCCGGGCTGGATAGCGGCATTGAGAGCACCTCCGCGGAAGACCAGAGCCCCGAGGCACAAGGCTCAAAGTTGGCAAAAGCCCAGGTAATGGTTGGGGTGGTTTAGGTCTGAGGTGGGGTTCATCTGATGGCCACTGAATGCAGCAGCCTCAGCACGGCACGGTGGAAGGGTCGGGAGAGTGAGACGAAAAGCAACCCGGCCAAGAGGCTGTAGGGAGGCAGAATGATGTGGTGCTTGGAGCAGGCACGGAGACATTGGATTCAGTTGCGGCCAAGAGATTTATTTTGCAGGAAAAATCTGGGTCTGCAGAAGAGCTGCTGTGCCCTTGCGGAGTCCAGCATTGGAAGGGAAGGACAAAGGTGGATGCTGATGCTGCCTCTCTTGTATTTCGCGGGGCAGGTGAACACCGAGAAGGGGTGCGAGTCCATCAAAGACGAGCAGGTGGCCAAACTGCAGAGGCAAGTGGAGCGCCTGGAGGAGGAGAACCGTGATTTCCTGGCTGCCCTGGAGGATGCCATGGAGCAGTATAAGCTGCAGGTATTTCTGGGCTCTGCTCTCTTTGTAAGGACCTGCCCCACTTCTCCCCTTCCTCCCCAGGAGAGCGCAGCCCAGCTTTCATGTTCCTCTGCAGCAGGTCTGGGATCCACGTGTACAAAACATTTTTCTCGTTGCCTCCTAGAGYGACAAGCTGCAGGAGCAGCAGGATAAGATCTCAGAGCTGCACGTGCGCTTGGAGATGGCAATGCCAAACCTGTGTGTGCCAGGACTGCTRGAAAACCTTCACCTGGTGACCACCGGCCAGAGACCGCACACGGCCCCGCTGGATGCTGCCCTGTCCCATGGCCTCAGCGGGGTTCCCTCAGGGCTCCTTCCCGCTGAGCAGAGTGGAAGAGCCCTTTGCAGGAAGGTGAGGGTGCAAGTCTGTGCCATTGAGGAGCTGCTGCTTTTTCACTTGGGTGCTCTCCACTGTAGGAACTGCTTTTTCCCCACCGTTGAACGTGAACCTTGTCAGAGGTGTAGTCCAGAGGACTGTGCTCAGTTTTCACATCCAAAGAGATTCACAAAACCAGCTGGCAAAACCAGCCCAGCTTCAAAACTGAGGCTTTTACTTCAATGTTACGGGCAGGTCCCAGATTTGCTCAGCATCTGAGCAGCAGAAGGCAGGAGGGCAGGCAGCTGGGTTTAGCAACATGCCAGTTCTCCTGAAAACACACTGAACTCCATTTTGTTGCTTTTCTTTGCGTCTAGCAGTGATGCTCAGCTGAGAGCTGCTTTTTCTAACACCGGCTCTCACGCAGCATGTTTCCTCTCTTTCTGATTCTCTGCCCCAGCAGCTTGACAGCAACCCCTCCTTCCAGGAGGAGGACCTGGCAGGCTGGCACCTGAACCACGTGCAGTGCCCAACCAGCAATCCAGAGATCAAAGCCACAGTGCTGAGGAGGGAGCTTAGCCAGGACTCGGAGAAGCTGGCAGAGCTGTCGTCGGGAGAGGAGGAGGAGGAGGAGGAGGAGTGGGAACAGAAACAGTCCCTGTCCCAGCGCCGGTGAGTTGAGGCTGTCCCAGCACTGTGCAGTGCCCTGACAATTGCGTGACCTGGCTGTCCCAGCTCTGCATCTCAGCTCTTATGTAGGATGTAGAAGCAAACGCTGCCTCTRGGCTCAGTGATTCTGCTGAGACAGCTGCCTGCTCGCTGGGGACCTAATTACCATCTTTCCTGACCACAGCTACTGTTTCTATCTCCTTCTGAAGCCTGTGGATCATGAGGGTCCTTACTGGGAAGCTCTTGCAGTGCCCAGACCCAACTGATTAATTTGCTGCTCCTTCTAGAAATGGGATCCAAAGCTGGAGCAAGAAAGAGATTTGCAAATTGAGCGAGGAGCCGAGTGGAGGCAATGCCCCTTTGATTCAGGAGGAGCAGCTGGAGCTGTCAAAAGGCAAGTGGCAACTGTAGGTTGTTGGACAGCCTTCCTAGGGCTGGTGGTGCTTCATAGGTGCTGTTGATAGGAAGGCAACGTGTCCCACCTGGATAAGCCCAGAGGACAAAAATGGAGCAGGTGACAGTCTAGCTGCTTTTGTTAAGGAGAAACTTGAACTGCTGGGGTCTGGCAAGAGCTGTGTGTTTTGGTGGAAGCTGCAGGTGACTCTGGGCAATGCTGTGCCAATTCTTGGCTACAGATCTGAGGTTGGATTGTCCTTCTGTCACCCCATTGCTAAGACAGGACCTTCCTTACCCGGGAATCTGTGTTGCAGAGGTCTGCAGGAGGCGGGAGCCACTGCTCGGTCCCTGGGAGTGCCTGCCAGGGAAGGACTCCGAGTGGAGGCTGGTGCAAGCACAGCAGAAGATCCGAGAGCTGGCGATCAACATCCGCATGAAGGAGGAGCTGATCACGGAGCTCATTAAGACAGGTGCAGAGCTGCTGGTGGGAACGTGCATCCATTCCCTATGAAATCTTGCTCAGCTTCCCTCCCTGTGTTGTCTGTGCCCAGTCCCTTCCCCTGTAGGCAGGCGAACACTGTTTCTCCATCCCTCCAGCTGAGTGAGACCCCTCCCATTGTGGTTTCTCCCCCCATCCCTTCCCCGCAGTAGCTAAGGGCAAGGGAACGTTCAGTCTCTGTAGTCAAAAATACTTGAGGAAGAGAGAGGAAAGGTCCATCCCTTGGCAGGATCCTGGCTGCAAGGGAAGGGGGTGTGTTGCAGGCAAGGACGCCCAGGCTCTGAACAGGCAGTACTGCCAGAAGATCAGCGAGCTGGAGCAGGAGGCAGAGCAGGTGCGGGCAGAGCTGAGCGACAGCCAGAAGCAGCTCCAGGAGCTGGAGGGCAAAGAGCCGTGGGACCCCGGAGAGAAGCGCAAGCTGCAGGAGTACCGCACACGCGTGGCAGCTGCGCAGAACAAGGCACAGGTGAGTCAGAAGGGCTCTGCCCACTGGGGGAGGYGGGCAGRGGAAGAGTTGGGGGCATCTCTGCAAAGGGCASGGGGGAGATGCCGAGCCCAAGGGCAGCTTTCGCCCTCTGGCAGGTTCTGTGCAAGAAGAAACAGGCGACGGAGAGGCTGGTGTCGCTCTCAGCCCAGAGTGAGAAGCGAGTGCAGGAGCTGGAGAGGAACATTCAGCTGATGCGGCRGCAGCAGGGCCAGCTGCAGCGCCGGCTGCGGGAAGAGAGTGAGCAGAAACGGCGTCTGGAGACGGAGGTGAATAAGCAGCAGCACCAAGTCAAGGTAGGAATGGGCAGGAGCAGCTGTGCTACTGCAGTATTTGTGAGGATGACGATGGGTGGGCTCTGCAAGCTGCTGGGCAGGCAGGGGTAGCTTTTATGGGGTCTGTGATTGTGTTGGAGAGCATGGGGATGGAGAGAGGATTTTTAAKAGTATCCAAAGAGCTAGCAGAGAACATAACCTGTCCCTCAGCCCCTGGCTCTAGGGCAAACAGCCTCTTGAGGCTCACAGCTGCTCCTTCCCACACAGGAACTGGAACTGAAGCACGAGCAGCACCAGAAAATCCTGCGCATCAAAACAGAGGAAATAGCAGCTTTCCAGAGGAAGCGGCGGAGCGGGAGCAACGGCTCCGTAATCAGCCTGGAGCAGCAGCAGGTACCGGCAGAGTGAGCCTGCCACCTCCTTCCTGTTCAAAGGGGGCTGCTGTGGCAGACTGCTGGAAGTCGGGGGAGRCCTGGAAGCAGGGGCTTCAGCCTGAGATGGGACATAGCCCATCCTGCCCTTGAGGAGGACAGTCGGTAATGTCACTTGTATCTAGTAGCAGAGGACTTAGATCTTGTCTTACCCCCAGGACCAGGATTCTCTTCTAAATCCTAGCATTGGTAAAGAAACTGTGAAATCTTGTCTGTTAGCAGAAGGGTGGTGGGAGATGCAGCCCCCGAGGACACCTTGGCAGCTATGGATTTAGCTCAGCTCTGCCTCTCAGAGCAGCTGGAAGGATAAAACCAGTGAAGTCTGGGCTATAGGGGTTAGCAGAGGTGGACTTGGGACCCTCTCTTTGATCTCAACCCCATTGCTCTGTAGTCTAGCAGTCCTGGACAGTGCTGCTGCTGTCTGCATGCGTGCACATGCCCTTTGCCTCTCCTTCCATCAGAAAATTGAGGAACAGAAGAAGTGGCTGGATATGGAGATGGATAAAGTTCTCGAGCAGCGCCGGGCCCTGGATGAGCTGGAAGATGAGCTGCGGAAGCGGGAAGCTATCGTGGCCAAAAAGGAAGCCCTGCTGCAAGAGAAGAACGGCCTGGAGAGCAAACGACTGCGCTCCAGCCAGGTAGGACAAGAGTGTGACACCTCAGCCTCTTGCTTGATTTCCAGCAGAGGTGGGAGATTGGAAGACCTGGGTGCCATCCTGGGTCTGGCAGAGGGCTGTAGATCAGATGAGGTGGTGTTGGGAAGTGGGTAGCAAATCTGCCTCTACAGGAGAGCCTGCTGTGCTGTGCCTCTGAGCTAGTTGGTTTGACAGCCCTTGGCTTCGGTGTGCATGTGGGGTCACTTGACCTACAGAGGGAGTAGAAAGGGGCTGGGGGTCTGACTTACCTTTAGAGCAGATCCCCTTGAGCATCTTCTGCTGCAGGCCCTGACAGATGACATAGTGCGTGTGTCCAGCCGCCTGGAGCACCTGGAAAAGGAGCTGACCGAGAAGAACGGGCAGCTGCGTCACAGCAGTGCCCATGACCAGCAGCAGATCCGCCAGGAGATCAACAACCTGCGCCAGGAGAAGGACCAGCTGCTCAAACAGAGGTTGGAGCTCGACAACAAGCTGCGTCAGGGCACACTGCTGTCCCCAGAGGTACCTCTTCTTGGGCTGGGCTGGGCTGCTCTGCTTGCAAGAGCATGAGGTAGTAAGAGAGAAGTAAACACCTGAGCATGTGGTCATTAGTAGATGCTCCCCCACGTCCCCAAACTGTGCGTATCCCAACTTCTTGCCAGCACTATTGAGATGACGAGGTTAGGGCAGGGTGAGACAGAGCGAACCCTTTGCTCTCTAGTAAGTGCAGCTCTGCCCTGGCAGGAAGAACGGATCTTGTTCCAGCTGGACGAGGCAATTGAGGCTCTGGATGCAGCCATCGAGTACAAGAACGAGTCCATCACGTGCAGGCAACGAGTCCTGCGGGCCTCAGCCAGCATGCTGTCCCAGTGTGAGATGAACCTCATGGCCAAGCTCAGCTACCTCTCCTCTTCTGAGACCCGAGCTCTGCTCTGCAAGTATTTTGACAAGGTGGGAGACAATGACCCTCTGTGCTGGTGGGAACTGTAGTATCTGACCAAACTCTTGTTTTCCTCAGCCTTAAGCCTTCTCCCTGCCTCCTGCTATACTTTTGCCCTGTAAAGTCAGGCCACAAAGCCACAGCACCGTGATCCCCACCTGTCCCAACACCTGGGAGAGAGGCTTAAAGAGTCATAGGATGCATGGATCCCTGCGGTAGCTCTGCCATGTCAGTGCAGCCACACATTGCTCTTCCCTCTGCGAGGCAGCTGTGACATCCCAGAACTACTAACCTTTGTACGCTGTACCAAAAAACTAACTTGATCAGGCTCAGTGGTGCAGGAAAGCTTCCAGGCTCTGAAGGAGCTGAGATGTTTCTTGCTTTTGGGCCTTGGCCAGGTGGTGACACTGCGAGAGGATCAGCACAGGCAGCACATTGCCTTCTCAGAGCTGGAGATGCAGCTGGAGGAGCAGCAGCAGCTGGTATACTGGCTGGAGGCAGCTGTGGAGCGCCAGCGCCTGGAGATGGACCGCCAGCTCACCCTGCAGCAGAAGGAGCACGAGCAGAACATGCAGTTACTGCTCCAGCAGAGCCGCGGTAAGCACCCAGCTCCTGAAATAGGCAGCAGTGGCACAGCTTTCGTCTTTCACAGGGCTTGCAGCTTGAAATGGCCTTGTTTTTCCCTTGTAGAGCACATGGATGAGGGGCTGGCCAGCAGCAAGCTGCAGTATGAGGCAAGGATTCAGGTGCTGGAAAAGGAGCTGAGCCGTTATATGTGGGCAAACCAGGAGCTGAACCAGAGGCTAAGTAACATGAACCTCCATCCTGGACAGACCAAAGGTGAGAGGAAACCCAGGCTGGGGCTTTGCTGTTCATACCAAGTTAAAAGGGAGGGAGTTTAAATTCCTTTACCTGGCAGCAAGAGCTTGGAGCAGAGACAGGAGCAGTGTGGGTGCAGGTTATTGTAGGCCTTGAGCAGGTGCTCTACAGGTACTGATTTTGATGAGAAAAGTAGAGATCCTGATACTCATCTCACTGTACCCCCAATCTTTCCCAGCAGGGATGGAGAGAAGCATTCATGGGGCTGGGGACAGAGTTCCCCCTGCGCTCGGGACCTGCGAGGATTCCAGCCTTGGGGAACAGCCTGTGCCTCTGGCCATCGCTGAAGAAAGCCATCGGGTCAGGGATGAGAGCAGGGAGCTGGTGCATGCCCCTTTGCCATTGACGTGGAGGCGTTCCTCCCTGCCCAACGATAGCCCCGGGGACCTTCGGCAGAGGGATGCCGAGCACTTGCCAAGAGCAGGGCAGCCCCACGAGGTGCACCCACCACGCCTCGCTCCTGCCTCCAAGCCCCGCCGGGAGCTGCGCAGAGCCAGCCTGAACATGACCCCAGTGCCTTACCACCCAGCAATGATAGACGTGAGGAAAAATCCACTCTAGACAGGCTTAACACTTACCTGGCACAGGGCAGGGAGGAACAGATATTGCTGACGTGAGCTTAAGAGCCTTTCTGCCCACAAGCCAGCCTGGCTACAAACCTGTTACATTTCAGAGACCTGAGGAAGAAAAGGACGTGACTTTTCATCATAAAGGAAATAAGCATCAGCCTACATTCCCCATGTTGCTGCCAATCTAGACAGTGCTGACTGGACACCTTTCCTCCTGCACCCTCAGCAGCTTAAACACTGGGAAGTGGGAGATACCTCCCACCCTGGCCTCTAACACTAAAAACTTGTTTACAGTTTGGAAACCTCTGCTGCAGGGCTTGCTCAGCCCTAGCAGCCTTGGAGGCAGACGCTCTGCAGTCCTGCAGAACTTGTACATAGATTTTTGTAGTAACTTTGGTTTTTTACATTTCTACTGTAACTTTTCTAATAAAGCAGAGTGAGTTTTATGAAGCAGTCACTTGTCAGAGGCTCCAGTCGTCACTTACTCTGGGTATGTAGGAAAGGAGTTCCATTTAAACCTCACTGCATAGGAACTCAGCTGCTGTCACAGTGTTGCCTTAATGGTTAAGTACCTGCTTTGTAAGTGCCCACAGTCAGAGCTGGTAGGCTTCCTACATTGAGTTGCTGCAGGAAAAGCATCTCCAGACAGCAGCAGAATTGTCTGAAGCATCCAGGATAAAAGYAACCCTGGTTCAGTGCCATTTTCTGATCCAGCCTATAAGCTGCTTTAAGCAGCATTTTCTTACTCTTGGGAAAACTTCCAGTCTGGATGCAAGGGAGATTAAATACAATCCTGCAACTTAACACTGACACCATCCACCTCGGGAAGGGGGACATAAGTTTAACTCTGGCAGAGCAAGAAATGAAAGCCCAGGTACCTGCTTTAAGAAGGGCAAGAGGGGAAAACGGCAGCTTGGCTACCTGACCCCAAAAAGCAAGCCACTGCTTCAGCCTGAAATCATGAGGAGCACAGCTACCACAACTCCTATTTGAGGAGTAACACGCACCAAGTTGAAAGCCAGCATCTGAAGTAGGAACCAGCTGATCTTCCTCCTACATACTTGATCTTGCCTGTAGGGGTGTGGCTTTGAGGGGGGGACATTACCGAGGGCTCTGGGTGTGGCTGAGCTACACAAGATTTAAGTTCAGAGCCTTTATCTTCTGCTGTTGAAAACAAAGATCTTCAGCAGAGAAAGAAGAATCCATCCTACTTRGAAGTAAGTAGTAGTCTTGGAGCTCCATGCTTGTGTATCAATCCACATCCTTGAAGCAGGTGCACCTCTCCCACAAGCAAAACAATCACTGCTAAGCACACTATTCCTCCTCTTTTGGCAGAGGGAAACAGTCAGCTTTCCTACAACAAATAGTGTTTCCAGGAAACAAATTCCATTCAATACCATCTAGCCCCTCAAAGCCTTAAAGCTATATAACAAACTTCTGCATTGCCAAGCCTGGTTTCAAGATGACCTCACACTATCTTCATAGCTCTCTGCTTGCTCTGCATTCACTAGACACAATGGGGTGACTTCCCCGACACCCTGCCGTGCACAAAGAGATTGCTGTCCTAAAGGAAAAACTCAGCTTTTCCAAGGTAATGCACAATTTTAGCCCCTCATAGGCTACGTCTCAGGCACTGAATCACAGCTCCTGCTGTCTTCATGGGGTTAGAATGCAAGCACATGTTTCACAGGCAACTAAGTCACTATTTAATCAGTGACTCAGTCTGGTAAAGAGTAGTCTTTGAACTGTCATCTCCAGTTATTCCATCAAGTTTTACCTCTCAAGGAAGTTTCCCCAGCCAGTCCTTTCTGGCTTACTGCAAGTTTGCAGAAAAGGACAGCAAAGTTACTCCATCAGCACCTGCTTACCCAGCAGTGGCCAGGAGCAGATACACCAATTTGTGATCTACAAAGAGGAAGAATCAAACTCCTCTCCTTCCTTGTTCCCATCTAAGTTATCTTTCCCCTCCTCTGTACTCTTTTGGCATTTGTCAAGTATTTCTGAGTAATTTACTCATTAATCCATCAGAGTTAATCTGCTTGTTATTTTCCCACTAAGCTGTGACAAACTGGATGCAACAGAGGGATCCAGTTAGTATCAGGACAAGATACACAGCAGGAGCATGCAGCTTGTTTTGTACCCATTCACCTCCAGCATCCTTCTTCCTGCAGTCCCAGTCCCTCAACCCATCACTTGGGCTAAAGACAGGTTTCCGATTAAGTGACACAATGAAAATTCACATCAGTTTATTTTACAAGAAAGCTGTAGAAGAGCGACAATCCTCTCTCTCTATCAGCAGAATTGAACCTTCACTGCAGAACTCAGCTACCACATGCAGAAGTGCCAGAAAGACTGAGCTAGGCTTTGAATGGATGGAGAGATGCTGCAATTGAGGTTAAAAAAAAAAACCAAAACAAACAAACAAAAAACCCCAGCTTTTAGAGTAGTCCTTATTTCCACTGTCATATCCTTGCATCCAGTCTCCTACCAACACAAGACAGCTCCAGTCCAACACCAAATATAAGGTCCTGGTTAAAAAGCATGTTGTACAGCTGGGATAATGCGAAGTTTCCCATACTGTTCTGGCTCCAAACTTCAGCTCAGCAGCTTTTTCCGTGAGTAAGTCCTGCTAAGGGGACGCTTCCTGGAAGCCATGATGTGGAATGGAGACAGCTCCTGGTTGGCAGTAATTTGGAAGGCATCAGATTCCTCTTCTACAAAATAGAAAGAGTAAATTAAAGCCACAGTTTGCCAAAGTTTACTGGTGACTCCAAGAAGCCAAATACCAACTGGAAACAACAAGAACAGTAAGCTGCACTTCCTACTAAGCTACTTACTTTCTTCATTGATACCTCCCCTCCCTTCCAAACTTCCCAGTTCATGCCAARTTTCTTGGAAGCGTGAGATGGACACACTGAATACAGATGTGTCAGATAGAGCCACAGGCTTTCTGCACAAAGACCAATCCCTAGCGCAGTATGTTTTTGTTCTCATTTAGTTGCAGGCAAGCAGAGAGCACACCTAGTCTGCTTGAGCCCAGCCTTTCCTTACAGCACAGGTGGTTACCTTGAACACACTTTCTCCGAGATGGCGGTGTCTGTCCTCGGCACAGCAGTGGAGACTGGGTCAGTGCTAGAAGGCTGCTAGCAGAGAGCGTACTCTTCACTGGTGGAGTTGAGCCTGGAGAAGCACAGTGAGATGCTGCAGCAAACTGGCAACTCAAGAGTGCTTTCAGGTACACAGCCTTTATTCTACCTCGAAACTTCCATCAGTACAAGTGATACTTTGAGTTTATCTGAAAATCTAGGCTGGCACAGTGAGTTTCTGGCATCAAGAAAGGTAAACGGCAGTCTGGAATTCGCTCTTAGCACATTTAATTTTCTTAGGTGGTTTAGTAGAAAAGCGCTTCATTCGTATTAAACATAGTTACTCTTCAGTTAACTCATGTGTCCTGGAAGAAAACTGTTATAACCATGATGGTCTGTAAATACAAAAACAAGGTCTGTAGGTACAGAAAGTGTCTTACAGGACCAGCTTAAGGCTAAATACTGCTATTTCATGTCATGAATATGGACTAATGTTGCTTTAAAGTTTGCCCATTTTTCTCAGTGATACCCGTTGAATGAGTAAGACATTGCCTCTTGCAAGAGGAAACAGACACTGAAGCTTAATGCTTCAGGGCATGCAATGACTATAGAACATCATCTGCCATAGTCCCCTGTAACATGTAATTTCTAGAACAATACTGGGTTAAGTATTCGAAATTACAAGGCCTTGCTTACAGAGCTGAGACAGCCTGTTTCACCAAGGTCAGCTGAATCATCTGTACCCACAGCAAAAGCAAAGTAGTAGTTTAAACTTAAATACCTACAAATACAACATTACTGCTAGCAAGGCAACCATTTCTGATACCCACTTTCAATGGGCCCACCACCACAGGCAGATAGAAGAATTGGAGCACCAATAAATACCAACATCCACAGGACTAACCCCGCCAAGGCTCCAGTCTATACTGAAGCAGCCAAGCTTTAGACTTAAGACAGTTGGCTTCAGTGCTGTATGCTGGGCAGAAACAGCTAGTGGCATCAACACAAACCTAAATAAATGGCCAGTTGGATGCAATTGGGATCCTCCCTCCCCAAGTTCTCAAACTTTCCTTTTAATTCCTCCAGCTTCCTGCTCTTTCATATTTCTCTGATCTCTCTCCCATCGTTAATACTCCATTGATGAACTCCTCACATCCAGTCTGCCTCTCCACATAATTAACTTCCATGTCATTTACAACCCGCTCTCTGCCTCCACCTCATTCTCCCTCAGTCAGACGGAAAACAATTGTGTTCTTGTTTTTGTCTACCCCACATTTTTAACCATCTCTGAATTTCAATGGAGTGCCACTTAATTACCTGACAAAAGGAAGACATTGTCATCCCCTACACAATTGTGCTGCTCAAGAGTTATGAGCGCACATGCTCCTGGTTTCTCAGGGAGTACAGTGTCTGTCCTTGATTTGCTTCTGTTGCCCTCATCTGTGGAAAAGCCAGTGAGATCCAAGTTGCACCTATCAGTGCAAGTTCTCTTGGCATCATGATTCTCCTCCTTTTCTGGCGATAGATACGTAAAGACCCGCTTTCGAGATTTCAAGCCAAAAGTTCCCATGGCAGAGTCCTCATCAGCCCTGGGTTCAGAGTCACTAGGAGATGCCTGATCCTGAAGCCTGTAAATCCCTTCCAGTTCAAATTCCCCAAGAGTATTTGTTACTTTGCTGCTGCAATGCTCCGAGATCTTCATCTCTCCTTCTCTGCCTGTTGACGTTCTCTTCTCTTCATCAGCATTCTTCTCACTTTGACCACAGCTAGCATTAGCAGTGCTGCCTGCTGCTCTCTTTCTCCGAGGCCAGTCGTTGATAGCATCAGGGGTAGTCTTCCCCTTCTGCATTGGAGAAGGCGTCTGGGGAACTCCTGCTTCTAAGGGGGACGGGGAGGTGGCGTTAGAGGCACAGCTTGTTGGGGTGTACGATTGGCATATGTAGGTCTGTCCTCCACCTTTCCCAGGTGTACTGTGGAAAGAACGAAAGCAGGATGGTGAAACACAGGCAGCTGCTAGTTTCCCTGGGTGCTTGCTACACCAGGTCATAGCAAGATCACCAAAGGGGCTTTCTCCTCCCTTGGGTTTGCTGGCACTTGCTTCAGGTTGAACTTCCAACGATGAGCAAGAGCCAATTTTCTTAATGCGAAGTTTGGGCAGGCCTGAAGCTTGCATTTCAAGTTCAACTTCATAAGTCGGTGGGCTAGCAGCAGGCAGTTTGCAACGACTTTTAGTAGAGAACTTGGATAGAAGTTGAGGATTTCCCATCCGTGCTGCAGCCTCCCGCTGCCTCCTGTCTGCAGTGCAGCGTAAAGAATAGGCAGGAGCAGACTTTGGCATAGGAGGCGAAGTATTCAGGGCAAATCTGGAGTGTCTCTTAAGACTTGGAGCCTTCAGCCCCGTATAGTCTTCTCTCAGCAGGGTTCTTAGTTCCAAGTCATCACTAACTGTTTGAGAACCAATTAGGAAGGACGCACAAGTGTTTGCACTGGAGTTCCCCTCCTTAACCAATTGCTCACACTCTATCTCAGCATTCTGTGCATGTACCTGCCCTCCAGCAGAAGGCTTTGGAGACAAATGCTTTTCCAAGTTTTCTGAGTCCTCTCTTGGAGAAGACTTTTGAGATGCTACGTCCATCTGTTTATTTTTCTCCGATACAGGGGTATTTTCAGTAACTTGGGACTGACAAAGCTGAAGGCTTTCTAAAGAAGAGTTACTATCATGATGATTGTCCTTATTTTCACAATGTGTTGCACATGCAAGTGTGAGGTTCTCTCCTCCAGAATTTGGTTCACATTTGGCCTGCTTGGATGTGTGAAGCAGGGACCTCAGTGAAGTGCCAGTAATACCTGGAGATTTTTGAAAAGATGGTTTAGATGCACTAAGTTCCCAGTCAGACTCCCTAGCCTTTGCGTGGGAAGGAGAGCAGATTGCCACAGTATTCGTGGAACTTTCACGGAGAGGAGAACCGAAGGGAGGCTCTAGCCTCACAGCGAGCTGCGGTATTTCTGCACTCAGTGGGCTGGTACATAATTTTGAACCTAGATCTTCAGGTTTCCTGGGAGTACTTTCAGTTGCTTGAGGTAACAGATCTGACTGCACCTGAATTTCCTTTGGGAGGATTTGCCTCCGAGTACCAACTGGAGATGCTAATTTTGAGAGGTATCTCAAGGAACGTCTTGGAGTTTGTAGTTCTGTACAAAATCTTTCCTGGACAGCAGAGGGGAAAGAAGCAGCTGGATTTGAATCTGTCAGAGGTAATAATGAGGCATTGAGCACTGTGAACCCTTCCTGTTCTGGTATTTGTAAGCCAGCCTCTTTGCAAGGAGGGGAAAGTCCTTCTGCTGGAGAAGAATCCTTAGAAGTTACTTGCAGTATGTGAACCCTCTTACTTTCAGTTAACACAGATGGTGACTTGACCCTTTGTACAGGATGAGAAAAATACTTTCCCAAACACTTAGCTGCAGTCTGCTTAGCAGCTGGACTTTTGCCAGGAGTCTTCTCCAGCTTCTGTGGTGTCCTGTGGAGAATACGAGGTGATCTCCTTGGTAGCTTACTGGCAGAATTCAGTGGCTTCTGGGCAAATTTATGAGGTGTTTTTCTAGGAGTCTGCAGGGGAAAAAAGGTAAATTAAAGGATCATGCTTGTTCTACTCCAGCAGTATTATCTACCCCTCTTGATATTTACTTCTCAAGATTTAAAACACAAAAACCATTTGATCAGACTTAACAGAAACACTAAATTTAAAGATGTGTAGGTCTCACTAAACATGAATAGAAAAAGGGGATGGGAAGAGAGAGAGAGGTAAGTGTTTCTACCTGACAAGCAGCCAGCTCTTCTAAGTGTAAGGAGTCTTTTCTTGTTCTCCTCCTTCCAGGTGAATGCTTCACTGCAGAGCTACACGTCTCAATGACTGCACCAAAGAAAAACCTCTTGGGAGTCTGGACAGTGGGGTTCTCTGAATGCCGCTTAATGCCTATAAAGTGGGACAGTACAATTCAACTAACAACAAGCTGCCACGAACAATTGTCTCAATCACTTCAGATGTACGGACAAATAGTGTACAAAGCCTATAGCCCTGGCATGTTCTTTTCTAGCCAAGTGTTAAAGCTTCACCAGAATTGTTATTTCCCAATATGAAACTAATATCCATCTGTAGAAAGAGTGCTCTAGTGGAAAAAAGGTACAAAATAGCTCAGCTTCTTATTCTATTTATAGCTTGTAGCTTAAGAAAGTTCTGGTTCATGACTAAGGATTCTAGTAAGTACAATATAAAGAACTAAATGTCACCATTTATAGCTGATAATCCTACTGAGAAAGCCAGCAAAGAAGATCCCATCAGTCATTGCTTTATGCTGCCACAGAGTAGACTGAAAGTAAGCTTTAGGATTTCTGTCCCATATTTTACAGGAATTTCACTGCATTTAAGTAATGAAGACTGACAATCAGTGGTATTCTGTTAGATGGGCCTGACTGGTTTCTTAAGTTGGCAGTGTATTCATCGTAGAAATAGCTGCCTTACCATCCTCCAAATTCAGATTCCCAATTCAAAAATAATTACTCGGGATGAATTTCTGTCTACAGAAGATATTACATGATAGCTCTTAGCTTCTTACAGTCTCTTGTAGAGCCAAATCAAATCAAACTCAGACCTATCCATGCCAGCTTTTCAGATCAGCAATATCAGGCTGCTCAAATCCCATTCAGTACCTTCTACATCCTGCAGTGTACAGCTCTCCTCTTGTCCCTGATAGACTCGCTGTGAATTTTGAGAGTTGGGCTGTGTAGTGGAATAGAAAACACCAGAGCAGGTCCTATTCAAAGACAGCTGTTTGATGCGTGGGCTTCTTCTCAAACCTGCTTCTGAAAAGGTAAGGATATTGGAGATTGAGCCTTCTTTCTCCCTCAACAATGTGGGCATCTTCAGGAACAGTTCGTAACTGAAAAGAACACACTCTAAGAAGAAACTTCCATACAGCTAACTATCTCATGTAGGGAGGCAAGCGTGYGAAGAAGAAAGCTTCAACTTTCTTGGGGATTTGGAATATTAATGCATACAAATCTCCTTCCAAATCGTGATGCCCCGTCCTCTAAGTCATGATTACTCTCATCCCTCTCTAGCAATTATACGGAAAGGAATGCTAGAAAAGCCATGTTCAATTCAAGTTACATCCAGGTTAAGTGATTAATTCTCTTGTCTCTCTCTACTAGTGATTTCATCTTCCTGCTTGCCCAACCATGCTGTTTTCTTCTTCCTTCCTGGGGATAAGAAACAGCAGTAGCCATCATAACATAGAGACCCTCCACAAAGCCAGGTGGCTATCTGTTACAGTAGAAATGAGAGCAGTATTAAGGTCACAGCACAACATGTTGAGGTTACGTTAAAAAAAAAAAAACCCTGCATGTGCTGGTTTGACAGCAATTATAGCAGGTCAGAATCTTGTTCACCCTCAAACTCCTTCACGTATTTTCATTTAAAAGAGTTACTATCTACCTTTCTTTCTCAACTTCTACTATACAGGGTTGTCAAAGCAGTGAGCAGCAAGTGGTTCTATCAGAGCAGGCTGTGCTGCACCAGCAGAATAGTACAATCCTTTTGTACTGACTATTCATGAATTACTTAAATTGAAGCATGCTCATCTTAAGAGCTACAATACAGCAAAACCACCTTTAATCAAAAATCAGTGCATACCATTTATGGCCTTCTCTGGAGATTCTTCTACAACACCGGTGTCGCAACCTGGATCAGAAGACCTTGAGAAACAGCAGACATTTTGGACTTAGCATACTGTTCACATTTACAAAAACAGAACTTACTACATAGATTGAAAAGCAGTACTCTATTCTACAACAATATATTGCTTTGTGGGCTACCCTAAGTGAGCAATTACTAAGCACTTTGCCTCCTGTCAACATATGATTGAGTATGGGTAACTGTCTAGCTGTACAGGTAACAGTTCTACATGGAAGTCAATGCTAAATTTCAGCCTGGAGTCCACAAAATACAGCACAGGCCTTTTCTTCAGAAGCCCTCAAAACAGCAACTGAACCTAAACAGAAGTTAGCTGCAGAAATTAAAGCACCCTGACTTGCACGATGAAGCAAGCAGTATTTCTCCCCACTCAAACAACAGAACTTGCCTCCACTGGTTCTCTTACTGCCTTAGGTGAAGATGACACTTTGACCACAGAGAAGATACCTGGTTCTTGTGCTCACAGCCATTAATTAGACATCCAATACTTATTGAAGAAATTCAGAAAGAGCTTACTTACCGGCCTTTGATCTGCTTATGCAGTAGTCTCCTGGAGACCTGCTTATGTAGTGGTGTTTCTGCAACTCTCTTTGTCAATAACTTGCGATGATCTAGAAATCAACCAAGAGCTATAACATCACACAATTATAAAGCAGTTAAGACATATAAATAAATACAGTTTTGTATAGGCTTCAGTTTAAGAATGATAGCCAATATAGAATCATTGTGCATCAGTCTCCCAGCACTCATAAGCCATCATCATTTCAGAGTCCAGTGTCTACACTTCCTTCCCACTCCCTCAATATTATTAATAGTACTGACTTTGTGTCAGACGTAATTAACCTACTGAGATAACTGTCATTGTTCATCTTTCATTCACAGATCTTTAACCAAGCATTTTTAATATTCGTTTTCTTTATGAGACGTAGAGAGTTCAGTAAAAAATAGGTTTCAGTTTCAATACCATCCTATTCACCCTCCAAACACCACAGCAATGATCTAAAATATTTTCTCCTTCATTAAAAATGTATCATAATTAATTGTTTCATAGAACTGAGGATGCAAGAATAGGAATTTTAGCAAAAGCTCTTCCACAACAATCCTACACGTGCAAGTCATGTCCTACCTTTAGTGCCTTCATCAGTGCATTTGTATCTTAAGCCTTCCACAGCAGATACTGACTGGCTTCTAGGCATCTTCTTAGACCTTTTCGATGGTGAAAGTATCTCTTCATTGAAGAGGTTCCTCCTTACCTTTGTAACCTCTGTGAGGCAAGACAAAGCAAGAAATGATCAGATTAAAAGGGAAAAAAAAAGGGGGGAAAAAAGAAAAAAAAGCACAGGAAGATAATTTAGTCAGGCCACTAGAGATGGGAACATCACATACCAGCATAGAAAAACAACTTTCTAGAGGCCACAAAGCATTGAAAAATTGTTTTTCTGCTACTGGAACATGTCCTCCTCTAAATCCATCCTGGACTTCTCTTACAAATTTGCATTATTTGTATTATTCCAGCAATAAGCTGCAAGCAGATGCCATAGCAGAAAAAGCAGCCAGTCAGTGTCCCAGATGGAGCAACGTTAAGTAAGCTACAAAATTTCAACTGAAGCACATGTTCAGAGAATGCACGTGGGATTTAATTTTATTAAGTATTTTGCAGAGAGATATCCTGTTTCCAGATACAGGAGTTCACTCTCATCCTCATTTTCTTTTCAGGACAGAGAAGATAGAAATAATTGCAAGATTCAAGGAAGAA
Source organism: Phoebastria nigripes (assembly GCA_035582835.1). Classification (NCBI taxonomy): domain Eukaryota; kingdom Metazoa; phylum Chordata; class Aves; order Procellariiformes; family Diomedeidae; genus Phoebastria; species Phoebastria nigripes. The sequence goes on from JAYKAV010000001.1 coordinate 2,446,454, forward strand.
TGGAAAGGTTGTCTTTTCAGGATATATGACTTAAGTTTTCTACATGTGAGCACACACAGAATACAGTGATTATTTTTTCCTCAAAGTTTTTGCTGAATTCAGCAAAATTTCCTTCAGATTTCCAGCATGCTTCAGCATAATTTCATCTCAGCTCACTAAAATTTACAGAGAGAACATGTGCTGAAGACGCACCTTGCCATGGAAAAGCTAGAAGTCAATATACCTTGCACTGCTTCTTTCTGCAGAGGCATCTGTTGGGACTTCTCAGTGGCAAGGTAAGAACGCAAGTTCTCCTGAAACAAAAAAGAAATTAGCCTCACCGGCAGTTTAATGTTATGTTTAACTATTMTGAATGTTAACTGTAAGCTCTGAACCACACATTATTTCAATTTCTCCTTCAAAACGATTTTGATCTCTGTACAGCTGATACAGAGCATATTTACTAAGTGAATACAGAGCAAGAGTTTTTGCACTCAGGTGTCACTTCACAACATTGCTGCACCCCTGCAGAAGCAACCCACACACAATCCTTTTGGAAGAGTTTTACCTTCCTGGTGGGATTCTTGGCTATCTTGGGAATCTCAATTTGACGCAAGTTCTGTGGTGCTTCTGTCATGCTCCTGTGTCTGGCTAATACATTATTCCTTTAGAAAGTATACAAAGATTAAGTTAAAATAAGATCCGAAGCATAGTTATCAACCTAATGACAATTAAACTTAGGTTTGACTCTAGAGATAGGAAGTCTTTACCTAAGTTCAGATTGCAAATTGTCTTGGTACCTCACTTATGTTACAACACTGAAAGATGATTTGCAATACAAACAGCTATACCTAACTTTAAGGTTGGTATTAAAACTCATTTCACAATTTGCTAAAATGTACACAAGATCCCCAAACATAGAGGTCTACAGTAAATCGCAGTTTTAACTTTAACAATATAGGGTCACCTACTGCACAGTAGAACATCCTCTTCCTCTCATGAAGGATGCTCATGAACTCTACTTGTGCAGAAGATACTCATACAGAACCAAGATTACACTTTCATATAGTCAACAATGGCAAGTTAAAATGAAGAATAGGAGCCCCTAATATTTCTCTCAGGCTTGCAGAGCTATCAGCAGGTGTCAGCTTGCCCCAACTAGCTCTCCAGCAACAGAAACAAAGATGACTGAGCTGTAGTTTAGATAACTCCTCAGCCACAGCCCAGGCTGCAACAAGCTGCCTCCTATTTGGAATTATTACCTTCTCTTTTTGGCAGATCTGGTGCGCAGCTCCTCCAGCTGATCGCTCTCAGTGCGTAGGCAAACAGCACTGGGAGTTAAGGCAGATGATAAAGACGGTGAAAGGCCTGGAGATTTGCTATCCAGAGTCACGGAGTCATCACTGAAGAAGTCTGAAGGCAGAACAGCTGCCAGCTTCGGGGGTATTTGTGTACCGAGACCATAGTAAATATCTCCAAGGGTCTTCGGTATAGAATTCATATACCTAGAGCATCAGAGAGAACCCATATCAAATACAATCCCCCACAAAACTGTCGGTGTTTCAATCCCAAGGTTTGAACTAAATCTTTGTTCTTAAAAGTCAATTAAAAAAACAACTGAAAATCAACTGGTTTTTTTCATTAGTATACTTGCTTATCAGCTACTTTTTCTTTAATCAAGTTATAAGCATAACAAACAGAACATGTCTAAACTTCTGAAAATTAAAGATGCAGTAAGTCAAAGTTGTAGATTGCTGTTTACTCAAAGAAGATATCCAACGAAAACCACAGTCCCCAGTAACACTTAAGTCATGCTAAAGAACTTACAATTCTAATATTTCCTCTAGAAACTTTGTAAGATACCCTGGGTCTTCAGTCAGACATAAAATGCGCAGCATATCTGTCATCTGGAAGGGAAAGTCAGGTGGGAAAATGGATTAAGTAGTGACAGTTGCAACACCAGGTTTTTTTTTAGCAAGGAATATAAAGTGTTACAGTAAAATCAAGGGAAAACTACAGGTTCCAGGTCTGCATTTTAGTGCCATCCAGAAACACAACCTGGTCTATAATTTACTTGCCTCTTCCAACAGCTGCTCCATTTCGTCAGTGTTGCTTTGCAGTGAAGGGCACTGAAGGCATAACTCAAGGCGTAAAAATACCTGAAGTCGGCACCTAAGAAAACAAGTAATCATTCACTGCCTTTTTCCTGGTTGAAACAGCATATTTACTGCAAAAGGTATGCTCAAAAAAGCAATGGGAAGGGAAGTGGCTCCTTTTGACAGCATAATTTGGTTAGCATTTCATTTTGGTGGTAGGGAAGATGCCTCATTTCAGATATAGGTTGCAATGCTTATCACACAGCGTATGTATATTTGCATTTAATGAAATGTTTTTACTGTGACCAGAGATGCTCCTTGGAATATTTACCCCATGTAAATACTTTTCCACTTGTACAAAAAAGCCACCATTAAAAATTGCTAACCAACTCCACAGTATCTCAGAAGTTGGAGTAAATAGAGTGTCTCATACTCTCTGACTTTGGACTCCTTCTGTGAGCCATGCTGTTGTCTGAGCATTTTGCTGGTCTTCAGGAGATAGTTTCTGACTCTTTCCACACAGGCCACCTGCAGAGACACATAATTACAGCAAAAACTTCAAGTCTGTTCCCCGTCTGCAGGACAGGTTTCCCCCCGCTCCTCTCTTGACCCATTCTTTCGGGAATAGCTCAATTTTTTCCTTCTCCTTCAAGGAAAGGAATTCTCTTTTTCTTTCAGTAGCAAAGTCACAATGACATGAGACATAGAACAACTTATAGCTTGAAATCACAGAGAAGGTCACTTGCTTGCAGCTTCAGGCCTTCTTCAGTAACTATGGATTTGTCTTTCACAGTATTTTTTTCAATTATTCACAAGTTTACCAATTTTGGTTTCAGTGAGTTACTTTAAGTCTATAAACAGTGTTAAAGAGTGTAAGAAATACCTTGAACTATCTGCCTTTCCTGGAGACGTAGTAGGCCTAGATTTGCCATGTAAAGCAAAACCAGAAGATGCACCTTTTTTAAAATATGGTTTGCAAGAATGTATTTTTTAAAATACTGTCTTTAAATGAGTGAAATTAGAATTCAGAATGAGGTCAACATAAAGGAAAAAGACATCTGTTGCAATCTTTAGCAAAGGTGTAAACTGATAACTGAACTGGATTTTCCTACATTCTTTACAACTACGCACAGTTTTTCACTATTGAGTCAGCACAGATAGAAGTAGTTAGTGGTTGTGGTTTTGACTACATGCAACTGCACATAAAAACTTAAGGTAAGGTGAAAGAAAGGTAGCGTGAAATAGTAAAAACTTCAATTTCCAGATCAGTAACAACCCTGCCCACATGCTCTTACCTACCTCTTTCTCTTTGGCATCTTGTACTTTCAAGAACCTTTTAATGGCCATGATCATATTCTGGGCACACACAGATGAAAGAACTCCCTCAGCAGCAGCCTTCTGGTAGCTTGCAATTAAATGGGACTGCAGTTCCTCCTCAGTTTTGAAGTCTGCAAGGGAAATGGTCTAAGTTAACTAAATGCCTGTTCACCACACTTTACTGATAAAATACTCATTCCAGCTGAAGAGGGGAACAGAGGAGGTCATCAAAAAGATTTTCTCCAGCAAAGATGCATCCAGACCATAGAACACTAACAGAAGCAGTCCCAGGTCCAGACCCATGATAAATGATAAGCTTAGTTCCAAGTAGATCAGCAAGCTTTCAGGCTACTGTAGCAGTCAAGAAATGCCCTTTATTTCTGCATAATTAGTAAATAGGACTACATCTCCAGTTACACCTTGATGAGTGCTTCCCTCTACTTCTTTTGGTTTAAAAAAAAAAAAAGATAGTTCCTTATCGTTTTTTTTCAGATGGAGACAAGGCAGGAAACTAACCCCAGGCATCGTTGTAACACTAGGTTGTAAACATTTATAGAAACTAACTGGGAGAAGGGTGGAAAAAAATAACCACTCTCTGCCAAGCTGAAGATACAGAAACCCAAACATTGATCTGCTCCCTAGCACTTAATACTCCATTATTATCTTGCCCTCTCCCTTCCATAAAAATCCCATATGACCTCCTATAAATATCAGGACTGATATTTATCAGGACTGATAACTTAACACACACCTATTGATATTTTAAGTGCCTTTTCCTTTTCTTCCACCTTTTCATCCAATCTTTTTGCTGAAAGCTTCTGTGGAACCTTCTCATTCACTGTTGGTGGCACACCATCAGGTTGAAACTTCTGAGCTTTTACATTCAGTCTTGCTACGTTGAGCATCTGCAGGGATCTGGACATGGTCTTCATCTTCTGCCTGACTGGAGTTCGGGGAACCCCACCTGCAATGCCACAAAAAGGGAGTTCTACCATCAGACACACTGGGGCAGGAACTCCACTCAAGGTAGAGCATAATACTGAATTCTGTGTTACTGTCAGGTGAGATTAGTAACCTTCTAGTGGAAAACATGGCCCAAAAGGTTTGTATTTCTCCATGAAATAAATGTACAGACAGCATACCAGGCAGCTACGTCTCTAAGTAAAAAGCAGGTGAGAACTGTTGTTCTGCATAAGAACTTATACAGGTATAATCAGAAGTTACATATATAGGAAGCAATCTTATGTCACAGAAATAGAAATAGCTACAGCAAGACTTAGGGGTACATCAGGTCAGGGTATATGCAACTGTGGTTAGTGTACTGAAATGCAATGATTAGAGAGGTTGCGATATTTACTAGTAGTTGGAGTGGTCCCTAATTCAAGAACTAGTGAAACTGCAGAGTTCTGCATGCTGCTTTTTAACAGTTTTGTCAGTCACTGTGCAGCCTTGAATTAGAGAGTCATTTGGGTTGTACTAAAGGACAATCCTAATATTAATATACAAATGACGCTATCTCTAAATAAAAAAAAAATCTAAAGCGTGCCACTACTCAGGAGAGTACAGATCTCTAGGGTTCATGCATTAAAAAGGCCTTGCTGAGAAGTCTTATCATCTTTAATTGACAACACGCACATATAACCCCAAAGTATACATACGTCTTTTTCTGTTATTTCCTGGTCCAGCTGCAGCAGATGTTTCACTGAATTTTCTCTGGTACAGCTCAGATAGACTTTCTGAGAGTTCCACTTCAGATTCATCTGCATCATGCTTCCCATTAGCACAAGGAACCTGCAGGAGCCTATATAAAAGAGCCATTCAATACAGCGATCAAAAAAGATGGGAGTGGGAGGCATATCTCTTGTTCCCAGTGGACAGGAACCAGTTTTTTCTAGGTGCCAGTCCACAGCAATATAGTGCAAGTAACACATGCTAGTTCTCTTCCAATGCCTGCTCCCCAAAACTCTTACTTAAGAGATACAAAAAACCCAAGACCCCTCTTAAAAGGGTCACACCAAGTTGGAAACAAGCATAACAAGAGTTGCCTGAAGTACAGTGATATGCCACTGATCCATGCCACAGAACTACATGAGCAGCTTTGTGCTATCTAAGCTATCCCACATTAGGCATTTTTTTTTTTTTTTTTTTTTTTTTTTTTTTATGTTTCACTCAGCAAGCTCTTTGAAGAAAGCAGCTTATTCATTCCTACTAAATACCAACTGTGATAACACAACCACTATCTTCAGTATCTTGTAGTGGATCTTATACCATAACAACAGCTGAAGTCTGACATTTCCCCAAGTAGCTTAGGTCATTTTAAGTCACCTATATCACTCCTGAAACTGTCAGGATCTTAATCCACACAAACTGCTACCCAAACATCCTGTTCCCAGTTCCTTGTCTATACATCAAGACATAATGAAGCAAAAGCACACAGTAAACCAAGTACAGAAATAAAAGCACTAAGAGGAGCATTTAACTCTAGAACTCTGAGCAACACTACAGCCATACTCCCTTAACAGGAAGTAGAAATCCTTGATTATTACTCAGAGACACGTTTCAGAAAAATACCTGAATGACTCCATCAGATCTGAGCTTGCTCCACAAGCATTCGATGCAGGATACCATGCTTCAAGTACTGAAGGATGCCAGCCCCCGGTATGGGACAGTTCCCGTTGGACCCACTCTGGCATAGGAGTTTCTTCTCCTGCGAGCAGAAACACAAAAAAAAATTAGAAGGAAACTAAATGAAGTGGCAGAAGGCCCCAGCCTTCACAGAGGCTCTAAAGCAGAATTTTCTAAACCTTTGCTTCTGGAGGGGCAATTTAATAGCCAATACATCAGGCAGGGAGACTCATAAGAAGATTCACTATAACACATAACAGGTGAGCTAAAAGCAGCCTCCTTGCAGCCACACCCAAAGGCTTTACTGGGATGGCCTATGTGACACATTTTAGGAAACCTCATTATAAAAACTTGTCCCCAGGCACAAGTAGCTGTGCTTTATCTACAAGCTAATGGAAACTAATGCTCTGTCAATAAAACAGAAAGGTATACCAGTGCAGATTTCTGCATCACATCACAATGCCTGAGCCACAGAAGACAAGACAAAATCAACAAGTCCCAAAAATGAGAGACTCCTCACTGAGGAAATCATTAGCTTTAGATTTTTTCACTCCAAATCAGATCTAGAGATGATCAAAAGATGGTAAGTTTTGCATTTCCTGACACCTACCCATACTGGCCAGAGAATCTTCCACCAACGTGTTAATTTTACTCAACACACTATTCACAACATCTGGGAGGTGAAGAGCATGGTCTTGGGAAGAGTTCTCCACTACAACTCCTTCAAGGTTGCATCGCTGAACTTCAGCGGTCTTCTCAGTACCAAGTATAGTCAGAACTGCAGTGCTCTCAGAAAGTGGTGATAAAACAGCAGTGCAGGGGCACCAAGTTTTAGACAGAGACACCTCAGCAACCTACATTAAAAAAAAGTTTACATTATCTAGAAAGACAGAGACCTAAGGAGTACAGATACTTTACAAACAGGTTATAGACTTACGTGATCTGAATGTTCTGAATTTAGCTCCAAATGAGCAATTTGCAGTGCAACAAATACCACTACTATTGTCTTCACAACATATCACCCCTTTTGTCACAACTCATTTCAGAATAGACATTAGCTTAAGGCAAAGAGAAAGATTTACCATGTGCAGTTCTTCAGTCACTAGACTCCTTAACAGCTGATGAAACAGTGACCTGTTACATTGTGCCTGCTCAGCCTGTGAGCTCTGCAATATCCAGCTCTCAGTGAGAAAGTGGCCAGCCTGCATCAAGCTCCAACTCGTCAAGCTACCTTTCAGGAAGATGTTGACTGGACAATGCAGTTCTCTTTGGCTCATGGCTAGGGGTTCCAGAATCACAGCACAGCTTTCCTGCTGCTTTCCTCCTGTGCAAGGATAACGCAAAAGTTCCAAAGCATGTAAAATGGGTTTTTCATCTAGATGAAGAGACAACTTCAATGCAAGAAAAATAAATTCCGAGATTAAACCGGGAATAGCTCTACAGTAAGTGTATTGCAGAACTGATCTCCCCAAGCTCTCATGAAGGAGCTAAGTGCATGAAGGGACCACTAAAGAAAGAGCCAATGCACACTGCATGTTGCTTTAAAGCTAATCTGCTTTCTTTTGAGGGGGCTTTATATTTGTGTTCTTAGTTTAACCAAATTGAAGCTGATGCAAAACATGTAGAAGAAAAGGGCGTACACCTATAGAAGGTGGAGCCAGCAAAAAGCTCTTCATGCATCCAAATTTCTGGAAGTATGGAAAACTGAAGAGATCAAATCAGGAATATGGACTAATAGCTCTCATATCAGAAGAGCTAGAGCACACGCAGGACTTTTTTCTTTTTTAAACTTAGGCTCTTAAACATCTGAAGTTACTTTCACACATACTGTTCACAAGGGAAGCTCATCAAGGACTCTGCATGAGAGATCACAGTCATTACTACGCACACCTAACTTTTTTTTTTTTTTTTTTTTTTAAAATTACCAGGCATGCTGAGAAACAATGTCCCTTCTTGCTGGGGGAATACTGCTTGAAATACAGAGGGCTTTGAGAACAAGCAGTTCAAAGTCGCGTCCAATGGCAGAAGCATGGTCCAAGGCACAGTCTGTGGCACTGGGGAACCTGAGTCTCCAAGAAAGCCATGAGCAAGATCTGCCCTGTGGTGACTCAAACATTGCACTAAGGTTTCAGCCGGCAAAATGGTGCCTCCCATCTGATGGATCAGTTCAAACATTGTCCAGTATCCAACATGATCTGGGGATTCAATCAGCTGAAATAAAGTAACAGAGAGGTCTCAAGTTAATGTTGGCAGTGAGATAACCTCCATCCGAACAAATAGAGGTTGCATGCTTTTAGAAAAACTGGCATAAGAAACGTATACAGAGCATCTTAACACAGTGCTTTCCAAGTGTTTTTATGGCGTTTATTAACCTTATCAGGAACCCAATAAAGAAAATACCGTTCCCACTGAATTAAGAGGTAGCCAATATTTTCAAGCATGTATCTAGACACCTGAATTGTCAGACTGCTTATCTGCAATTCTGGATAGCTGTAACTCCCACCTAACTCAAAGCACAAGACAACCCAACAATAAACAGTGTACAGTTACTCAGTTGCTGATATACCTCCGTCTCCACAGGGAGAACCACCATTCCAGTTTTCAGTCCCTTGCTGAACAAGAATACGTGGCAGTAACTGAAGACCTTTCCCTACCACTCAGACTACAGCATAAAACTGCTCCCCCTTCTTATACGGGAGGGTGGCGTAGAAGATGGCCTGCTAGTACTCGCGGCTGAAAGCTGTGCGGTATAATCTCATTACCTGAGACCACTCGGCAGTGTCCACCCAGAACAGCGTGATTTTCTGCTCTGCAATCAACTCCTGGACACTCTTGGGCAGGAGTTTCTCCGCCAGCTCCTGAGCCGTGGGCGGCTCACTTGCGGAGGAAGGGGCGTCGCTCCCAGACACGAATTGCCGCAGCTCCCTCCGCGAGTGGGGGCAGGGGGAGAAGAGGAAGACGGCGTTCACAAAGCCCTCGGGGGGCGCCTGGCTCTCCGGGGGCTCGCCGGCGGCCAGCCCTGTCCTTCGGCTCCTGCGGAGCGGCTTGGTGGGGGACGCGATCTCCGGACGGTCCCACTGGAAGTCGAGGAGCGTCTCCTTCAGGCCGTTGTGGGTGAGGGCGGCGCGGGGCGCCGGCCCGGGCAGGACGGCGGCGGGTSCCCGCGCCCCGAACCGCTCCGCCAGCTCCTCCTCGAAGCGGGCCCAGGCGCGGGGCCCCGGCGGGCGGAAGCCGCCGCCCCGCGAGGCCCCGCCGCGCCCCCCGAGCGAGTCGAAGAACCTGAAGGCCCAGCGGAGGCGGGGCAGGCCGAAGCGGCAGCCCAGGTGGTTGAGGAGCCGCAGGGCGCCGCGCTGGAGCCGCGCCCGCCGCCCCGGGCTGGCCGTGTCCAGCAGGAACACCACGCTGTGGGAGCACGCCATGGCGCGCCCGCCCGCCGCCTCACGACGGCCCAACAGCCGCCCCCGCCGCACGCGCGGCCCGCGGGCCCCGTCAGAGCGCGCCCACCGCCATCGCCCGGTACAACTGCTGGCGCCCTCGCCTCGCGCGCCCTCATTGGCTGCCGCCGAGCGCCCGCCCCCCCCGTTCCTCGCGCCCCATTGGGCCGCGGCGGCGGCAGCGGCCTAGTGCGCCTGCGCAATACGGCGCCCGCGCTGGCGGTGGGCGGGGGACGGAAGGGAGGAGCGGCGCCGGCAGTTCGAGCTGCGCTCTCCGCTGATTGGCCGGCCGCGGCGTGCGTGCGGGGAGCGCGGCATTCCATTGGCAAGGGTCCGTGACGACAATAGAGGGCGAGGCCAGCACCCGGAGCGAGCCGATTGGCTGCCGCCGCCAATTTAAAATTTAAAGCCGGCAGAGCGCGCGTGGCGATGACGTCATCTCCTTCCTCTCCCCTCATTGGGTGTAAAGGCGGTGAYGCCGCGATGATGTCACCGCCGTGACCTCACCGAGGCGGGCCGGGAGAGCGGGTAGGGCGGTGGTCGAGCACGCTGGGGGCAGCGGGCAGGGCGGGCAGCCCCGGGGCTGAGCCGCAGGAGTTCCTGTTCCTGCCCCAGCCCACCCTGCGCCCAGGCTGGCTGCCGCTCGTCGCTAGCAGTCAACGCCTGCCCGCAAACCGGCTCCTCTGCAGCCCCGTCACTGAGCGGGCGTGTGCGGGCAGGCCAACCCCGGGGCAGGAGGGACAGGGACAGGCAGGGCCCTGTCAGCTGCCCAGAAGGTCCTGCAAACCGGGGGAGGTGTCACCCCTGGGCKTATCTTCTTCCCAGAGCCTCCTTGGAGGACAGCAAGGCCAACCCAGGGCCTGTGCTGGGTGAAAAGGTCGGGGTACCTGGGCAGGGGTTGATGGCTGGGGATGTGGAGGACGAAGACCCTGGGTTGTCGTAGAATCACAGAATCGTTTAGGTTGGAAAAGACCTTTAAGAGCATCAAGTCCAACCGTTCACCTAGCACTGCCAAGTCCACCACTAAACCATGTCCCTAAGCACCACATCTACACGTCTTTTAAACACCTCCAGGAACGATGACTCAACCACTTCCCTGGGCAGCCTGTTCTAATGCTTGACAACCCTGCTGGTGAAGAAATTTTTCCTAATATCCAATCTAAACCTCCCCTGGCGCAACTTGAGGCCATTTCCTCTTGTCCTATCGCTTGTTACTTTGGAGAAGAGACCGACACCGACCTCGTTACAACCTCTTTTCAGGTAGTTGTAGAGCGTGATAAGGTCTCCCCTCAGCCTCCTTTTCCAGGCTAAACAACCCCAGTTCCCTCGGCTGCTCCTCATAAGACTTGTGCTCTACACCCTTCACCAGCTTCGTTGCCCTTCTCTGGACACGCTCCAGAACCTCAATGTCCTTCTTGTAGTGAGGGGCCCAAAATGGAACACAGTATTTGAGGTGTGGCCTCACCAGTGCCAAGTACACGGGGACGATCACTTCCCTACTCCTGCTGGCCACACTATTTCTGACACAGGCCAGGATGCCRTTGGCCTTCTTGGCCACCTGGGCACACTGCTGGCTCATGTTCAGCTGGCTGTCGACCAACACCCTCAGGTCCTTTTCCTCCAGGCAGCTTTCCAGCCACTCTTCCCCAGGCCTGTAGCGTTGCATGGGGTTGTTGTGACCCAAGTGCAGGACCCAGCACTTAGCTTTGTTGAACCTCATAYAGTTGGCCTCGGCCCATCRATCCAACCTGTCCAGATCCCTCTGTAAAGCCTTTCTATCCTCAAGTAGATCAACACTCCTGCCCAACTTGGTGTCATCTGCAAACTTACTGAGGGAGCACTCAATCCCCTCATCCAGATCATTGACCACCTTGCCCCTGGGCATCATCTCCCTGCAGGTCTTGGAGCACATCTTACCCCACGGGTGTTAGCAGTTGGGGTGTGATCCAAGTGTGGATGGATCACACCGGGTAACAGAGAGGAGGAAGCCCTGCAGACCAGAGACGCCCAGATGTCCACACCACCCTTCTCTCCAGAGCTTGAATGCCCCAGCCTAAACCAGTGTCACCAGCAGCCAGTCATATTTATAAAGCAACAAAGACAAGCAGGCAATAAACCACCCATTCAGCTTTGTTGGTGACTATGAATGCAAGCGGGTTTAATGAGCTGGAACGAGGGGCTGATCCACTCGGGTGTGCAGTAGAAACCTGCCACCAAGAGCAAGGGAAGGACACCAGGTCTCCCCGGCTGAAAGGGCGCTGGGCAGCCTGCAGTCTTGGGGATGTGGGCTCCCCGGGGAGCTGTGGGTCCCTCCTGCTGGCTGGGGGTTGCTCTTGGCCCCGTGAGACATCTCATGCTGCTTGTAAATAAATCATTTGCCTGTAGAAGCCCTGAAGAAGAGCCAATCCCACCATGGTCCCACTGCCATTGCCCGGCAGCTGGCGTCTGTCCCAGCAGCCCGCTGAGGACACTTAGCAGAGTGTGACCAAAACCTGCCTTATCACGGTCCACCTGGGACCAGAAACAAASTTGGGGCACGGGGGAGTTTCCCAGCAGAGCCTGGCAGCTCCCGACGCGGGAATTGCCGCTGGCTGCTCAAGCCCCTGCTCCTTTCCTGCCCACTCCAGCGTATTCGCTCTTGAAGCCCATCCAGCTCTTGGGAAAGCTGTCCCAAGATGTTGGGTGAGCCCCAGTGACCTGTGTGTTTCCCAGCGTGGCAGCCACAGTCGCTCACACCTTGGCTGCTTGCGCTGCTCACGGAGACGCTCGCCCTCTCTGCCTGCTCCCCAAGGACACTGACTTCTCTCTCAGAGAGAGCCCTTGGGTTCTCTCTGAACAATCATTTACTTGCTGATAAATGCAGTTTCTTGGGAAGAAGGAGAGAGTACAAGAAAAATCATTTGTAAATTGCGCTCACGTTTGGTTGGCACTTTGATCCATATAGGGGTTTTTTTAACTTAAAAAAGTCTTGCTTTATTTTGGCCTTTTTCCAACATTTCTCTCCGAGTCATATTTAATGGTGAGAGCTGAGAAAAGGGCTGAGAAAACCCAGACCTAAATGAACTGTTTGATCTCCCACCATACCACCACTCTGTCCCGCCCCGGTGGAAGGTTTGTTTGCCATTCTGCTGAGCCAGCTAAAAAAGGTTTTGTTTTGGATTGACTCAGATGCTTTGCTTTCAGGACGCTCCTCAAGGATCTGCACAAGCAATGAGTCACCTTTGATGCTGGGCAATGCCCAGAGACTCGCCTGTGCTGTGTGAAGGCTTCTGAGCCTCCCCATATCATGATCCTCCAGTGCCCTTTCCACCCCACGTGCCCAAAGGCTACTGATAGTGGCTGCTGCTGCTTTGCCCACTACTTCTGGAGAGCAAGTCAAGCTGGGCAAAGGGCTCCTTGGTGGATCTCCAGGCAGTCATCTGAGAAGGGAGGGAGCTGCAGGAAGGGAAGGGGGCAGGCTGGGAGGGTTGGCTGTGCTTCTTGGGCGTTAAAGTCCTCAGAGGTGGCTTTGGCTTGGGTGTAGCGTGACATGGGAGGTCACTGGTGCCTCCTGGGGAGGCAAATTCCTCGGTCCTCTGTCTTAATGGAAGAGAATTTGATCTGCCTCCCTTCTGCTTGCCAGTGAGCTAGGCAAGCCAGCATGAGCTCCAGGGTAAATCCAGCCAGAGAGCAAGGATCGCTGCCTGCTGCGTGTGGGCTAGCCCAGCCTCACGTCCCTCCCCAGGAGAAGTTCTGGTATTGCCTGGTTTTACCCGGTTCTCCTCACTCCAGTGAATCCTTGGAGCTGCCAGGAGATAAAGGAGGGAAAGGCGAGGATAAGCAGCCAGGGACTGTCAGGCCAGTACCCGCAACGCTGCAGACGGTGGAGATGGGGCTTCTAGCTCTGCCCTCCCCTGGGCACCTCCAGACGCCCAGGGTGCTTGGCTTTGCAGCCATCTCTCGGAGCCGGCACAGCGCCTTGGCCCAGCATTGGCTGCAATAAGATCTGCCGAGACAGTTCACAGTGACCCAAGGAGCCCCCATTCCCTCCTCTCCAGGGAGAAGCTGCCTCAAGGCCTCCAGGAAAGAGGGAGGGATTTCTGTGCACTTTAGATTTTGTTTTTACATCTCTCAAGTATTTTTAGTGCTCATAAAAGTGAGAAACTGGGAGAGACCCAGCTGGGACCAGTACAGTACAACCCTCACCCAGAACCTTCCCAAGGCAACTGAGACCTGACCGCTGCCAGTCCTAGTCCCACGTCTCCAGAGCAGAAGGACAAACGTACCTGCCCCTCTTCCCCCAGCATCATCCCACTGATTTTTTTGGCAAACCTTGCCGCTCTTACGGGCGCTGGACGTGATGGGCCAAATTCAGTGGTGGAGCAGGCAAGCATTGTCTCCAGCGGGCACTGCGCTGACTCACACTGGCATGGAGTTTCCAACAGGGCTTTTAAGCAGCTTGATATCTGTGACTAGGGCATCTGCCCCACGCGTCCTGCCATGCAGTTAGGTACCTTGTAGGATGAACACAAAGGATTTGGTCTAACCCACCGTAGGAAGTGCTCTGCCTGCATCACTGCAGGCATCCATGCTGGCACGGCCCCGTCAGCCTTTCCAGCATTACCCTGGCCCTGCAAAGGAGCCTAGAGAGAAGCTGGTCCTTTAATGGGCTCTCACAGCGTGGGCAGCCAGCGGAGCATGCCGGCTCCGATGGGACTGCAGTGGCAAAGTGCTGATCTGCAGGTCGATAAGGAGGAGCAGTGCGAGGCAGTGCAACAAGGTGAGACTATCTGGCCAGCGGAAAAGCTATTAGCCTTTGTCCTCAGCCTCCAGACGCAGGGGAGAGGGACTGGGGACAGCAGGTGGGACAGAGCTGCTGCGTCCCGGGCCATGCAAGGGCTTCACAAGCTGCTTTGCTGGGGATGCTGCCATTTCAGTGAGATCATGGATTAGAAAAGCTCTGCAGTTTAGTTTCTTCTGCTAAAGGGTAACCACAGAGCATAATTGCTGGTGGCTACACTACCAGGCCTTAGCAAGTTCCCTTGTGTTATTAAATGCTCCTCTGTGCCTCTGTGTTGCCTTTCTCAAGGTGTCCAAGAGCTGCTCTAGGGTAGGGCTGAAGACTGGTCCTACCACGTAGCTGGCAGGAGAACATGCAACTATCAACACTGCTTCTAGCTATTAGGGCTCAGGTATTGTTTAGGGATTTCAGCTTCTTTCTAGCTGGAGATCCCTTCTTTCCTGGTGCGTACAGCTGAGACCGCCCTGCAGAAACCATGTGTAATGGGAGACTCAMAAACATAGTGGGTGGGCCCTGAGCAGCATTGCTCGAGGGAGCACCCGTCCTCAGGACAACAACAACATCCACTTGCTTTAGGTGTCCCCACCAAGTGACCCCAGTCCAGCCAAAGCTGGCTGAAGCTCTGCTCATGCAGGGTAAAGGGCTAGGCATATGGGATTCCCTTTTCCTCAGCCCCAGCATGGACAGGAGGGGAGGGTGCTGGTCTGGACCCTTGCCAAGCACAGCACTGGTTTGCGACCCCGACCTCCCAGTGCTCCCCCGGGACTGTGGGAAGGAGCCAGCACCCTGATGCTCTCCTGTGGTCCGGCGTTCACTTGCTGTCTGGGTTCACTTGCTGTCTTACTCCCAGCTGACCCTCCCTGGTGTGTCTGGACCACTAGCTGGTTCCTCTGCTATACAGAAGTGCTCCTGAGCTGCATCTCCCCAGCTCTTTCCAAAGCTGCCTTTGCCCTGTTGCCTGCACAGGGCCCAGATAAGGTTGGAGAATGATTTTGTGTGGCCGTCAGTCTCTTCAAGACCATCCACAGCATTTTTCTGCCATCTGTCATTTTGAGAAGAAAGCAAACAAGAAAAAATAATAAACTCAAATTATTGCCTGATCAACACAGAAATCAGTGCTGCTTGCTCAGCCTGCAGGCCACAATTAGATGCCATCAGCAAATGTGGGCAGCTTGCCTGGGCTGCAGTCTTTCATCTCTTGAAGACTGACAGGCATCTCGGGGATCTGCAGGAGCTGGGATCCGCTTGGAGGTCTTGCCCAGCTCTTTGGGGAAAGAGCACATGGTTCAAAACCATGGGGAGCAAGGAGCATTGTGTTTACATTTATTAATTAAAGGAAGCCCCATACCAGAGGAGGGGATGTTTAGGCTGCAGCTCTGAGGTCTCCCGCCCCATCTCTAGCACCATCTTGGAGTACTGCCCTGGTTCAGCCCCAGCCCAGCTTGTCTTGATGGGAGGATGCGCTGGGTAAATCACTCCGGGAAATGATGGGACATGTGTCACTTCTACATCCTTATAGATACATGGCAGCCTTGTCAGGGCCATCGCGTGTCTGTGCGTGCGTGCAGGATCTTGGCATTTGGTTTGAAGGATATGTCTTCCTCTTCCTCCTTGGACTGACCCACAGCGGGACCCACGCCCAGTGACTCAGGCTGCCTTGGCAGGGATGTGGGGAGGCCCCACAGGTCATCTTCTGGTTGTCAGAAGGGAGCATGGCCCGTGGGCTCAGCCCCATTTGCTCTTGGTCAACAAGAGTCAGCTGCTCTGAGGAGGGGGTGGGCAGGCCCAGGCAGACTCCCACTGCAGCAGGGCTGTGTCCCCCCATCTCTGCATCCAGGACAGAGGCTCCTGGGAGGAAACRGGCCCCGGTGACAGTTTGGTGTTGCCCAAGAGGCTCTGGGAGTTGCCCTGCATGGGATGGCAAGCCTGTCCCTGCTCACCTCCAGCCTGGCTCGCATGGTGCAGTGGACTGTCCAGATGCACGCTGCAAAACAAGGAGCAGGACAGTCTCACCCTGAGGCGAAGAGTCTCCTGGGGCTGCTGCTGTGCCCCACGAGACGGGGGGGGGGCACAGCTGAGAGYTGGAGTGAGGGGCACCCTGCCTTCACTCTCAGTGCCAGCTGGGGAAGGGTGCTTGCAGAGCTGGGGCAGGTGGTGAGGGGAGCACCCAGTGCAGGGAGGGAGGGCGCTGGGGGCAGTGGTGGTCAGGGTGCTCCTGCAAGGGGAAGGGAAGGGAAGGGGTGTGGGGCCGGGCAGAGCAGGGGGCAGGACGCCCGGGCTCCACTCCCCACTTGCACTGGCCTCCACATCTACTCGTCCCAGGGAGGCAGGGCTCAGAGGTGCTCAAGCTGCTTGGAGAAAAGGTGCCGAGACCTGTCCCTCCTCCCAGGGAAGAAGGAGGGCGAGAGGAGCAAGCCTGCTGAAGCTCCCGCGCTCTGAAACGTGATCCTGCCACCCTGCCGCAGGCACCTCCCTGGGCCCCACCTCGCCCTCTCCGACCTATATATGCTGCCCGCCTTGGCCGGGCGCGGGGGACGTGGGTTCACACGGTCTGCCAGGCCCCCGGGGATCCCTGTGGATGGAGCGGACAAGGCACCAGGGGATGGCGAAGAACACATACATGCGCTGGCGGCTCCCGCTCGTATGCCTCCTCTGGGAGGTGGCCATGATCGTCCTCTTTGGGGTCTTCGTGCGCTTCGGCCCCGAAGCTGACGCGCACTGGGAGGAAGAGAAGCGAGAGATGAACCTGACCAGCGACATAGAGAATGATTTCTACTTCCGATACCCATGTGAGTATTTGGGAAGCCTAGTCCTGGTGCTGGCTGGTCTCCATCCCATCCATCCCATCCCAACCCATCGCGTCCCATCCCATGGCAGAGCCTGTCAGAGGTGACATCTCCACCGATTGCTGGAAAGTCGGGCTCTTGCCTTGAGGCTGGTTTGGGGCACACCAAAGAGCAAGAGAAAAGCCTCATGGCCTTCCAGTGCTCTTGGGGCTTTGTCAGCAGGGTACCGTGACACCAGTACGTGACATCTTTTTTCCAGGAATAGGGCTGACGTGTTCCCAGCACCCTGCAAGTTTCGGCTTGCTGCCCCCTCCCTCGGCTCTGGATCAGAGCAAGCTTTTCTGTGCATACGGAGGAACGGCTGTCGAGATCCTGTGACATCTTCCTCCCCTTCCTACGTCCTCCCCCTCACTAGTAAATTACCCTTTAGCTACTGGCATTTCGATGCTGGAGTCCTCCCAACCTGCCAGGTTCCCAGGACTCTTGGGTCGCTGCATCGTATTGCCACGGGGATTATTCAGGTGGTTAAAGCCCTTCTGGCCAGGCGGTGCCTTTGGCCGGCTTTGGTCTCCAGAGCTGGTCATCTTTGTGAGCCGTTCAGAACAGGCTGCTTCTGTAGGCAATTGTTTCCAAGGAAGCAACAGGCCTGAGTCATGCATCTATTTAGAACATTTCCATTAAAAACACCTGCTAAATGAAAGGAGCTATAGAAACCTGTAGCTGCTGAGGATTAGCTAGTTCAGAAAAGGATTTGCTTACAGAAACCCGCTGCTCAGCCAGCCTCTGAGTTAGTCTACAGCCGTGGCTGCCCTGGGCTCTCCCTCGAGATCTGCCATTGGGACTAACCCCACGCGGGTCGGCGTGAAGCAGCAGCAGTGCCCGAGGGCTGCTCTTGTCATTGATGTGCTGGGAGGACATCAGGGGTCCAAGAAAGAGCTTGTAGGAGCTAAGGACATGACATCTCTTCTGTCCTCATATCCCACCCCTGCTCACAGCGCCAAATATTCCCCCTCAAATGGCTGCATGGATTCACACAACTAAATCAACCTAAGAGCAACTGCTTAGCTCAGTTTAGCTTTGAATTACGTTTCTGTTTCAGACCTGAGGAAGGGCTTACGTGCCCAAAAGCACAGATGTTTTTTCTCCATTATCTAATCAGAAATATTCTCTCTCTGCAAAGACGGACAAACATGGCAAGGTGACCGAGCCCTGGCATTTTGATCCCTGTGTCCATCCAGCACTGCTCAGAAGACAGTGCGATGGTTGAACCCCCGAGGATCATTCCATAGGACCTGTCCGCAATGGCAGCGGGATAGGAGTGACAAACTGACAGGTCCTCCAAGCCCAGAGATGATTGGGAAGGCAGGCAGAGGGAAGCCTGTGTGCAGTTGAGTCAGTGATGCCCATTGCCAGGTCCAGTCAGTGGGACAATTCCTTCTCATTTTGAATCGCACATTGATGTTCCCTAATGGGTGACTCGTCTGCTCTCTAGGGAAAAGAAATGAGATTGTTCAGCACAGGTAGCATTTCCAAAGCCCAAACACTTCCTCTCGATAGTGACAGCAATTGTCCTCCTGCAAAAGCAGGGTCACAAAACCTTTAGGGCGTGGCAGCGCCTGGGCTGCCTCTGAGTAATGCCAACGTTATTCTTCCCAAGGGAAAACAAATGCAAAGGTTAGATAAAAGCTTTAAACTGGGTGCAGTTTGAAGAAAGACCTGCTCTTCCTCCTGGGTTTATACAGGGTCTAACACACAGTGGGGATCCTCTGTGGTTTTGGAGGGTGCACAGTCCACAGCTTTAACTCTGACCTGTGTATTTCTGCTTTTATGATGAAAGCCAGAATATATAATGCAAATGGCAGCAGATAATTCTAGCTGTGTATTGTGCTGGTTACACTGGAGAAGAGAGGTGGGGAGAATAAATACAGCTGCAGAGGGAAAGTCTGTGGGATTGTATGGTAAAAACAGAGTTAGGAAGGCTGGTTCTTAGGACATGCGGAGAAGCGCATTTGAAGTGACCTCTGCTGAACAGTGCCAGCTGCATATCTTGTCTCCTTCCTTTTTTTACGAGTGATTTCATAGGCATGGGGGGCATTTTTAAAAACAAGCAGATTAACCTGTCTCTGCAACATGGCACTACATTGCTGGAGCCTGTCCAAATGCTCGTCCTTATACAAGTTGCAAGATCTTGTAAAGCACCAAAGGACAAAAGCCAAGGCTTCTGCAGAGCTACACCTCACCCAAAACCTCACCCAGCCCTTAGTGGAAGCAGCAGATACAACCCCACTGTCCCTGCAGGGGCGGATCTGGGGCTGCTGGATTTCAGCACAGGTTCAGGGTAGAGCAGATTCTCAATCACTGAATTTCCTTTGCCCTGAGCTTATGCCTTCTCTGAGGTGCACAAACATTGCTGGTTATAGTGGCTGTAATGGTTCGTGCACTGCATAATGCAGAACTTGCTGGCGTAGCTCCATCAATGCTGTGTTTACCTGTTCTACAGTGTGGGTTTGCTGGTGGGAGTCTCCCGGCGGGGGAACCCAGCCTTGGGTCTCCTGCTCTTTTCATGGGCAGAGTGGCCTCCAGTGTGAGGGTTTGCATGGTTCAATTTGTAAGTATGCAGCATTTCAGCTCACTTAATTGCAAAGCGATGCTTATCTGATGGAAATGTGCAGCATTAAAAAGTACAGCAGGTTTACTGCACCGAGAAGTTCTTTCAAGAGGTTCACACAGGTTTGGTTTCCCCCGGGGAAGGGCATCTGAGGGGCTCGAGTTAGCCGGTCTGAGCATTTGTGGGAAGAACTGGGTCTCTCTGGTTTAAGCACTCAAAATCTCACAACGTGGGATCCTGGTCTCAAGGGGATTTTGCCACTGATTTCAGTGGCATTTAAAAATGTATTTGTAAACTTCCCTTGTTTGTGTATTCTTCTTGCTCTGAGCCATCACCAGGACCCTGCATTGGATGGACCTACCCAAAATGACCATTCATGTGTTTTTAACAAAACTTCACTGTTCATTTTACATTACATTTTCTGAGTTTTTTACAAAAGGGGAAAAAACAATCTGAATAGAAAATTGTTTTCCTTTGTACACTCCATTAGTCTCTGGTCTTCTCTTGCACGCAGCTTTTAATAAACACTTTTTACTTTCAAGACTGAGCCTTTTAACCAAAAGCCAGTTTCTGAAAGCTGAGCCATTTTCAGACTTAGAAATGTGGGGACATGAGACAAACACACATTTTCTCTTGAATTTCCTCCCTATTGCCACTGATGTGGTTAGTTTCCTTTCACCACTGACTTCAAACAGCACTCGCAGCCCTGCCTTCCCTGCAGAGCTGACAGTCCCTTCCCTCTGCGCAGCTTTCCAGGACGTCCATGTGATGATCTTTGTGGGCTTTGGCTTCCTCATGACGTTCCTCAAGCGTTATGGATTCGGAGCCGTGGGTTTCAATTTCCTCCTTGCTGCCTTTGGGATCCAGTGGGCTCTTCTGATGCAAGGCTGGTTCCACTCTTTCAAGAGCGGGAAGATCCTCATTGGAGTGGAGAAGTAAGGAGGAGATGGGATCTGGGATGCCACCTCTTGACCGGCCAGTGGAAGAGCTGGGACAGGAGCCAAGCAGCTGGCAGCGCCAGTTGCTCTGTTACGTGCAAACGAGTCTCTAAAACATTGTCTCCCCTCCCATACCTCCACTTGCTTTCCACCTTTGAGCCCAAAGGTACTTGCCATTATGGTGGTACTGCTCAAAGGGAAATGTGAGACGAGCATCACCCCTTAGTCCCAAGCCAGTGCTGAGAACATACATAATTCACATTACTTAAATAATTTGTGGGAAAGCACCTTTCCTGGATAGAATGTCAGAATGGGAGGAAGTGGGAAATGGGGTCAATGGGAAATCCATGGCTGGCTCCTAATCACCTATTTGTCTTCAGGTGGGATCTCTAGAGCTGGGGGTGGGTGAGGGTGAGTTACAGAAGAGTATTTCCTCATTAAACCACAATTATCCTTCCCTTTTTCCAGCCTGATCAATGCTGATTTCTGTGTGGGCTCTGTGTGCATTGCCTTTGGGGCCATCCTGGGCAAAACCAGCCCCATACAGCTCCTCGTCATGACTTTGTTTCAAGTCACGCTCTTCGCGGTGAACGAGTACATCCTCCTCAACCTGCTTCATGTAAGACAGTAGGCAGCACCCGCTTTCTGCTCCTTCCTCTCCGTGTCTCTCCAAATTGTCTCCCTTTGCTATGGCTCCACCAAGCCACTGCCTTCATAAGCATTTGAAATGCAAGAATTCAGGCAGAAAAAGTAGACAGATTAGAAGAGAGGGGGTCAGTGGGGGGTACTTCCCTGAGAAGGGAGATCTCCTGGAGTTTTACCCACAAGCCTGGCAATTCAAGAGCACTGGATGCCTTCACTGCGGCTCCCAAGGTAGACAGTGAGTCTTAGCACAAAGGGCCAGTCATTCTCTTCATGCCTGAGATGTCGCTCTCATCTGTTTTCCCTGCTAGAATATGGGCGTTGTAGAAGGAAATCAAGTGACAAAGAGGACAAGATGTCTGCTGACGGAGGCAGGGTTCCTGCCCTCCGAGAGAGGGCTTGGAGGGCTGGGAAGCAAATGAGCTCCCAGAAGACCTGAGTGCACATGGGAGCCAACCTGGCTATCACTGCAACCCCACTTGCCATTGGGACAGGTCAGAAACTCCCCTCTGATTTGATGCCTTCCAAGGGGCAGCTAAGAGGAATGCCATGACCACGCACAAGACCAAGCGAGCGGGATAGATGGCAGGACCAGAGCATTTATGTCCACCTACCCCCATGACTGAGTGCAGGCTGGAAGGACGAGTGGGCAGACAAGCTGGGCATGATGCAAACCAGACCTCAGCTCCAGAATGAGTGGTGATTGCAGAAGCAAACCTCTGTTTTCCCATGGCTGCAGGTTAAGGACGCGGGTGGCTCCATGACCATTCACACCTTTGGAGCCTACTTTGGCCTCACAGTGACGCGCATCCTATACAGACCCAACCTGGAGCAGAGTAAGGACAAGCAGGGCTCTGTATACCACTCCGACCTCTTCGCTATGATCGGTGAGTCAGCCCCCGCCTCAGGGGCACTGGTACATGCAGACCACTTGGCTGCAGAGGGCTGGTCGCTCCTGTGTCTCTGGGAAAACCAAACTGAAACCAGGATCTGGGGCTGAGAAGCTCTGTATCCTGGTCTTCCACCTCTCAGAGCTACTCAGCTCCCTTCATCAGTGGCTGGGCTGAGATGGTGCCTGGGAAGACAAGGATGCATTTTGGTTCACACTCTCTGCCAGCCCCTCCTGATGCTGGTCCCATCATGGGGGGTGCAGCTCTGGGGCAGCAGGACTACGGGATTTAACTTCCCACTGTGCAGAAAGATCTTCTTTAGAGTTTTTTTCAATCCCTGTATTCTCGCTTTTCCCTTTCTCTTCTTTGTCCCTCCTCCCCATCCCACCAGGTACCCTGTATCTATGGATGTACTGGCCTAGTTTTAACTCAGCAATTTCTGACCATGGGGATGCCCAGCACCGGGCTGCCATTAACACGTACTGCTCGCTGGCTGCTTGTGTCCTCACCACAGTGGCCTTCTCCAGCATGCTGCAGAAGAAAGGCAAGCTTGACATGGTAAGCTGGGAGCAGAGCGCCCTGCGCTGCCCAGAGGACTTATAATGAGGTTGATCAAGGATCCAGGAAACGATTGGCACTTGTCCTTTGCTGAACAGATACTGGGTTTCAGGGCGTGATGGTGCAACCAGCATCCAGGCAGAAACCCAGAAGCTTTATTGAATAAGCAGGTGGAAAGTGAGTCCTGCAGTGCTTGAGGTGCAGGGTGATGCCCTGCACGTGGTGGACCTAAGTCACAGCAGGGACTGGACTTGCTCTGTCTGGAGAGCTACTGATGGGCATGTTGCAGAGCCATGTTTGGCAGCRCTCTCCAGCAAGCTGAGCAGGGCCTGCGCAGCAGCTTGTGAGCAATCGGGGGGCTGACTTGTACGTGTTATGTGTGTGGGTGACATGTCTCTGTGACAGCAGAGCTTATGTGACACATGGGTGAGACAATTTCCATCTCATCACAACTCCCCATCCAGATTTGTGGATGCAAAGAATGTGTGTGGTACAGGGAGTGGGAGTCTATGTGCGCCTGTGCTACAGATAGAGGTTGCCTGTTCTCCTCTTGTTTTTCACCAACAAGTGGGAAAATGGGCCTTGATATTTCCTCTGGAAGCATTTTCAGAGCTGATTCTCCTGCTTTACCATTTGCACCATCCCTGAGCAATTGCAATCTCCCCGAGATGCCAAGACAGGGTGGTTACTTCTGCAGGTCCACATCCAGAATGCAACGCTGGCGGGTGGCGTGGCTGTGGGCACCAGTGCGGAGATGATGCTGACTCCATACGGCTCCCTCATTGTCGGGTTCATCTGTGGCATCGTGTCCACGGTGGGGTATGTCTACCTCACGGTGAGTGCTGCTCTAGGGGTCTGCAGCCCTGGTCCTGCTAAGGAGACCAGAAATGGATTCACTTCCCTTTGAAGGTTCCTGCTTTCCACCATCCCTTACATAGATGCACTTCTGACTCCATTTACTGCCCCAAAATGCTCAGGAAGGTTCAGTCTCCCAACAGGAGAGCGTTTGGAGGATATGTTGTTATTTTATCTTGAGCTTGGCTCACATCTTTGTCTACGAGCCCTTAGCTCTTAAATGAGACACAGTTATCACTCTTCCTTCTCTGCTTATCGCAGTCCTCCATGGAAGGAACTAGTCCTTTCCAGGGCTGTGCTCATGTCCCTGATCTCTCTCTACCTCCCTTCCCCTCAGCCTTTTTTGGAGTCCAGGTTGCACATCCAGGATACATGTGGCATCCACAACCTCCATGCCATGCCAGGCCTTATTGGGGGCATTGTGGGGGCCGTCACTGCAGCTGCAGCCACGGAGGATGTATATGGAAAGGAAGGGTAAGACAGCTTGAAAATCTTCACCTGAGAATAGATTTTGCCTGGGGGTCCTTGGGCTGGGAGCAAGGAGCAATTAACAGCCCTTGTTAATTGTCCAGGGTTGCCCCTTTCCCCCTCAAAAACATGGGGTGCACTGACTGTGTTGGGCTTACTGAAGTGTAAAAGACTCATCTCTTGCAGCTGACTTCTGGTGGCCTCAAAAAGTGAGCCATAACCCCGCTCCTTGGCATTATTTTGGGGCACAGTGGGCGGGGAAGTGCCCCTCCCTCCATCCCTGCATTGTTTTGGGGGGTCAGGTAAGGCTGAAGGTCTGGAATACAAAAGAAACGTTTATATTTTGGGCTCCTCCTAGGTAAAGCTTTGCCAGGGGCCAGAGGAGAAGGAAGTGAGTGGTGTTTCATGTCATTGCGACACTATCCTGGTCCATTGCAGAAGAGGGATGGGGCTAGGGAGGAGTCCCTGAGGGAGCAGGGCAGCATGGCTCCTCCAGAGCCAGGGAAGATCTCCTGCCAGGAGCAATCCTCACCATTTCTGCCCTTCGCAGGTTTATCAAGGCGTTTGACTTCACTGGCACGTACCAGACGCGGACACCCAGTGTCCAAGGAGGGTTCCAGGCGGCCGGCATTGTGGTGTCTCTGCTGATGGCTTTTGCCGGGGGTGCCCTTGTGGGTAAGCAGGAGGCGAGCACGGAGAGGGGAGGGTTGAGTACAGCCTGTGGCTGAAATGGAGGTGTCCACGTACTCCTGCCTGTGGCTGGATGCGTCCTTCCCACTTGCATTGCGAGAGTTGCAGGCCCTGGCTTGCTCACATTTGGACGCTCTGCAGCGGGACCCAAAGCCCACAGGAGCAGGGGAAACCAGGCAGCCAAGGGGGGAGCAAGCTCAAATGGGTTTGAAGAAAAGGGGGGATCGGCACTGAGCACCTGCCAGGGCTGTGTTTGTCCCCTTTGCTGCTGGGACGGGTGGACTCCGGCCATCTGCACCCTGCCTGCGTCCCACACGCATTATGGCCCCCTGCCCACCGCCCTGCCTGGCTGCTTCCAGGGGCCATCCTGAAGCTGCCCATCTGGGGCGATGCCGCCGCCGAGAACTGCTTTGAGGACGACATTTACTGGGAGGTGAGGCGGCGGGGCTGGCCCGGCCGCGGGCCGAGGCACTAAGGCGGGGTGTGGGGTCGAGGCCGGCGGCGGGAGCGGGGCGGAGTGGGGCGGGAGGCACAAGATGGCGCTGTCGCCCCGCGGCGTGAGGGGCTGCCGTGGCGCGGCACTGAGGGGGCTCTGCTGCGCCGCAGGTGCCGGAGGACGAGGAGAGCGACGTGTACCACATGCACAACCCCGACAAGCCCGCCTCGCCCTGAGCCGCCCACAGCTCTCCGCCGCCCCCCGCCAAGGGCACTGCCTCCTCAGCGGGGCGGCGGGGCTGCCCGCCATCTTCCCGCCCGCGGGGCTGCCCCCACTGCCTCTTTCCCCTCCACAGGCCCTGGGCCCCACTCCGGGGGGGGGCGAAGGCTCGTTTTCTCTCCATGACGAGGAGGCACTCGGCCTGGCCCTTCTCTCCTGCTTTTGTAACAAGCTGTTGTGAATAAAATAAAAAYGTGTTCTTTCCAGGCCTGTGCTCCCTTGTGTGAGTACTGGAGCAGGATGGGATGTCCCCCAGACCCCATCTCTCCTGCCCCAGGGCACAGGGCAGCTACTGGGAGAGCCCTTGGCTGCTGGGGGTAAAGCGGAGGTGCGGGGACACTCCCGGTGCCCAGGGGCCAAAGTGGATGCACGAGCGATGGCAACGTGGGGATAGCGCAGGCTGTGGAGACACTTGGCTTCGGACCTGGCACCTTAAAATACAGCAGCTGGAGGCAGCAGCCAGACTTTCCATGGTGGGGGGCTGAGCCTCTGTGGGAAGCCCAGCCCAGGCTGGTGCTTTTTGAGGGGGGATGCTGTTGTGCAGCGGCTGTCCCTGTGCTCACGCTGCCGTCCAAGGCCTGGGTAAGGGCCAGCTTTGAGTCTGGCTACACTTTTACATGCCTCCACTATCACCTTCTCAACTGCTCTACTGAGGCCTCCATCAGCTCCTTGGGAGCCTTGTTTGCGTGTACGGCGCAGGCTGGCAAGACCCTTTCTTCTTCTTTGGTTTCAGCCATTTCTTCCAGTGTCATCAGACCACTCCTTCCACTTACCTGTGCTATGCTGATGGGAAGAGCCCAAAGCCAGAGCACAGCCCCTGGCTCTTAATCGGTCCGGAGYTGGAGGAGACAGGAATGAAAATCAGGCCTAAAACCTGCATGTTTTCCAGGATGATATGATATGAGGAGCAGGAGAGGAAAAGGGGGGGGGGGGGGAAAGGAGGTAGGAGGGCTGATAGGTGTCTTCACTGCGTCTAACTGTAATTCTCACACCTGAGGGGGGGAGTCAAAAGTAGCTATTCACATCCCCTTGGGATATGACACCCTCATTTTCCATGCTGGGTAAAGACAAAAACCCTTTACAACATGTTTCTGGAATTTGTCAGCGGCTGCCAGCAGCAGCATGTTAATTAAATGTCGGCAAAGATGGAAGCAAGAGGCTCTGCTCTAATTGGACACTTTGCTTGGTGGAGCTGAAAAACATTGTGACAGAGGAGGAGGCGCCGAAACACTGTGTTCCCCCGCCATGGCGCGGGGATGGGGACAGCCAGGCACAGGAGATGCTCTCTTCTGAACCAGCGTTGCCTCTGTTTGGCCTGAGACAACCTCGCTGTTGAAAAAAGAAGAGTAACAAAATAAGAAAAGGCCTAAAATCCTCCATAGGCAAGCTCTCGAGCATGGCAGCAGCGTGGGATGCAGGGAAGGGGCTTGTTGGCTAAGGGGAAATTCAGAAATATTGTAGCTGGGCTGTCAGGAGCTCTAGCCCCCTTGCCAGCTGGTGGTATATTGTATATTCTTTTATGATGGCAAAGGAGATGTCTAACAGGGGTTAGAAACAGTCTCCAGAGAATGATCCCTGCAGAGGCTGAGTGTACATTGAGCTGCACCCTTTCCCCAGGACAGGGATGGGAAAATGGGGAGCAATTCCTGATTTCCCTGTGCTGGGATCTGCTGAAGGAAGGAGATCTCCTCCCAGCCCCTTTGCACTGGGGAAAGGATGTAATAGCCATTTGCTGTTCACATCTTCATCCACAGAGCCCATCAGAAACCATCACTGGGACATTTACTGTAGACAATCTCATTTCAAAAGTGGAGTCCTAAACTTTTTGCCCCAAGTCTTCAAAACCACCTGAAAGCAGAAGCAGACCTCTTGGGCACTGCATTTCCTACTGCCTCACTGGACCAGTGCCCTTCTGTCCCACCCCATTTGAGCCTCTGGCCACGTCCCGGACAAGCCAGCACCCAGCTGTGCCAGCCCCTGGGGAGGCAGTGTCCCACCATGGGGATACTGTGTCCAGCCCCCGTGGCCTCTGGTCTTTCCTCCCAGCAGCTTGCAAGGGGCCATGGGGATCAGTAACTGCAAAGACTGAGCAACCCTCATTGCTATAGTGAGGTGGCCAGCCCACATCGCAGGTGGGGCAGGTCTGTGAGTGCTGGGAGATGGTCCTACCCTGTGCACACGTGCCAGCAGAAGGAGCCCTGACCCCGCTCCCCATGCCTCCAGGCTCTGCCTCCTCCTCGTGGGAAGACACCTAAATTGCCCAGGCTGCTGGGCAGCGAAGCGTTTTATTGCCCTTGCTCTTGCGGGGCTCAGTCTGGTCTCAGTACCTAAATCACTCGCTGGGGCTGGCCTTGCAGTTTTAATTCCCTGGCAAACAATGCCGGGGTCGGGCTGGCGCGTTTGAAGTGCGGTCGCGGCCCCAGCGGTGGACAGAGGGCTTCTCAACGGGAGAGCACAGAGAGCAGAGGATTGGGCTGCTCCGGCAGGCGGGAGGACGTGTGAGAAAGGGGCTGTCGATATCCGTGGGGATTAGGTGGTACAAATTGTCTGGGAAGCACCAGAGGCATTGACCAAAGTTGTCCTGGGGCAGGTTCCCATGGGGGGGCTGGCTGAAACAACCCGCCTTCAAGGAGGCTGGAAGGCCCAGCCTGGCTGCTAATCCCCTGGGATCTATGGGGCACGGAGCAGAAAAGAGGTTAAAAAAAAAAAAAAAAGGAAAATCTCATGTAAAGGTGGTGGTTTCCCCAAGGGGATGATGTTAGAGAGAGCGGGAAGGGGGCGGGGGGGGAAACAGCATCGTTTAATCCCATTTTTAATAGGCAGGTGGTGGGCTTTGCTCGCACTCCTGTTCCTGCAAGCTGCTGCAGAGATTTCGGGGGAAGGCCTTTGCTCGCCTCTGCTGTCCCCCACTCCTGGTGGGGACCCCAGTGCCTCTGCAGAGGGTCCCCGTCTGCAGGTCTGCCTGGGAGAAGGGGGTTCATGTGCTTACATCTGTGCCCATGTGTGTGTTGGTGTGGGTGGATGCAGGTACATGGTGCAAGCCCCAGATTGGGCTTAAACGGGCTCATTGCACGCCCAAGGCGCTGGCCACGGCAGATCTCCCGCTGGCGGTGTGCCCATGCATACGAAGCCCTGTGTCCCCACGCACGTGCCTTCAGCCTTCTTGACCACGCACAACCGGCACACTGAAAACCACGTTGCCCACGTTGCCGGTGGTGTCGGCATGCCCTCACGCACACGTGCCAGCCTGCCGGCCGCTGCATCACTATGCA
Organism: Phoebastria nigripes; assembly: GCA_035582835.1. Classification (NCBI taxonomy): domain Eukaryota; kingdom Metazoa; phylum Chordata; class Aves; order Procellariiformes; family Diomedeidae; genus Phoebastria; species Phoebastria nigripes. Next base: position 2,475,107 of record JAYKAV010000001.1, read on the forward strand.
CATCCATCTACCTTTGCGTGCACGTCCATCTACCTTTGCGCTGGTGCGAGCGCGTGCGTGTCAGACCCGGCGTGTCCACGCCTGCCTGAGCGCCGCTCCAGCCCCTTCTGAAGGAGTGCTGTAAATTGTAATCAGATTAGGGCAGCCGGTCGCTTAGGGCCCTTGAAAAGGGCATACGTCCCCTCATCAGTACCTAGCATTGAGTCGCACAAAGGGTCTAAGTAACTCGGCAGGGGTCGGGCCCTCTGGAGCGCAGGGGAGGGGGCTCGCCTTTCTTTTCTCTCTGTCCCTTGTAATTATGTCAATTTGCTAGCCAAATTGTTTGCTTGAGTGGACAGTGGGGGCTTGCCCCCCTTCCCGCCTCCCCCCCACCCCTAACCCCATTCATGTGCTAATGTGGGAAGGAGCATGGCCTCCTGACTTCGGGAGGTGGCCGTCGAGGAGCAAGGCACAGGGGGGCACGGGCCAGGAGCCCCCCATCTAGGTGCCCATGGATGCCTTGGCTGCGCAGCCCAGATGAACAGGGCACTCCTGTTTGCTTTAGCCCGTGGCAGGGTGTGCAATGCCCAGCCAGCCCCGGCCAGCTCTGGTTTTCTCCAGCTATCCCTCACCTGCACTGTATCCCCGCTTGGGCCAACGCATCCCCAGGGCCGTAAGCCATGCCCTGCCGCATGGCAGCTTTTTCGGCACACCTCCCCACCCGCGCACCTCCCAGCATTTGCATATATTCTGCCCACAAATCCTTGTCAAGGGGAGCTCTTTATTGCCTGTATAGATCACAGGGTGTTAGTTAAGGGGCTTCTTTGTATTGCCTCAGACAGCTGGGGTCATCAAAAGTCCTGCGGTGGGAAGGAGAGACAGGAGGAGGGGGGAAGCTCTGACAATACGGACTGAAGGATTAAAGGAGCATATAAAGTTCCTATTGAGTGAGACAAGAGGCTGTTCACTCCCAAGATTGACAGCGACCAGGAGGCGATTCCCAACACAATGTCCAATTAATTCTCTACCCTCTTCGCTGCCGTCTCCTCCCTCCCTCCTCTCCTGGGCTGGGGCATGAGCAGGGAAGGGCTGAAGCTAAAATCCTAGAGAAGGTGATTAATTATTCCTGACTAAGAGGAGCCTGCTGGGGTGCAGGCCAGTCCCCAGGCTCGCTGAGTATCTGTCCCGCTCCCACAGGCTCCCATCAGCTTGGGCCACTTCGGGGTAGTTCTCCTTTCCATCACAGGCAGAGCTGTCCCACCAAGGGTCCATCTCCACGGCAGGTCCTACACCATAACCATGGTTAGTGCTGAGCCCAGAAGAGGTAGATTTAGGGCTAAAGCCAGGCTGGCAGCAGTATGCAAGGCGGCAGCAGCAAGAGAGTTAGGGAGCAGGGCGCAGTGCATGGGCAAGATGCATGGGCGTGCAGAGCATTTGGGGAGAGGCAGAGCAGCATGTGCCAGGCCTGGGGATCAGGTCTTAGCCATGTGTGCAGTGGCAATGGTTAAAGCAGCTCCATCCACCCTGGTTTTGTAGGGAGAAGTGGGCTTGTGGCCATAAGGATGCATTGCCACTGTCCCCTGGGCTGGCCACCCACACCGGCCCCAGTGCTGGGCATAGCAGGACATGTAGGAGATATTTGTGAGTGTGCTCCTACCTCTCCTGCTAATGGCATCTCTTTGACATACGCCCATGTACAGGTGCAGAATCTGGGCCACCATGTGAAATTCCTGCAAACCACTGAGTATGAATTTTTTTATTTGTCTGGTCTATTTTTTCCCTTGCAAACATCTCAGCCCAGAGGGAGGGAGTAACCAGGAAAGCACCTTTCTCTGAGCTGCCAACCTTTTTGTTGGTACTCTTTGCAGCGCCGAGGCTCCCAGACACGTGTGGCGAACATCCTTCACAGTGACAAACATGTCCAAACCACCTGGTTTGGGAGAAAAAGCCATGCAACCAGGAGGGCCCCATTCTCACTACAGGGAACACTTTGGCCAGCCCATCTCCTCCGTTCCCACTGCTCAGCACTGACCCCTTCCCCTCCGTCGCCCCTGCCCGTGGCACAGAGGGTGCCGCCAGCCCACGCCAGTGTGGGGTGGGGGACCAGTGCTGCCCTCCCCACGCACCCCACGAGCAGGAGATGCCCTGGGGATGCTGGCACAGGGCTGCCAGTTGCTCGGTGTCTCCTGCCCACTCCCTCCCGCCACACACGCTCCCAGTGAAGTTGTTTGAAAGTCTTCCGGCAGTTTTCACGGCCAGGAATAACAGATTAGCCATGATCTGATCAGCCCAGTATCTAAGCTGTATTCTCCCCGCTGACAAGTATTTGAAAGAGGGGAGGGGCCACTTTCAGCCCAACGATGAATCTTTCACCGACAAGAAAAGACCCTTTTTTCTCCCGCCAGCCGCAGGCTGCTCCGTGCCCTGTTGCTAAGTGAGACCCGGGGCCACCACTTGCACGCGGCCGGCTCCAGCGGAGCCCTCAGGTTACCAGGATCAGGAGATTCACACCAGACATCTTGTTTTTTAGGGAGGGGTGTTTCTTTTCTCACCCGCCTTTGACTGGCAGATAACAGCTCGCCGGCGAGGCCCAGGGATGCCCCTGCCGAGGCGGCTCGCCCTGGGAGGAAAGGGAAGATGCAGAAGCGTTTGGAGGGGGGGTTGGGGTGTTGGGGTCGGGGGTTCAGCCCTAAATGTCTGGGGTTTGATGCCATGCACGAGGGTGTCCCCAGCCAGGCTGCGGAACRGCAGCCCCACCCCACCCCATACCCACAGTCCCTGTGTCCCAGTGGGTTGGGGCACAACGGGACCTTGGGGACATGGCCTTGGAGGATGCTCGGTGCTGGTAGCTAAAGAAAAGCCTGGCCTGTCTTCATGCAGGGGTGGCTCTGGGCTTGGGCTTGCAGAGGGACATGTGGCAGAGGAAACRGGAGGATGATCTCCAGGCTTGGGCCAGCTTTGTGGTCCCTGCAGCCTCACATGGCTCCGGAGCACCCTCTCCCCCCGCCAGCCCCAGCCAGGGCCAACCGCCCTGCGAGAAAGAAGGGAAATCACTAAAACAAAGGCTTTCCAGGCTATTTCTGGAGCTGCCGGCATGAGGTGCCCTCGCCTAAGACATGGTGCTCACATCTCCCTCCTCTCCTGCAAGGCAGCAGTGCAGGCAGAGCTGCAGGCTGCCAGGCCCTGGGCTGGCACCTTCCCAGAGCCCTGCCTGCCCTGCCTGCCCTCCCTCGCAGGCAGGGTGCTGCGGGGGGAGGAATGAGCTCTTCTTCGTGTGTATACCCCTCCAGTGACTCTCTAGTGCTGCTGCCGAACCTCCCTCACTGGCCCCAAACGAAGGCACCCCTGGGTATTACCGATGCACGGCAGCTCAGGCTCTTTGTGCTCAGCTCTATGCAGGAAATCCTCTCTCTCCACGGCTGTAGGAAGCCTGGAGAAACCCCCTCATCCCTACCTCGGCCTGGGAAGACTCTCTTGACCTCAGACTCCTGCGAGCCCTTGATCTCAAGACAGGCAGAGGTGACCAGGGCTCATTGCACTGACATGCAGGAGGACTGTGGGAGAGACCTGCGGGGAAGCTCTTTCCCTTTCCACGGGAAGGGGGAACCACTCCGGCATGGCACCGCAAGCTGCTCCCTCTCCACAGCCATGCCCTGAGCCCAGTTGGTGCGAAAAGCCCCAGGAAAAGACACCAGAGGGGCTGCAGAAGTTACTGCTGCTTTGAGCAGCACAAAAAGGAAAGAAACCCTGAACCTTTGGGTTTGAAACACAAAAGGCCGGATCCATGGCTGTGATACAGCCCCTTTCTGTAGCTTTAGCAGCACAAAGCAGCTGAAAAACTGGCTTCTCTGGCAAGCTGAGCTCTCTTCCAGTTTGGGAGGAGTCCCTCGGTGGCTGAAGGGGCAGTGCTGGTGCCAATGCCACGGCCACCTCCACCGCCATGGGCAGCAGGACGGGATTCTCAGTGCCCTGAGGTTGTCCTAAGTCACATTGGAGGCATGATGACTTTCTCCAGTCTTCCTGGGAATAGGAGTACCTACATTTGGCGTTCTGGAGGAAGGTGGTGTTATGGTGCAGGTGCTCTATCAGTTTGTGCTTGCCGTGGATAGCAGCGGCTGCGTGGGCTGCTTGCCATGCTTGGCAGTGGGCACCCGCCCCAAATAAATCCCTCCCAGCCAGCAGCTTCTCAAGGGCATGTTCAAGTCTCTCTAGGCTTGAGCCAGCAAAGCACAGGGGAGGTCTGCTGACCTCTGAGACATCTCTCACAGTCCCACTTGTCCAACTAACTCTCTGTCACCCTTTTTTACTGGCTGTTGACTGCCCCGGCAGGGGCAAGCTCCCGGCTTTGGGACCTTACCACTGCTCTGGTGCTTCAGACCAGATTTCTCACTCTTTTTTGGGTGGCTCTGCCAGCCATGAGACATATCTTCCACTGCACAGACAGGTCTTCTGCCTTGCTCTGCAGCCAGGAATCGCCTGTGTGGAGGAGCAGTGGGAGAGCTGGGGGGCTGGAGCACACCCTTCATCCTCTCCTGGGGAGGCCAAAGGACTTTTGACATACATCTTAAAGCTTCCTGGCCCACTGCTTGGTTAAACGTGCAAATGGCCTCTGTTCCTCTTGGATAAACTGCCTGACTCATTCACTTTATCGTCTGCAATAAGATGACCCAATGCTCATGCCATGGACATGAAGAGCCATGTTTGACTGTCCCCCACCTTCACATCATCGTGGCACTGACCAGGTTTCTAGGAGCTCCATGTGCTACAAACAGCAAGTCCCCAGCATCAAAACGAATTGCTCCTGACTTTATTCCTTCTGCCTCAGTTGTTTCTCCTGGCTTTGCCTCCAAGCCTTGGCTTCGCCTTGACTCGTGCTGGAAGGTGCTTTGTGGGGGAGAGCAGCAGCATCCCRTTTGGCTTCACTTTTCTCTGGGGAATCCTGAACCACTAGATCCAATTTACTCTTTATCTCCGGGCAGTCTCTACACTGAAAATGCTCTATAAAACCCTCCTCTGGGAAGGATGTGGTCTGCAGAGAGAGACCTGACTGTCCTCTTGACAGTCTGATCATCTGTGGGAGAGCACAGGGGCTCTTCCCCGGCCACGGGCTGGGCGGCACCACGTCTTCTTGAGGAAGAAAGGAAAATTTGCCTTCAAGGACCTGATCTGAGAATTCATGTCCCAGTGCTGAAATAAACCATTGTGCAGCAAAGAATAGTACACAATGTAAGCGCTCAGGAAAGAAGAAAATAATTTTATCCTGATTTCTAGTGTCTTCCTCACTTGTGAGCACCCTTCCATACTTACACATGTCAGCAGAACACAGCGGAGATATATTTATATGAAAATCTGGCTGTCTCCACAGCTATCTTTAGTGTTTCTTTCTGTGCCCGTAGCTCCATCCTATGGCTATGGGTTTGGTTTGCTTTGGTTTGGTTCCAGCGCCTGGAACATCCCTGTACAAAGGGACAGTATCAGCACCCTGTGTCCAAAGGGGACCGAAATAAAGAGCCATCGTGCGATCAAACCAGCAGCTTGGATGGGTTGGGGGGCACCTGGGGAGCCTCAAGCATTGCAGCATCCTTTTCTGGGGCGCCACTGGCGGGGAAGGGGGTCCCCCCACAGGCAGACGAGGGCCCCCGCTCAGAAAGAAGTGGCGGCACATCAGTATGCAGAAGTGGTCGCTGCTCGCCAATAAATTAGCATAAACCACTCTAGGAGGTAAATAGACATACAAGGCGCCAGTGTGTGCAGCGTGGGCTGCGGCTTTGTCTCAGCCCCACTATTGTCACGGCCCCTGCTGCACACTGACCAAGTGGGGCCGGTGTGGTGGGCTCTTACACTTTTGACTGCTGGATAAAAGGGGGGAACATAAAGAGAGGGGAGAACTTTTTTGGGGGTTTTTTTTATAAGTCCAGACGAAGTTACAGACGTCTGTTAAACGTCAATTACAGCTGAATAAAGACGTCTGCTTGAGGCTTAGTTATGGCTCCTTTCAGCCACCGAGATTTTTCCAGGGCTGGCCCGGGATGCCTTCGGCAACCTAATTTGGAGATTGTAACTCTATAAACAGGCTCTGGCATTAATCAAGGCTGGTGAAAATGCAAATGATGGTGTGGAGGGGGCTCGGGGATGGGACAGGGTCCTGCGCCTTGCAACTCGGGGCAGGGAGTAGAAAGAAGGAAGCAAAGAGGAGGAAGAAAGGGGCCATGCAGAGGAGCGGGGATCCATAAATAGAGAGCTTGGTGGGGTTTGCTGACTTTCCTCCTGGTGCTCTGGGAATCTGGTCCCATCAGGACTCTTCCGCACCCGCCTCCACTTCCCACCGGTTAACCCTTGCGGTGCTCCTGGCCATATGAGCCAGGAGCATGGCCTTTCCACGCCTGGTTGCTTAGGTTTTCCCAGCAAGACCAAGGCCAAAACACCAACAAACTGGGCATTTAATGCCTTAAAATCCTGGAGGATCACTGGGATTTTTGGAGAACCCAGACTGTATAAGAGAGGGTGTCAGAGCAGCATGGGGACTGCAAGAAGTCACCCCTTTGGGAGGGCAGCTCATGCTCTGCCTGGTCCACCATCACTTGTTATGTGGCTTGTTGATATCAACTCCATTTTGTCATGGGAAAAAGGCCTCTGAGCTCGAGCTGTGGGGGGAATGAAGTCCCAGGTCAGTGTTGTCCACACCATTAAAAGCCATCCTGGTGACCATGAAGACCAAAGCACTCTTCAGCAGGGATAAGGTAGCTAGGGACCTTCTTCCCTCTCGGATACATCCATGTCGAGAGGATGAGGGTGGAGGGCTGGAACTCCCCTTAGCCTCATCAGCAATATTGCTTTGTGTCCTGGGATGCTCTGGCAGGCTGAGGTCAGTACCTGGTGAGAAGAACCATGTCCTATCCTACAGCCATGTCATAGCTAGACGTTGCAACCCAGAATATAGGAATAAGCCTGAAAATCAGAGTGGAAACAGTGCTGATGCTGAGGGCTAACAGTGTCTTACTTGTAATACGGAGGAGGCTCACTCCTTGCTCCCCTGACCCATGGAGCATCCTTCCTGTGCTCTGCCCCAGTGCTCAGCGCTRCACCGGCCCAATGCACCATGCGGTGACTGTGGGATGGATGGTCCAGAGGAGCTCCAATCTCTCTCCCTTCCTCAGATCTTCTGGGAACCTTTGTTTTTTGGAAACATTTGAGAAGACAGGTGCAGTCCAGGAGCATTTTAGAGATAAAAGTAACACAGGAGCCTGCTTCCCATTCCCACCTCCCTGAGAAAGCGTTTTCTCCTCTCATTTCCACTCTATGGGGAGCATTCTCTCCCTATCCCAGCCTCTCCTTTTTTCTTCTTTGTCATTCCCTTTCCCCCATCTCACATGGTTACACATTTTCCTGTCTCCTCTCTATTTCCATATCAGAAAAATCAGACTGGCAGAGAGATACAGGGCACTCAGACACAGAAACTCCAGTGACCCCCTTCTCTGGTTCCTTGGAGAAACTCTGTCTATTGTACTGAATTCAATAAACYTGGGGTACCAGGTTTCTCCTTGGCCCATGGAGATGGGGGTTGGAGTCCTGGGCACCTCGAAGACCTGCCATGGGACTGGCTTAAGGGGGTGCCAAGAAGGGGGATTTATTGCAGAGAATTGAAACAGAAACGCACATCCCCGGTCCTTCCCCTTTGGGTGGTGATCAGGAGGGAGCCTGCCCTTCCCAAGCCATCAGCCTGACACTGCTGGGGACTGAAACCGGGCGTATTTTCCCCTGGCTGACTTCCATCCACTCATAGCTTCACCGTGATGGGCTGAAAAACCAACTGCATGCTTCTAGAAAACACCTGAAGGATCACCTCCAACCTGGAGAGGGTCTACAGGAGGGATTTAGGCCAGAGGAGCTTCTTTTGGTTATGGTTTCTACACAGCTGAGCAGTTTTCCTGCTGAAGCATCCTGAGAAACCCATAGTTGGTCCCGGAGAAGTGTGAATGAGGGAGGCGACGTGCTGGGGCTGTGGGGAACCCCTTGCAGGGAGGTGGCACATGTTCACGGGTGTCTTTTGCAGGATTTGATGTTTCACAATGGGATGCGGTTCAGGGGGAAGCCAAGAGAAGGATGGGAGAGTGAGACCTCAGAGGGCTGCAAACACTGGCGTAGGCAGAGACGCAAAGCGGCAGTCCCCAAACAGGCAGCTGGTTGTTGTGGGCTGGGCAGGGATTGCTGGTTCTCTGCAGCCCCTGGCTGATGTTACTATAACCCTGCATTCACATCCTTTCCCCTTTCACCTGGGAAGAGGGGGACAGGTGGCTTTTTGGGGAGCTGACAGCACTTCCAAGGAAAGGAAGGTCAGACCTTGCGGTGAGAAAGTATCGCTGAGCCCTGAAACCAAGAGACAACAGAAAAAGAAGGGATGGAGGTGGGGAGGAGGATGGAGATGAGAGGATCAAAAGGGGGGATGTGGATCAGAGCATGGAGCCAGCCCGGCGGACAACGCCCAGGGCTTCCCGAAAAAAATGGAGGATGGGGTGGACCAGCGACAGCTGGAAGATTTAATTGCTCCTCTCCGCAGACCTGCTCGGCTCCCTCCCTCTCAGATCTGCATTTCAATATGAGAGCAGCAGTAAGTGGGATGCCGCTGGAAGGGGTTAGAATGATTAATCATTTAAAAAGCAAGATCTTAATTACAGGGTGCAATTTTTGCTATTTAAGGAGTCCATTAGTTTCCAGAAAGGAAAAAAAATATATATATTGCAGGTTATTCTCCTTTTGAAGAAAATGGGAGGGGGGGACCGGGGGGCCACGGCACCCAGGCTGGCATGGCCGCCCCTGCCGGGGCGAGGGCGTTGGTGTGCGAGGATGGCGAGGGGGAGGTGGTGTCATTTGTTCCCCAAGTGATATTTTTGAAGGGTGCTGGCTGCGAGCATTCGCCGTGCTCAACCACGCGTTGGCACAATCTGTGCCGGAGCAGGCAGACAGCTTCTGCTCAGCCTCCCCCGGCATAGCTCCTCCTCCCCGGGGGCAAGGGGAGGATTTGGCCGCTGTCAGCACTGCTGACCCCTTGGCCGAAATAGCTCCCGAAGGGCATATTGGGGGGTAATTGCCGTGATAACAGCTTGTCTGCTGGGAGCCAGGTTGAGACCTCGCACAGCTCGTCTCGCCTGTGACTGGGGCAGCTCTGGCCATGCTGGGGGGTTCTGGAGTGTCGTCGGCCACAATGCCACCCCTTATCGGGGACACGGGGCATCGGGGCGCAAGGGGACGCTGGCTCCACTGATGCCCGCGATGCCCCGGCCCCGACGGCTGCGGGCTCGGCCCCGTCTCGCCCTGCGCCGCAGCCTGGAGGGAGGTGACGGGGGTTAATCGCCCACCGCCTCCCCTCTGACCCCTCTGTGGGTTTTTCTCTTGTATGGTCATTTAGCCGTCCCCTGACACAAAAGGGAGCGATTAAACACAGCTCAGGCCCTTCATGCTTTAGTGGATTAATTTGCTGATCCCCCACGGATTAAAGGTCTCGACAGGATCAGCAGGAGCAGCGGGGCAGACCCCGGCAGGAGGAGGCCAGCGATAGTCCCGGGCAAGCCCCAGCCCGCAGCAATCCCCCTCCCCAGGGACCTCGCGGTGTCACCGAGCCATGTCAGGGTTCAAGGCATCGGAAGCTCGCCTAAATACCACGTCCCCAAACCCTTCTGCTCGCTTCACCGAACAGCCGAGGGGTGGGGGGTGCCTGTCGCCCTGCTCGCTCCAGCAATGGGAGCAGAGTCCGTCCCTGATGCACCCAGCAAAGGCGGACAGGGMGAGCATGACCGGCTGCTCCGGAGGAAAGGGGGAACGGTGGTGACTTTGGGGGCCTGCACCCCARTGGGGGGGGTGTGGTTGCCCTCCCCAGGCCTGCGGGAAGCAGAGATTGCATCTGCCTTTAATTACTCCCTCTCTGCATATCAGATGCTCGTGCACCTTCTGCACATGAATGCTGATTAATTGCAGGGTTAGGCTCCGAGGCAGGCCGGACCACATTATTTCTGATGTTTGCTCTTTTCACGAGGAGAATAAATGCCATGAATCCACAGTAATCAGTGGCTTTTAGCTTGTCACTCTTATGACACTCTTTACTTAGACCAGGAAATGGCAAATGTGGTGGAAATAAGAACTTTATTATCTCTTTTTTTTTTTTTGCTCCCAAAAGGGAGGTGTGTGACGAGGAGGGGGAAGAAAGTGGTGGGGGCATCTCGCGGCACGGGAGAGGGAGAAAGCTGCTCCATTTTCCCTGCACCGGAGGAGCCGTGCTTCGCCCTGTTCGGTGAGGGAGAGAAGAAAAGCAGCAGCATCTTCTTTGTGGAAGGACGCCAGGGCGGTACGTCAGGCTGGAGCTGGCACCCTGGCGATGGCAGAGCTGGAGGGCAGTGGGGTCTCTGCCACCCTCTGTAGTGCCCGTGGCCTTGCCTGAAATACCGAGCATGGGCACGCACCATACAGCCATCTCCAGGGATGGACGTCCCCGGCGTGCCGCATCCAGCCTGGGCGAAATCCCATAGCCTAACCAAAGGAGAGGAACAAGGCTGGGGAGGACACCCAGAAGGGTGCTGAGCRTCCTGGCAGGGATGGGCACTGGGGCACGAACAGCAGCACGCGCATCTCCCATTCCTCATCCCTTGCCTTCCCTCGCCAGCAAGCCCCGCTCTCCTCCCGGCCGAGCCCCATCGGCTCAGGTGGGAAACCCTTTCACCGCCTCCCTCAATGCCCTGCTACCGATCTCATTGCCGCCGCTTAGCTCAGTGCGAGGGCAGCCCTCTGCTTTTCAGCAGCGAACATCTGGCGTGCCGCGGGCGGCTGGCCACCGGCCGCCTCCGGCCCCCTCCCCACGCCACCGGGGATGCCCGCAATTAGGCAGCCCTCGAGCCCCCAGCCGCGGCCCTGCTCAGGTGAACGCCCGGTTCCCGGGGATGGAGGTGTAATTAAGGTTAATCAGAGGGCCGGGGGGTCAGGGTGGTGGTGGGGAGACCCAGYGAGCCTAATGGCGGCTGTAATTAGGCAGCTGTGGAGAAGCGGTTAATGAAGACGGCAACCGTTAATAAAGCTCTTCCTGAGCAGCCTTCTGGCCCGGGTAATTGAGGGATTTGCAAGTGCCATCTCCCCCTTAACCCTGTAATGAGCAGACCCATGGCGGCCCGCGTTAACCCTTCCAGGGACGGAGGCGGTGGCGGTGCGGCCATTGGCCGCCCCTCCCTCTGCGGGGACATGGCAGTGGGGCTGGGGTCGTGGGAGGTGGGTTTGAGCCTTTCCCCTTGCCACCGGGTCCCCGGGGCTCCCTCTGCCCTGTGGCTTCCCCAGGAGCCCTTTGAGCCATGCTCAAAGCGGCTGGCAGAGACTTTTCTCGCAGATGCTGTGGTTTCCCACGCCTGCCTCAGCATTATGCAATCCCCCCCCCCAGCCCTCGCTGCCCCCCCGGCCCCACCACCCACCAGCGCCGGGATGTCATCATCAGCCCAGGCCCTGGGAACCCACATTGTTAGCTTAGTAAATAGAGAAATCCCCACTCAAGCATTGCAAATGAGGGCAGAGGGGGAGCTGGGGAACCGCGCTGGCCATGGCGGGCTGCGGGGTCTCTCCCCTCTCTCTCTCTCTTTGAGTTGTCAGTTGAATTCAGTGGTTAACAAAGAGCAAGGGAGGGAGCTGAGCTGCCGTCGCAGCTGGGCAGGGCAGTAAGAGGAGGCAGGACTGCAATGCCACTGCTCCGGCGAGCAGCTTCGTCCCTGTGATACCTGCCACAGGTGGGCAGGAGCCCAGTGTACCCCCATGGCTATGCCTACCATGTACCCAAGCATCAGCAACTCTGCACCCCGAGGCTCGTACTGCAACAGGGGGTGACGTTTCAGAGGGCGAGGCAGCCAGGGGAAAGGCTGAGAGGTGCTGGGGACGCGTCCCATCCTCGCTTCATTTCTCTGCTACTGGTTGTACCTGCATGGCTGCAGTTCCCCGGGAGTCCTGGGGACCCTGCTGAGCTATGGGGACCCACTGTACTCCAATGCTTGTGAGCATCCTGAAAGTGTCAGTAAGGAAGTGAGGCAGATCAAAAGATACAGAAATGCTTTTATTTTCATCTAAGATGGAAAACAAGCACAAAAAGGCTGCTTTTACAGAGCCATGGTTCTGCTTCTCTGAATGGGGCATGAAAATCACCAGGTGAGTGGAGCACCCAGTGCCCAGCACCAGCTCTGGCAGCTGTGGTGCTACTTAGGCTGTATCACAGCAAAGTCTCTCTTGGCCCTACCAGGAGGTTTTCCTTCACCTCTCATCAGGGATCCTACCRTTTCCCTCTAGCTCTGGGTTTCTGCACATGCAGGGAGGTGTTGAGAATGGCACACGCTCCCCTTTGCAAAGTGCACAAGGGCCGAGAGGTGCTGTACGAGTATATCCTGCTTGGTGCTAATGTCTGGAGCCAGGCTCCACACTGAAACTGCTGTATATCTGCCTCTGCAACAGCTTGCATCAGGCAGGGCAAAGTCTTTATTAAGATGTGGAGGTGTGGATGCCCTTCTCTGCCGGTTGCCTTAGCCTAGAGCCTGAGAAGGTCATGGTAACGTGTCAGGAGCTTCGCAGACTTTCCTCCCTGCCTGGTGCTGTAAGCAGCGATGCCGTTCCTGATGCCAAGCAGTGCTTGAGGTCCCACTGCTGTGGTGCCCACAGAGCTGCTGTCCACAGGAATCCCATGGAGGGGCACAGCTGGAGGGTCAGGAGGAGCTGTGAGCCCCTGGCTCGGGCACCCAGGGGCTGAGGGGGTGAGATGAGAGCACAGATTCAGGGCAGTTCTCTCTCCTAATAAAAAGCTTTTGCCATCGTCACTGGACAGTCAGGGAAATACACCCGGAGATGTCAGCTGGGAAAACCAAGGGCACGTTTTCCCAGGCCATGGTGATTTGTAAGGGGTTGAAAGATCTCAGTCTTTGGTTTCTAATGCTAACCTGGCTTCACTGAAATGTTTTGTTAAACTCTTTAAATTGTGTGTTTCTATTATAATAACATGCTGGGTTTAAAATAAAAAAGACCTTTCTGAAGGTGATAGCAAAAATGTTTTGCTCCAGGTCTCTGCCCTGGTTTCTGCCCCTGCAGCRGGACTAGCAGTGGGTGGAGGAGGCTCAGGGAGCCCCCGAAGTCCTGCCGCAGGGTTCGGCAGCTCAGCCACCCTGGTAACTTGTGCCATCAGGTGCTTGTCGGGGACCAAATCCTTACCCCAGCATAAGCAGGGGCAATTGCTGTTGCAATCAGGCAGCCAGAGGCAGAGCTGCTTGGATCCTGTACTGGGAGTGAACCCCACACTCTACCCCATTTTGGGGGATACAATTGGCACCTGGCACCGCTGTGCCATGGGTGCCGACCCCCGTGCCTGTCCCCAGGCAGGGACAGCCCGGTGGGGAGCGCCAGCCCTTATCTCCACGGCTTTCCAGGGCAGCTCGTCGTCATGCATCCTGAGGCTTGCTCACACTTTGACCTCTCCCCAAATCTGTTGGACCATCGCCAGGTCAATCCTCTCCCACCAGATTTACTGCTGGTTATACTGGGGGGATTGGAAGGAGCCAAAACCCGCTCCTCTGAGTCAAACCCAAAGAGGGGATGGATGTTTGTCCTGCCCTGTACATCGGTGTGTATGGAGGGGTGGGAAAGAAGATGCTGGGAGGGGAGAGCAGCTTGGAGCAGTGCTTGTATTCGGGAAGGACAATGAAGAAGAAACTTCTAAATGCAGCCCCGCAATCGCACCCACGCTGGGTGGGCAACCATGCTGTGGGGTCAGGCGGGCTCCCGCGATCTTCCAGCCACACACCCACGCGCCTCAGGAAATCAGTGGTGGCTCAGCCCGCATCCCTCCATCCCTCCAACCCTCCCCGGTCCCACAGACTGACCCTGCAGGGACACCCCCAGCCCAGTGCTACGATACATCAGCTCCTACAGCGCCCGCTCCCAGCCCGGCACGCCGCGGCACACCACAGGGTCGCCGAGCTGGGAGCCACAAGCGAACTGTCACTTCTAGGTATTTTAGGGTGGCTTTTTCTTTTTCTCAAGGAGAACAAATTCCTATTAAATCATAGATAAATAAAGGGGAGAAAAAGGCTCAGAGGGGACCAAGCGGTCTCTGATAGCTGGTGGCTGCTGGTGTTGAGCATCACCAAAACAAGCTGGTAACAAATATATCCTCTCACCAATTATTTACCAGCAAACCTGCTTTGGCAGATCCCACATAGAATAAAATAGGTACATTTTTCATGAGAAGGTTGTGGGGTTTTTTTTGGTTCCATGCTCCATAAAACACATTTACCCAGTCACATACAAAATACATTTATCCAGTTTCTTTAAAACAAACAAAATAACCTCTCCTCTCCATCTGGCCCCTCTCTCTGCTCCTTTCTAGCCTGGTCCGCTTCTCTATTCCTCGCAATATGGAACATGACAGGGTATTTTCAATGCTATTTTTGTCCATTGTGTCATAGCTTATATTTAAAATAGCATTTAAATCTGCCAAGTAGTGCGGTGTTTTAAACTGCTGTCAGACTGAATTTCTCCTCCTACATACCGCAGATTTCAGCTACGACTTAAAGACAGCTGAGGGAAGCTTTTGAGGAGGGGGGGAGGTGGAGGTGGTTGGGGACCAGATTGTCTGCAGGTACGAGGAGAGTCGGAGGATATTAATAGGGTAAAGGATGCTAAAGGGGCTGGAGGGGGACACAACCGCAAAGAAAACCAGGGAAGGTGCATACGGGAGTGAAATCTTCTTCCCAAAGGAAGCTCTCGCTCGGGACAAAAGGCTGCGATGATGGGACCAGGGGTCTGCACCCGGTACCTGTGGAAACCGGGGGGGTCCCTGGTCTGAAGGTGAAATGAGAGACCCCCATCTAGTGGCATTTGCTCTGCATTTGGGGTTCGCCTCATGGCTCCCCAAAGTGGGGTCAATCAAGCCTTTAGCAAGAGCAGCCCTAAGGCAGAGGCAGGGCTTGTGCTGCCTGGCTTGCATCGGGGTTTTTTATCCCTTTCTTCATCATTTATTTTTTGGGACATGGCTGACATCTGGGAAGCCCCGGGGTGAAGTAGTACGGTCATGGTCCATGGTCAACGCCTGGGCCCGTTCCCCCTCCTTATGCTTGCAGGGATCTAGAAATCTGCTGGTCCCTTCCTTCACCACCATTAATAAACATCGCAACCATCCCCAGCAGAGCTGGCTTGGTTGCAATCAAGTTAGAAACGTCAGCCTAACCTCTCCCAGCCAAGCCCTCAGGCAGCTCAAACCTCCATGACCCCTCTTGAAGTCATCTCCCACTGGAGGAGGTGCTCCAGAAATGGGTTTTCTCTCCCATCTGAGCCCAAACCACCTTTGTTTCATATGTTCAACCTTCAGGCCTTTAGGTGCTGGAGCAATTGTGTTCCCTGGGTGCCCAGTTGTCCCCTTCACATGTCCTCCTCTACCCATGGACACATCCCAACAGTGTGATGGGTCCTGAGCAGCATCTCCCAACCTCTCCCCCTTTGCTCTGCTCTGCCCCTGTGAGCATTCTCCCTTGCATGTCCGTGTCGTAAGAAGATGCATCATGCCATCATGCTCCCAGTCACCGGCACATGAACAGCACAGGGATGCCCAGGCTGAGGTCCCTGCTGCCACGGATGCTGCCTCCCTCCCTCCCCAGCTGCTGCTGGCTCCACTCTGCTCGGCTCAGCTGCCTACGTGGGAATTTGTGGTAGCACAGGGAGGGCCAACGGAGGTGGGAGCATCCCCACGCCAAGCCTGGCAGGCACGAGTCCCCACCCTGCTGTGGAGGAGTTCAATATCACTTCTTTCCCATCTCATTTTTGGCTGCAGCAAAGGTCTGGYGCAGCCCCACCAGAGCAGCTGACGTTCAGGGGACATGTCCTCCTGCACCCCTCTCTGCTGTAAGAGCTCCGTGCACAAGGGGTGCAGGGTCTCTCCCAGCCCCTTGCACAGCCCTGCACCTTCCCCAGTACYGGTGGGGTCCATGCCAGGCCCTGATGGCTGCTGGATCCTCCCTGGTGCCCGGAGGGGTGGCTGTTTCATGGAGTACCCCCAGCCTGCAGGTGCCCCCCACTTCCCAAAGAGTATTTGAGTTTCTTTCCTGCAGCCGTCCCAGGCTCACTTCTTGCTCTGTCTCTGCCGGTGTCTCACCCTCTCCTGGGACACGTGTGCCTGCTGTTGATATCTCCTACCCATCCTCTTCTGTCAACACCGCCTGAGGAAGGGACAGATTTAATTTTTAGCAACGTGTCCTTTGTGTCAATAGCTCCCCCTCGTCCTCTCCTGGGCAGCAGGGCTATCTGCTCACCCATCTCCTCCTCCCTGCTCGGCAGGCAGCTTTCCCCTGCCTCTCCACTCTCTCTCCTTCACCGTTTTCCCTTCCGCCTGGAGTTTTCCATCCCTCACTCTCGTTCCCAGAGGGAGAGGTGACCCTTCCCGCAACTCCTTGCTGTGTCACCCAGTGCCACATCCCTCAACCAGCCCCAAAACCAGCTCTGCCACCCCTGAGCCGGGATGGCAGGAGCGTCTGCATTACACCCCATGGCTCGCTGGGCTGAGACAGGACYGGCATTGGGATCTCTCCCTTTGGGATCACCTCGTGCCTCCGGCTTGGTCCCATTCTCCAGCTCAGTTTGGGATGGGGTGATGCGCCATGGGTGGGGGTGCCTGGTTGGGTTTGGTTATTTATTCCCCCAAAAGGCAAKGCTGGAGAAGGGGTACGGCCAGCTCTGCGATTGCATCGCAGTGCGTTAATCAGCCGCATTAAAATTCCAAGACAGCTCCTGCCAAAGTGGCTGCGCGCCGTGCAAGGTGGCTGGGAAACGCCGGGAGCCGTGACAGGCAGGCGCACGGGCAGACAAAGAGCTCGCTCCGTCACTCCGGGTCTGCTCCGGGAGGAGAAAACCAACACACACACACACACCCCTCCACGCTGCCRTGCAGCCCCACGCCGCCTGGCCATGCGGATGCCACCGGCAAGCTCTAAGCGAGCAAGCGTGCGGTGGCCAGCGAGCTTGCCAGCATCCCAGCACTGGCCCAGGGGGATATCTAGGCTGGTTGGGCATCCCAGCTGACCCCACGGGCAACCACGGGTATGGGTGGTAGCCACCATGGGGGAGCAGGATGTCACGGTGATGGGGACCACGCACTGCTCAGCCCTCAGCATCCCATCCATGCCTGTGTGGGGGGGTGCGTGTCCCTGTGGGACTGCGAGCCCCCAGGGCGAGGGTCCCCCCAGGCCTTATGTCCCCCTCCGAAGCCCCTGCCAGCTGTAGTAATGCATTTTGCCACAGGGTGCCACTATGGCAAAGCTGTAAGGCCGGCCGGGCCCTGCAGCCCTGTTGTATAAGCGATACCTGGCGTTACCCATGTTAGTCGTGGTTTCCTTCTTCCCCTCCACTCCCATCTTCCCCCACACCCCCCGCAAGGAAACTGCAGCAAGAACACCCCAAATATTCATCCAAAGGGGACGGTGCTGCCAGGTGACCCCTGCGYGGCATGGCAGAGGAGGGGATGCTGCGGTCCCCTCCGGGGTGTCCTGAGTGACACAGGGGACGGTGGGGACTGACATCTCACCAGTGCGATGGCATTGCTCTGTCTCTGCCAGACCCGGCAGGGAGGAGAGATCCCGGAGGCTTTGCAGGAGCATGTGCCATGCCAGCGAGCAAGGGGGATGCTGCATAACCCAGGGGTCCAGGAACAATGTGCCAACCCCGCTCCTCTCCTGCATTTGGTTCTGGGCGTGCAGCTCCCCGATAAAGGGGGTCTGGCTCCATTGCTGGGGGGCAAGCAAGGGGCTCGGTGATGCTGTGGTGGGGCCTTGCAGATGGCACCCGCTCGATCCAGCCTTTCCCCAAGGATGGATCCGGCCAGCCCCATCCTCCCACAGCTGGGCCCATGAGCTGTCTGCAGGAAAGGGGATGCTGCAGCTGGGGCACCATATCCCATCCCATCCCATCCCATCCCGTCCCATCCCGTCCCACCCCATCCCAGGGAGATGGCGCTGTAGGAGCAAGCAGGCTGGGTCCTGCACCCCGAGTTTCTCATCCCCCCACACCCTCCAGCCCCTTCCCAGCCTCTCCCCAAAGGGGAGGAGGTGCCCCGGGGCGGCTCAGCCCTGCACCCGCAGCAGCACCCCAACAGCCCCATTTTTCACCCACGTGAGAGTGACAGCATGGCTCAGCCTAGGAAGCTGAGCCGACAAGAGCTATGCAGGATCAGGCCATAAACATGAGATTTTTTAGGGTGAAAAGTGCTCTGCAAATGGCAGGCGGTGGGATCTTGCGTGCTGCATCCGCCGCAGGCAGAGAGAGAAAGAAGATTCGCTTCTTCCCTCGCTAATAAAGTCTGGCTGAAATGACACAGTATAATCAGTGTTTACCTGGGAGTTTACATACGGTTTGTTGTAATTATAGTTTCAATTCCTGCTTTTGCATTTTTTTTATTTTTTTTTTCCCAACATCTATTTTTCAATCAGTAAAAGTAAATACTATTTTCAGCCCAATGTAATTCTTCCACTCCCATGGCCACAAACACAGCGAGGAGAGCGATTCCATTTGCGCGCTGTGCAATTGAGCAGAGAGAGGAGCCCGGCGGCTGCGGGGCATCAGCAGAGCCACAGCCGAGCAGGGACCTGGGGATACGGGGACAAGCCTCCCTTCCCCACCATGAGTCCCCCGGGACCTCCACCCCACCCGGCGGGGCTACCTTTGCCAGTAAAAATCAGCATCAGGCCCAGACGCTGCTTCCCATTGCGTCGGCATCGTTAAAACCCTAAAGCTGCCTGGTCGGAGGCAGTGGGGAAGGGATAAGAGCCATTAGGTGCAGCATCATTTATTTCAGGGCTGGCAAAGCTTTGTTCCGGCTTGGGGATTGAGTTGGCACTAAAAGCACCGTGATCCCCCGGATTTAATTTTTTTTTTTTCCCCCTGTTTTTACGGGTGTGATTTATAACAAATCAAGGATGCCGGTGTCAGGTCCCCTTCTTCACCCAACTATTGTCACACACACACACGCTGATTAAAACCGCCCGGCCCCCGCCGGTTCCTCCTCGTCCATCCATCAGCTGCTCCGGGGACAAACTTAGACATCCCGCTTCCAGCCCACACCTCCATACGTGCATGTTCTGGTGCCGTGGGTTTTAAGCCAATATTGGGTGTTAATTTGATATGCACATACACACAATAAATATAAATATATAGATAGGTATATTTATTTATGTCATGCCCCTAAATCCTTGTAAAAATAATTGGGAGCTCTGTCTCAAGGAGGAATTGGGCATTATTAGGATGCAGAATAAAAACGTCGCCCTAGAGACACGCAGAGGGTTTCCGCCTCGGCCACTCCAGTTGAATGTTTGCTGGTTACAGCCCCAAATCAGGCACCGTTTGAACTCAGTGCCAAGGCAGAGCCGCTGCTTGAGGCCAGCGGGCAGGCGTAGGAGGGGAAGCTGGGTGATGCTGTTGAGAAGGGGACCCTTCTCCTGCCTGGAGGGTCTCAGCCCCTCAGAGGAATCAAGCAGAGGCCAGCAGCCCTGCCAGCACCCTGTTACACCCCAGCATCCTCATCATCCTCATTTTGGGGTTAATAATAGGTGATGAGAATGCTTCTCCCAGAGCCGTGTCCTTGGCCTCTGCTCTCCGACATACCCAGCTCCCCACCAGGGGAATTTTATTTTTTTTACCATCCCCGCACCCCAAAAGGGCTGTTTTCTCCCCGCATGCACACGCCACCCCTCTGAATATCTCAGGGACCAAAGGGGAAAATTTCAGCGAGGGTTTTTGGAGGGGCCCCTCGCCCCCAAGGCCCCGGCGCGGCAGGCGGGGGAGCTGGGGCCGTGGCCGGCGCCGGGAGCAGAGCAGCCCCGCGGCAGTCGGGGCTCCCCGGGTGTTTGGCTGTGCCGATAAACGCCTGTCCCGAAGCATGGGCRGCTTCGGCCGATGCGTCCCAGGGAGGTGAGTTTGGGTTTTCCTAAGGTGGGAGGAAGGAGGGTGAATATTGGCCAGGTGGGGAGAAGCATCCTTCTCCTGCTGCTGCGTGCCACTGAAAAGAAAATTAAAAACCAAGCAGTTTTTAAAATATAAAAGAAAATAAAATTGTTTTCTCTCTTGCTTTCACACAGAAAAGCTCTTCTCACCAATCCCAAGCATGAATATATTTTCTTACTATATTTCTTAGAAGCCTACCCCACTCAACCTTTTTCCCCCCGAAGTAAGAATTAGCTGGTTTAAACTCTCACCCAAAATATTTATTGCGAGGAACAAAGATATTGGAATCGTCTCCAGGGTTGGATTTCAATTCTCCCTTTCAGGCTTTTATCTTCTCAATCCAAATTTCAGTGACAATAATCCGATTTTGATTGACATTAAAATTATTTATTGTCACACTGTAGCTGTTTAATAAATTGTGCCTGCTTTATTTTTTGGCTTATAAATACTGTATCTTTACTACCTTGGTGCTTAATTCAAGGGAAGGAGCCACTTCTGAAAGCAGGCAGCAATAGTCTTAGTCCAGACAAGATGTAAAAATGCCTTTTTACACACATGACCTGGAGGAAAGAGCTAGTTCCACCTTTTTACTAATTTATATATTTTAAATCACTCTGCTTTATAAAATTTCGCTTTATTTTCTAATGGTAAAATATGCTCCTGCAAGCTACGTGTAAGACGAAGAGGATTTTAATCTCCATCCAGATACAGAACAATTAATTCGTCATGAGTATTTAAAAAATCAGGAAAACAATTCAGGACACTTTCATGATCCAGATTTGAGAGATTTTTCACCATTCAGGGAGTGAGTTCATCCAAAAAAAAAAAAAAACCCCAAAAACAAAGCCCGGACACATCCATTTCAGAGTGCCATTAAAATCTGGGTCGTGTTGCAAATTTTTTTCTTTTTTTTTTTTTTTTTTTTTTTTTTAATTTCCACAAATTACTGAAAGTTAAAAGAACCATCAGCCCGTTTTACTATGAAAAAAAAGGAGAGAAAATTAAAAAATAACATAGAAAAATGTAGCCCTTTTTAGAATAAACCGCAAGCAGTCCCTCCACGCCTCGGCAGAAATATTTCCCTGGGTGGAAGATTTCAAGTCTGGGTCCCACAGATGCCTTTTGCCGCGGGGCCTTGCCTTTTCGCCTGGGTGCTGGGGGGTGCTGGGGGATGCCAGTGCCCATGGGGTGCTCTGGGGCTGCAGCATCTCACCCTCCTGCCTGCAGCGGGCAGAGGATARTGTTTGCGTGATGCCCTTAAAACCCTTTTTTAAGGGAGTCTGGGGTGGGAGATACTTTTCCCGTTGGCAGACAAAGGAGATCCCTGCCGGGGAAGAGTGGGCTTGTTCCCCATGCCCACAACCGCACAAGCCAGGGCGGGGGTGCTGGGGCCCCGGGTGGGCTCATGGGACCGGGGAGGGATGCAGGGCAAGGCAGCAAGTAAGGATGCTCTGGTGGGGCTCAGCCCCGGGCACCCCCTGCACCCGCTCCCCCATGCACAGCCCCGCTGCCACCTCTCCCCTGCCACGCATCGCCCCCAACACTACCCCAAAGCCCAAATCTGCATCTTACATCTACACGGGTTTGGCCCCTGCTCCGTTATTGGTGCCGCTATTTGGGGGTGGCATTATTGTCCCACGGGAGAGCCCCCCGGTATTTGGTGCAAGGCCTTTCCTGCAGGGACATGGGGTGGCCGTGGGGATGCGGACCCTCGCCCAGTGCCAGGAGGGACAATGGGGCTGCCCCGGGTCTCCCCGTTAATCTCCTGCGCTGCCTCTCCCAGCACCGGGCAGCCGCAACGGCTCTGGCAGCCGCGTTTGTTTACCGGCTGAATTTGTATTAAAACGGTTCATTATTTTCCTGACTGGCAGGTTTCCAGTGTCCGTGCTAGTTAATAATTGCAGCCAATTAAACCTTCGCAAAATATGCATTGCGGGGACAGGGTGGGGGGGACACAACACACRAGAATTTCTCGCAAGCCCGCGGGTGGCTCGTGCCGCCACGGAGGAGCCCCGCAGTGGGCTTGGGGATGCAGCATGGCATCGCTGCCRGCCACGGGGACCTCCCGGGGATGGGGTGGCTGAGCCCCCTGGGATGGGGATGCTTGTGGGGCTGTCACTGCAAAGGGGTTTTGTCCCTTTATGGGGGCAAAATTTGCAGCTGGTGGGGGAAACACCAGCAGGATTCACCCCAGCCCTGTGGACTTTTTGCCCCCTTGACCTTGTGGCTACCAACGCCRCCCACCCCAAGCCCCGTCCTGCCTGCTTGCCCTGGGGATGGGTGTCCGCAGGGTGGGCAGGCAGGGTTTGGGCTCAGCCGGGCCATTGCCCTGACCCTGGGCATCCCACCGCAGCTGCGAGGAGGTTTCTATTCAAAGCGCAGCTCCCTCTTTTCCTGCCTTTCTGCTCATTCCCTTCTGCCGCTGGAACACCCTCTGCCTCCACAGGCCGGCAGAGCATTGCCTCCGAATCCCACCCGATCCCCTTCTAACCCAGGCACAACCTGGGAATAAAACATTTCTCAGGGCCGAAAAATAAGCAAACCTCCATGGTGCAAAACCCAGCCGGGGCTGAGACTGCCCAGCTCCTTCCACCTGTGACCTCGGGTGCCTTTTGCAAGCCGTAAGGACGCGAGCACGTTTCTCGACCACCGCTTGAAAAGCAGCCAAAGAACAGGAATAAAGAAACATTATTTAGCAAACGCTCGCCCCGCTCTTTGAAGCTGGGAAGCTCAGCAGAAAGGCTGGGCGTTCAGCCGGGCTGTGGCTACGGGAAGGCTGGGGGGGATGTTTCTCGGATGCTAAAATCGCTYGGAGAGATGCGGGAGCGGGAGCGCGTTCATGGGGAGGACAGCTGACGGGGAACTGCCGCCTTTCAGAAAGGCAAATAATCGCAGCCTAGGTTAGCTCTTCTGTCGAGAGAATAATTGTGCTTCTTAAGGCCCTGATATGATGAGCAGCACTGCTTTGAAATCGAAATAAATACATAAATAAATCAGGGATCTTGGACTGATTAAGGCAATTGCTTCCCTTGCTTTTGCAACCCCTTTGGGTCCTGGTTCCCAGAGCCAATTACATATTTAAAAAGTTTCCCTCTGAAAAAAAAAGGACTTGCAACTCTAAAATAAAGTTTCTTTGTGGTTGCCTAATGAACAGCGAGGACTGGGGCAGTTTACAGCTTATTAATTGGTTTTAAATGGCTCCAGCTCTGTCTCGGAGCATCTTTATGAGCTGGCCACAATGTGGCTGTGCCCTCCCGCCTGCCCCGCGCGGGGTCAGGACACGCTGGGCGCTGCCGGCCYGGGCCCCTTTGTGCGGGCAAGCGGCCAGCCCGCCTCCCCCGTGGCCTCTCCTCCTCCTCCACCCCTGGTCAGCCCTACAAAAGCCCCCCGGGACCCGCTGAGCTCCCGACGCCTCGGCCAGGGTATGGAGAAGAGCCAGGGAGATGCTGAGGATGCTCAGCCATTACTTTTCCAAATATGTTCACAATTTCTCCAGCTTCCTGCTCCCTCCTGTATGACTATAGGGGAGATTTGCTTTGCCACCCACTCCCCACTTTGCCCCCCTGCCTTGGCACACTGCAAAAACCTCCTTGCCACCGAAACCCTGGCTTATTTTTAGACTCTGCATGGCCACGACATGTGGGAGCTCGGCAGCCGGCACAAGCCCAGTGGCTGCCCGAGCATCATTGGGCACATCACACACCTAACACCACCGTGCACCTCCAGGCACCGAGCAGGTGAAGAAAAGGCTCCGTTCCTCACCCAAAAAATGCCCAGGGGGGTTAATTCAGCAAACAGTTTCCTTGCCATGAGGATGGGGGGAAATAGATCTTTCCCCGAGCCCAGGGAGGCTCAGAAACCTCACCCCTAAGGGGAGGTATGGCTGGAGGCACGTGCCTCCTCGGATGTCTTCTCCCCGTAAACGTGCATTATTGACAGCAGAAATGATGTTGAATTGGGTTTGGGATGTAAGGAAACGCTGGTGATTATTGATATTTTCCAGAGTTGCTTCCAAACCTATTCTTGGGCTTGAATGTGTTGTGTGTGTCATCTCCGATGAACGATTTAAAGCTTTAATTCAAAAAATAGCATTATGTTTATAATACTATATAAGGTTTTCTCCTGGCTGTACGCACGGGATTATATATGTATCTGTGTGTGGGTGTGGGTGTGTGTGCAGGGATGCAATGAGACAAACAACTCAATCTGGAGCCGGTGGGAAGGAAGAGCCGCACACGCAGCCCCGAGAAGCGGCTGGTTCCCTTTGGTACCAATTGGGTTTCTTTTTAACCAGCCAGTGGAGTTGTCTGAATAAACATGTTATCGTTTGGACCGATCTATAGATAAACAGGCGGTGATGTTGTAGGTGCAGGTATACGTCTGGGGGTGCGTAGGGGGGTGTATTCACCAGCTGTTGAATACCGGAGATGGGCTGGTGCGTGACAAGACGCCAGACGCTTTTCAGCACATCAAATCTGTATCTCAGCACTTTTCACGGCGCGGAAAGGAAACAGTAATTAAGCGACAGGACTTACACCTCTTCCGCGCCGGAGTCGCGCTGCATCCCTTTCAGTCCTGCGCACGTGTGTGCCGGCACGCCCCGCCACACCAAGTGGAGCCTCACCCCTTTTTGAACACAATCCTGATTTTTTTTTAATGCTAACGGATAAATTATTCAGCAGAAAGAGTGTTTTCCCCATTCTGGGATTTTCCTGGTAACACCTTGCTGGTCATTTCTGTTGGTCTCTGCCCAGCTCTACTGGTTTTATGAAACACTCTGGAATAATACTGGGAATAGCAGTGTGTGGGAAGGAGGAGGAAGGTTTTAACTGCATGGGGTCTTCCATCTCCAACTCTGTTTCTATGGATATCTGAATGGAGTTTATATTTATCCCTCCCGTTTGAGCCATGTGTGCAACTTTGGAGGAGGAGGAGGAAGAGGAGGAGGAGGCCATGAGCAGAGCCGCTCCCTCGGAGCTGCTGGCTCTGCTGAGCCCTGACACCTTCGGGTCTGCAGTGAGAGCATCACCCCAACGGGCAACATCAGCCCCGTCCTTTCTCCCAAGCCAAAATGTCAGTGCAAGGGGGGAAAACAGCAGAAATACTTGGGCTAGAGCTTAACACAGCAGCAAGCGCCGTGTCCAGCAGGGAAGTGGCCCTCTCTGTGACCCCCAGCCACCAGCCAGAGATGTCAGGGCAGGAGAATCACTCCCGGTCCCTGGTCCCCGGTCCCTCCTGCAGCTTCCCTGTAAACAGCCAAATTTCCTGGGAGCAAGGGATTTTCCATCCATCACGTTGTCCTTTGCTGTCAGGAGAGGAGTCAGAGCAGCACGGCCCCAGCGCTGGGGAGAGCGTGCTGGGGCGCCGGAGCAGGTAGGAGTGGGAAGGCAAGCGCGTGACTCGGCCTGGCCCCGGCGCATCGGCTCCCGGAGCATTACCATGATGGCTCCATCATTAATTGATCAATCACAGGATGACAGTTAATTAAGTAGAAAATAAAGCTACTCTGCCCAGCCTGGCATTAGTAGGCAGCGGCATTAAGATTTCTGGAGTACAAGGGGGGAAATTAAAAAACAAAGGCAAAGCTGGAGGAATAACCCCATCACTGGTGGCTGGGGCTGGCATGATGCTTCCTGGGCCGGGATGCACGGGCAGCCCCTGCACGGTGGCAATGGCCAGTTCTTGGCTTCTTCTGCCCTTCCCGAGAAGCCAGATCCCACCCACTGCCCTCCAGGAATATCCCCCATTATCCGCATGGCCCCTTCCCCGCCGGTTCCAGCGCTGCTGCCCGGGCACTGGCCATGGGACCCTCGCCAGCCTCCGGATCCGCAAAGGGGCTTTCCCTTTCAATCCCGTTTTCCCGTCTCCCAGTCCTGCCCTGTGGGCTAACCTGCAGCTAGGGTAGGGAAAGAGAGAAAGCCAGAAAGAAAGCATCCTTCTTCCCCCCACCTCGTGTGCCAGGGATTGTCTTGATATGAAAAATTATGGTTTTTGTTAAAAACTATTACTAATGAGGCATCTTTCCTGCCCTTAATTGTTGCCAAGGCGATGACCCCAGCCAGCCATCTTTAATTAACTTAGACTAGATCTCCTGAAATGAGTTCCTCGGGTAAATTGCTCACCACGGCTTTCAGGCACGGAGCTGTGTTTGCCAAGCCCACCCGCTCCGGCGTGCCACCACAGCCACCGGCAGAGGTGATGGCATGGGCCAGCATCCCCGCCTCTGCCTCCCCGTGCCACCACCAGGCCGGGTAACCCCGAAGCCAACGGGTAGAAACTGAGAGCAATATGGGGATGGGGATGAAGGAGCGATTGATGCCTGACCACAGATAACGGGATGAATGCAGATTTCTCCGTAAAATGGGAATTCACCCTGGCTGCTGGCTTCTCCCAGGACCAGAGCTTCACGAGGGCYGTGGGACCAGCCGCGCGGCGGCTGGCGCCTCTCCAAGCGAAAATCACATTTCCTGCCTGACAGATAACGCCGGTCAAGAGAATGCCAGGACGATTCCTGAAAATGCCATAATTGTTTTAATCTGATGGCGGATAAAAGATAATGATGCTAACAATATTTAAACGTAATTATAGTTTCCTGCGGCTGTTGGGCTCTCTGAATCCTCTCCACTCAAGTGGCTTTGTTTATGAGCGGCTGCAATAAGGCAGGGCCCGTTTTCCTCTTCTATCGCCTTCACACCTGCACGTCCATCGAGGCGGGGGGGTGGACGCATGCCAAGGGGATGGTTCTCCTCAGGGACCGGCGCTGGCCGGCTCTGCAGCCCCCCCGGGCTCTCCTGCCCTTGGCCCACCATTGCGCATCCTCTGCTTCCTGGGATGTGATGCCTGCATTGGGAAAGGGGCTGGGATGGCGGTGCTTGGACCCTGGCAGTACCCAAAGAGCGGGGATCTGTTTAGGGACAGGTGGTGGGAGTAAATCCCCCACATCGGGATGGGGTAGGCATATGGTGGCTGGTTTATACATGTCACCTGTGTCAGAGCTGCRGCCCCCACTATGGCCCCCAAATCCCATCCTCAGCTCCCCTCCAAGGTGAACTCCCCAACATCGATATAAAACAACAAAGCAGGACAAAGGGATTTTTCAGGAATGATTTGCTGATGGCAAACAAATAAAAAGCCCCAGAGGTGGATGCCCAACGGCTCGGCATCTGCAGAAGAAAATGGAGGAAGAAGAAAATGGGATGAAACCCCTACACTGGAGACCTCCCTGCATTGGAGACTGCTAACATGATCTTAAAGATATTCCCCCAAAAGAAGCTTTCTTTCGGGGGGGCTGGATGCGCTGTCGGCCCAGGTAGCAGTAGGAGAGGTTGCAAAACAGCTCGGTCGAGTGCCCAGAAACAAGTAGTGAGAAAAGACAGGATTTAGGCAAGGCTTTTAGAAGAACTTAAATATGAAATGGCTATTTCAGTAGCTGGAGTTTAGCCTCCTGTATGAATCGGTCTTTGTAAATAGGAATGGAGGATAGCCAACTTCCCCAAAAGGGCTCTACGGGGGGTCCGGAAAATCACAACGTCCTGAGTTTAATGGGGAAAACAGATAGAAATGGTAACAAAGAATGGGGAGAAACAGCAATAAACCTGATTGTTTGGTAAATAAGACCGAGCCTGTTGTCGAGAAGTGAAGTTTGAAAAGCAGCTGGGGAATGAATAACTGGTGAAAAGTTAGGAGACAAAGTGGCGTAACAAACCCGGGGGGTTCCCAGCGCGGAGGGGTCAGTGCCGGAGCCCCGCGGCGGGCGGGAGCGCAGGCCTTCGGAAGTGCTGGGGAGGAGGGAGGAAGCAGCGACAGGACAGTATCCACTGCTGCTCCAACACGATAAAACCTGGCACCATATAGAGGGGTATGGAAGGGTCTCGCTGTGCTGGTGAACTTGGCCTTAAAATGAGGGAGTAATTCAGTGTTGAGCACAGAGAAAACAAATCTGTTGCCTACACGGCCATGAAACAGCTACATGCAGCGAGGAAGAGCGCTCTGAGCTGTGGATATGACTTTGGAAAGATTGGCTCGGTCACTGGCAGGGGGCAAGAGGTGCAGAGTGAGTCTGGAATGACTCGGGATAGACCAGAGGAGAGGGCAGGGATGGGTGAAGAGAGGGCAGGGATTGGCTCATTCTGTGCCACGCAGGTCCCTGCCTTGCCAGGGGGATCTCATGGGACCAGGGAGGCAGCGGGGAAGGATGAGGAGGCGGGTTGGAGATGTGCAATAGCTGCCATCTGAGGAGGGATTAAATAGAGTAGGACTCCAGCCTGCAGAAAGAGGGGACTAAGGAGGAGAAGAGAGAGACTGTGAAAGCACAAATGGCAGGGAGAAGGTGATGGGCGCTTACTACTCACTGCTTGTCTCAGCAGAAGAGGCAGAGGGCATCAGATGCACCAGCTGAATGCCTGGCACAGGGAGCTGCTTTGGCAGTCACCTGGGGGGCTGCAGGGACCAAAGATTTGGAGGGGTTGGAAAAGTAATTGGGAAATCAAGAGCAGAGAGGTGCCTGGCTGCTGGAAGGGCTGGGAGCCAGCTGGGGCTGGGGGCTCTGCAGGATGCTGGGCAAGAGAGGCAAGAGAGTGCACCCCTCCCTGCCACCGTCCTGTGCCCTGTCCTGGGTTGGGACACCTCTGGGGAGGGGGTGGCTCATCCCCAGAGCTGCCGTGAGTTTGGGGGTGGCCCGGGGTCCTCTGCTCATCCCTGGAGCATCTCTGACCCCCAGAGCCAGGAATGCACCTTGGGAGGGGACCTCTTTCCTAAAGGGCAGGACCCACTCCTCCCTCCCAAAATGCACCTCCAGGTTTCCCGGCGGCTCAGCCCCACTCCGCCGGGAGGGGGTCTCACCAATTACGCCGTGTCTCCGGGGAAATCCACGCGAGACGCGCAGGGACAGCTCTTTACACGACACACATCACAACGGTGCTTGCACACCTTGCTCGCCCACGCAGGACTGAGTCACGGATGGGGGGGCGGGGGCTTTCCGGGGAAGCCCGACCCCTGCCCTCCCCGGCCCCGCAGCCCACGGCCCCAGCTAGCAGCCCGCGGCCACGCGTGGCCGGCACGGCGCGTCTCCACGGGCTCGGCACAGCCCCGACGGGGCGCGTTGACATCTGTAACCAACACGCCGGCTCCGGCAAAGGCAGGGCTGCCCGGCCAGGCGGAAAATTAACACTGACATTGAGTTTAATTAAACAAAACAACCAGGCTGCGAGCTGGAGCGGGGACGTGGCGGCAGCTGGAGGAGCCGGGCTGGGCGCGGTTTGGGAGCGACACCCGCCGCCGCCCCGCCGGGACGAGCCCACTCCGGCCGGCCGAACCACGCCGGGCTCGGGAGGCCGAGGCTGGCTGGGGGGCCCGACTTACCCGCGGACGCTGCCGTCCAGGGCCGGGAAACACCTTTTTCCCTCCCCTTTTTGCCGGTCTCTTTGCAAAAAAACGCGCGGGGCGTAGCATGGCGGGGGAGGCCCACGCGTGTCCCTACCCCGGCGTGAAGCGGGGGGGCTGTCCGGCGGGATGCGGCGCAGGGGTCAGGCGGGGGGCGCTCCCGGGGGCGGATTTCGTTGAAGGGGTTTTGGGGAGATGCTGCTCCGGCGAGCCCCGGCGCCGGGAGAGACCGACGCACGCCCACCCCCTCACCGGCTCCGGCCCCGCTTTCCCCTCCCGGCCCCAAATAAAGGAGGTGGGAAAGGCCTGATCCGGGCAGGGATACCCCACCCCGGCAGAGCATCTCCCGGCCAGCTGCTCCCCGCCGGGCACCAGTAGCACCAGTGGCACTTGCACTTGCCGTGCCCGGGAAGCGGAGCGCCGGGCAGCGCAGGCAGAGGGAAACCCTGCCCGCCGGGGCTGTGGTTTTATGCCGCACCGCACGGGAACCGCTCGGCTCCGAGATCCTGCGGGCGAGGCAGAGCCGCGCTGCCCGCTGCCCGCTGCCCGCTGCCCGCCACCGACTGCCGCTCGCACCGCAATTCCTCCGCGGAAGAGCTGAAAATAGCGCGCAGCCCCGCGCAAGCCGAGCGGGGAGCAGCGTCCTCCAGCCCCCGGGCAGACGCAGCGCTGGTGTCCGGCGTTTGGGGCCGGGCGATTGCCGCTGTTTCTGTGTGACCCCGCCAGCCCTGTGGCCCCCGGGAGCTCCCTCCAGCATCAAGGCTCCCCCCCCTCTTCGTCCGGCTCGCTGCCCCCGGGTCCTGGAGGCAAGAGGTGATCCCTCCGCCGCCGGACTCATCCTTTTCCTCCCAGTCCGTAGCTTTGGGGCTTTTAGTCTGGTCATTTTATTTTATTTTATTTCTTTTTTTTTTTTTTGGAGGAGAGGGGGGGACGTGAAATGTCGGCTTTGAAGGATATTTGTAATAACATAACCAGCAAAATGAATGTCATATTTTTGCTCCAATGAATTGGATTTCCTGAAATATTGTCTCCATAATGATGCCTTTAGGCTCCTCTGGATTAGATAACTCTCCAACCACATCAAGAAGGCTAATTATCCCAAAGCCACTTTCCCCGCATTTCCACATCTATTTTATATATCTATGTATATCTATGTATACATACACGATATTCTCCCGAAATATCAGGGGCTGCCGCTCCGCAGGGACATGCACCGGGAGGGGAAGGGAGGGCTGTGGCCTCCCGCGCCCATCGCCGTGGTGTCCTCCCCGCCCTGGCAGGCAGAGCAGCGCCCGGGGGAGCCCCGTCGAGCAGCCGTGACGCCATCAAGCCCGACTCCCCTGCCAGCCAATCCACAAGGCCCGGCCGCATGTCGTCAGCCCTCGCTGACCAATGAGGGGTGAGCGGCGCGGCCCCGGCGGGATCCCCTCGACGGCTCGAGGCGCACGTGGGGTGGTACGGGACCCCCCCCCCGCCCCGTCGGGCGCCCCGGGGCCGCATCCCCCGGCGTGGGGAGGGGGTGGCACCCCCGGAGCGGGGGGCGGAGAGGGCTGGGGCAGCTCCAGGCGCCAGGGGTGCCCGGGGGGGTTGGGTCACGCTGCCGCCGAGGTCACGCGTGGGGGTGTGGGAGGGGGCGAGGCCCTCGCAGGGGGGGTGGAGGTGCGCGGAGCAGAGCCCCAAACAAGAGGCGAGGGGTTGCCCCGACCCCACCGAAACCCCAACGCTCCGGGGGCCGGGGGGGGTGTGGGCAAAGCCACCCCTGCACAGGCGCGGGCGGGGCTGCGGCGGCCCACGCGTGGGTGCCCCCGCCGGTTTCCCCCCCCCTTCTCTGCCCGGCGCGGCTTTCTGTCCCGGCTCTTTGCTTGGGCCGGGGAGTTTGTACTTCGGGATTATTCATCTCCTGCAAGTTTTTTGTTAGGCGGCCCTGAAAGGCCTGAAAGGCTGGGAACACCATTCTAATTACGGGGAAGCACAGCTTATTTAGAAGATAAAAAGAGACTTGTAGTCTCATAACAGCTTCTTATATCCGTCAAATAAGGATCTCTAATGACGGGGTGAGAGCCAGTGAATGCCTAAAACAAACTAAAAAAAAGGAGCGAAAATAAAGCAGCCAGGGGCTTAAGATATATTAAATTACCCTGATTAGGAATTTAGGCCGTGGCTCGAGTCTGCTGGAGAGGCTGGCGAGGGGGGGGGACGGAAAGTGCTGCTATTCATTTCTGGGGAGAGGGGTCAGTAGGTCGGAGGAGTTCACAGGGCCTGGCTCTATTCTTATGCTAACAGAGAATACAAGCGCTGGCCTGGAAAATAGAAATGAATTTGCAATAATCCGAGCCCCTCTGTTTGCAAGGCGAGCGGCTCTATAGCTAATTGCAGCCCGGCCTCCCCCGCCTCATTGCGGACAGTTGTAACGATGCATGGGAGATTAGAGCCCGAGGGGTTGGGGGGGGGGCGGATTTAAGCTGTCTCCCCCCCTCCCTTCCCTCTGCCCGATGGTGAAATATTCCGGGGCAGGCGCTGGTGTTTGGGCTGGCTCTGCTCGCAGGGAGCGGGGCCAGCCAACTTCTTGAACTTCCCCAGAGCCGCGCAGGGGAGCAGGCCGCCGGGCAGCGCGGTGTGCCGGGGGAAGGGGGGGTCGGCTCTGCCCGGGCCCGGGGCCGGGGAGGTGGGGGGAGGCAGCGAAGGTCCTAGAGAGAGCGGGGGAGCCCCATTGAGCTGCCGGTGACAAGCAGTAAATCGGGGAAGAATAGCGCATGGAAACGCGCCGTCGGGGCCGCTCGCCGGCCCTACAGCTGCCGCCCCGTCCCGCCGCCATCCGAGCCACCGACTTCCCGGCGGGATGCCCGGCTCCCTCCCCGCGCCCTAGAGGTCCCTCCCGCACCCCGCGGGGTCCCTGCCAGCACCCGAGGGGTCCCTCCCGCACCCCGCGGGGTCCCGCCGCCTCCCGCCCGGGTCCCGCCCCGTCGGCGGCTCGGCGGGCTCGGCGGCCGCGGGCGGTTTCAGGACCCTGGACAGGGGAGGGGCCGCCGTCGGGGCGCGGCTCYGCCGGGTCCCCGCGCGTCCCCCGGCCACGCACCGCCGCGCCGAGGGGAGTTTCCTCCCCGGGCGGGACCGATCCTGGCCCCTCTCCCCCTTTTCCCTACGCTACCGGGCTGGGATCAACCCCCGCAGGGGCCGCCGAGCCCCGGGGCCGTGCTGTGGGCACGGGCTACGGTTTGGCAGTGGGTCAGAGCCCACCCCAACGCAAACGCACCCGCCTGTGCGGGGAAACCGTGTATGGGGGACGAAAATGCAGCTGAGGAGCTGTTTTAATGAATATTGAGCGGCTCGGCCAGCCTCCGCTGCCCTCGCTGGCATGCGGGGCTGCTCCCGGTCCTGGGGACGGTGCGGACGCCCCACTGTGCCCCGACAGCGAAACGGGGTGGCAAAGCCCCGGGGTCGCCCTGCCCGGTCCCAGCGACAAAGAGCCGGCCCTGCTGCCAGAAATACAGCCCTCTTTCGTTAACCGCCGCTTCTCCCTCCTCCTCCTCCTCGCCTGCGGCTGGCYCCAAAGCCGGAGCCGGAGATGCTCCGGGTGAGGGTCGTGCCTGGGGCCGGCGGCACAAGGCGGTACCAGCCCTGGACCCAGAGACCGGGACCGGCTCCGCAGAGCCGGGCCGAATCCTGCGCCCCACATCGCCCTTGCAGTAATTCTGCCGAGCGCTGCAAACTTTGCCCTGCAGCCCAGGGCTGTCCCCGCCGTCCCGGTCCCACCGGCCGCCCGGTGGAATCGGGCACAGGGGAATGGAGTGCAGGTCCGGGGACTGGTGCGGGCCGGGGCTGCCGGGGCCGCCCCGGTGGCCGCAGGACTCATGGTCTCCAAAAATCGCTTTTTCCGACTCTGAATTTTCTCACTCGAGACTGAAATTAAAAGGATGATTCCCRTAAGTGGCACACACCGGACAGATTCATCCCCGCTCGGCATTGTCCGTGCCACGGTGCTTCTCCCGGAGCCTTCACCTAACACTTTTGTCGTTTTAAAAGGCAGAACCTCCCGATTTTACCCAGCGGGCTGTTCTGAAGGGCTGCCTAAGCTCAAGAAAATTATATTTCAGGTACATT